>OX421975.1:87832814-88317814 GCA_949128135.1 Parasteatoda lunata
TGTATGGGTCTTCCAAGACGAGGCAAAACCAACAAAAGTTGTTCGAGGAAGAAGCACATCGAAACAAATGATTGCCTGTTTCTTCGGCATTAACGGTCATGTGGCAACAGTGGCGTTAGAGCAACGCAGGACGGTCAATTCTGAATGGTACACGACCATTTGTTTGCCAGAAGTCATCGGAGAAATTCGAAAAAAGCAGAAGAACAGGCGAATCATTCTTCATCATGACAATGCGAGCTCTCACACATCAACTCAGACAAAGGCATTTCTGACGGAGCGAAAGATCGAACTGATGGGTCATCCGCCGTACAGCCCTGATTTGGCACCCAATGACTTCTTCTTATTCCCACACATCAAAAATAAATTACGTGACAACGATTTTCGACCCCCGAAAAAGCGGTAGATGCATTCAAAACGCATGTTCTGGAGTTACCTCAATCGGACTGGAAAAAGTGCTTTGAAAATTGGTTCAAACGCATGCAAAAGTGTATTGATCATCATGGAGAATATTTTGGAAAACAATAAAACCAATTTCGATCCTACATATTTGTTTTTTCATTATTAGGCCAGAAATATAAATAGCAACCCTTATAGAAAAAAAAACACGTTTTTTTCTGTCCTGTTAAAAATTATTCTGATTGGTTTCATTGGGGTTTCATTCAATGAGCTAGCTATGTTATTAATCATTCAATATTACTTAGCATTTAAAAAACACCGTTCGGACTTGGTTTTTATCATCTTGTCTGAAACTACTTTATTCAAAACTGTCTTCGTTAAAGTTTGTTCAAAAAGAAAAAAAATTGTTAAATGAAAAAAAAAAAGTAAAACCGAGGTTTTGAGAAGCGAATCAAAATAGATTACTCTAAGTATGAACTCAGGTTTATTGGTTAATGAAGAATAAATAAGTAAACAAAAAGTCTAGGGTAATAGACTTCTAGATAATTTCCATATTTAATTATTTTTGAAATGAAATCTTGATATCGTAAAGAATTCTTTTGAACATTTTAATAATATAATTATGGAAAATTTGAAATTTAGCGAACGCAGAATCTGCTTAATATGAAAGCTTAATTTTACAATTTAACAATCAAAGTTGTGATCATTCGTAGCATAAAAAATAATTGAATCATATAATTGACTTAATTTGTAAAGAATTCTCTAAAATCAATAGTTAGTCTATTAAATCTAATAACATTATATATTTAATAAAAAAACATGATTTACAAAAATCTATTTTGAAAAAAAAAAAAAAAATATCAACTGTTTATCATTTTGATAAATTTTGCATAAAAATTTATCATACATTTAAAATCTAAAGGTAATTATGATTTTTAAAACATATCTGTTTTGGTGACACATTTTATAAGTTCTAAACTTTTCATAATTTTTCAATAATTACCTATAAATTAAAAAGACAGAATCACAGTAATAAAACAGACATAGTAATAGACGAATACAGTATGTTAAATGTTCGAATTAACAATAATTTCACTTCTTTTAATATGAAAAAAATAAATTATTTTGACTTATTTAAAACCTTCTAAAAGAACATCCATTTTTGTTTCAAAATTTGAGACTGGGGAAAAAAAAAAGTTTATTATTTCGAACATTATTGGAAAGTCTTTAGAGAATGTGTTCTGTAATTTTAGTTCTATTTATTATCATGACGACAGAGAGTTGAGCAATTATTTTTTGGCAATCCAGGACCGCAAATTAACGAATTCGTTTTTTTACCACATATTCCACAACGGTTGGGATTATCAATCGAATTCTAGTAAAAGATAACTGATTCCCTCTATCCCCCTTCCTCTTACCCCTGCAGACGACAATTCGGATGAAGAAATGGCGCAGATGAAGATTATTGAAGAACTTCGAAACAATCAGTTCGATGACAAAGAACTGCAAGTTCGTAAAAACCAATACTAAATTCGTTTTCTTTTGGAAGTACTTCTTTGGCACTCTTTTCTTCGCCATTTTACAATAGAAGCAAGCGAGGAAGAGAAGGGACAAGCGAGTAACAAGCACGACGAACATTAATCACGAGTATCGAGAACTGTTATTTTCTACTCATTCAAATGAAACTGAACTTTAAAAAATATAATAGCATTAAATCTGGAGAGTATGTGTGTGTTTTCGGGAGGGGAGCTCACATAAACTTTTTCGAACAGTGATGGGAAAATTATCGGATTTGATCCGATTGAATTGTTCAGACAAATTTACACGATCAGAGATTCGATTTTTTTTCCTTTTTTATAGCTTAAGTGATTTTTGAATTGCAGTTGGAGAGATGATTTAGAAGAGTAAAATACAGGTTGTATTAATGTATATGTTAGCGTAATACAGTAGGAATAAAGCAAAAATAAAGAAAATGGCTATCGTTTTAGAGTTTGAAAATTCCATTTATCTTCATTTATATATCCATATTGCTCTGTCTTTGTAAATTATTGAATCGTTTAAGAATTATTTGGCACCATTTTATGTCTCGAGATTTATGAAAAGGTTTTTTTTTTTTTTTTTAACAATAGTCGATAGTAAACGTCGAAAATTTTGATATTGATTCTGCTTTTTTTTTCTCTTCTTTTCTTTCTTTTAAAAAAAATATCCAAAATATGTATCGATATCAAACATCAATATTTTAGGAATAAAACTATTTTAAAAACGAATCATTAAGACAACGACTAATTAACTCCAATTATTTAATGGGTTTTGATGACAACAGATTTATTTATAAGTCATTTAATAAAACATGCGACTTTTTCCACTCTCTTTTAAAAAATTCATCGTAATTTATATGGCAACTTTAGGGATATTCAAGTTTCATTTGTTGGATAGTTTGGTTTAATTGTTATGTTCTATTATTTATCTCAATAGGAATTTTCGTAACGGCTGCTTTTAAAATAAATATTTTTTAGATTCTTTCAAAAATATTAAATAAAATAAATCTACACATACTAGGTTAGAGTTTTCAAATTAATATTTAAAAAAGCAATAAGTAACAAAATATTCAATTGTCTCGGAGTTACACTATTTGTTATTTCAGATTTTAGAAGAATTTTATATCTGTCTAGCCCAACAACAGCTATGAAACAAAAACATTTTAATGTGAGTTCGTCTTGTAATTAGGACTTCAAACCAGAATTTTTCTTATTATCCAGTGTATTAACAGGATTATTGAGAGTAATCAAGCGGGAATCAAAAAAATAATTTTCTAAAAAAGAAAAAAAAAAAAAAAACTTCTTAAGCTTTTTTACCAAAGAAATCATACTATTTAGCGAATAATTTGCAATTCTCGCATATCTTGTTATTTAGTAACACTAAGAACTATTTAACTGAACTAAGAACTTTTTTTTTCCACGTCCAGCCCCATCTCTCAAATATTGACTATGAAAAAAGTGCAAAATGTTAATATAAAGATGAACCGCAGTTTTTTTAAAAATCATTAGTGTTTGCGATGGAATTTTTTTAATGTTTAAAAAGTCAATCTAACACTGTATTGTTTGAGCAAATAAAAAATTTTTAAAAATTAAGAATTCTTTAATGATTTAATTGATTTTAGTTAAAATGAAATGGTCATATTGGCGATTTCTTTTTCAAAAGAAAAAAAGATGGATACTGTTTTTATAAGTTTTTTTTTTTTGAAAAACTATATAAGCTATTTGTATTATAAGCTATTTTAAAGTCCACTTAAATCTTTCTAGAAGATCGTAAATGTACTTCAAAATGAAGACTTTGCTTTAAGTTTAAGGCAATAAACTCTGGCTTCAATTTTGTTCTATTTTCTTGACGAAAGAACTTCATAATACTTTATAAAACATTCGTTACAAGAAATGGTAAAGTTAAAGTACATGACTACTATCTAAATAATCTACACGTTTAAAATAATTATTATCTCTCATTTTAAAAACGAATCGTTAAATTATTGTTTTGGTGTCATGGTAAAGGGCCATTTCTCATTTAAACATGTGAAAATTTCTTAAACTTGTCCTGTACGCTTCTTTTCATCTGCAAAGATAGCAGATAGATAATGCGTGGGAACTAGTTAAATCTTCTATTCGATCCAAAAGCTTTTTCTTCAGGTGGTACTTCGTCTCATATATTTGCCGTGTTACGGATTAAGTACAATAATCTAAACTTAAGGAAATCGTTTGAGATGCCGTTTCTTAAAGGATGCACATGTTTAGTTAGTGCGAATAAAATAACGAACGCATGTACTACCGTGACGTGATAAGCAGAGAAAATACATTTGCAACTGAGTTTCAAACAATGAAATATAATTTTATATGTCCTCTTTAGGATCAAATATACGGTCTAAGTAAAAACTTTAAAGTTAGTGAAACGATTTAAGAAAAAACGAACAGCACACTATTTATCCCCTTATTCTATTATTTATTCTTTAAGTGTATCGTTTAGAAATAACACTACAAAAAAGGATGTGAAATTAAGTAATTATCAGAAAAACGTGATGTGCACAAAATTTGTATCTTAATAATACAGTTCAGTGCAGTTACAATTCTTAATTGTAATTCTAAGATTTAAATTACTACACACGCATTTCGCATCAAATGTTTTTTTTTTAAATATTTATTATTATTGTTTTCAACCAATATATCGTGGAAATTTGCATTATTCTTAGGTTTTAAATTGAGCTTACACTAAGGTTTTAAATTGAGCCACAGTATCACGCCGCACAATTCAATTCTTAATTGGGTACTTATACTTTAAGAAGAAGAAAAAGATCACGGATACCCACACATGTGATCTATGACGTCCGCATCCGCTGATCGTTTATAAGCAAAATGGCGTGTTAAAGCTCAGCTTGTTTTTCCACATAAGTTAGAATGTTAATTAAAATAAAGTTATTTAAATACAGTGCCATATCACACACCGAATTTGTTGAAATATAATCCTTTCTTGTATTTATTAACCTTACACTCGTTTTGCGTACGATATTTTTAAAAAGAATACGATAAAAATGTTAGTAACGCCTTCTTTTTTTTTTATTTAATGAAAACCATGAAAATAAATAAAGTTCGAAATACTCGAAGAAGCACTAATAATGTCACATAAAGCATGATTCAAAAACGTTTTGATACTAAAATGAAATCTTCGTTTCCAAAGTACATATAATCAGAAGAATTAAAAACAAATTATAACACATTAAAACCTTTTGTTTTGATGCATTTTGATTTTAATTCCTCTGGATCGAGTTTTAGTATTAAACCAATCATACATCTGTGCTTTTTCAAGATAATTTAACTTTATTAACACAAAGCACAGAATTCATTGAGATCTACGAAGACTGACAAAATAATTTAATATTGTAACATAACATAAAATCCTTGTCCGAGAAATATCATTTTTAAAAATAAGTTACTTAGAACTGTAATGTTCTTCAATGTTACCAAAAGAGCTTGCTGTTTTCTTCCTTCCTAATTTTAAATATTAGAAAACACGTTTTATAACAGAGAAAAAAAAGAACGGAAAAACTTAAAAAAGTTCAAATTATTAAACATTGCAATTATTTTCAAGGTCTAGCCAAAACAAAAACGAATAGTAATTTTCATCCCAAACTTAAGTCATTCATTTTTTAAATCTAAAAAAGAAAAGTTTACACGCTGCGCAAGTTTCCTTTGGTGCATAAAAATAGTGCGATATAAATTTTGATTATCAACGTATCTTGGCAATATCTCGGGACAAAATATTGTCTCCCGAAAATTATTTTCCAATGCCGATAAAAGTCGCTGCCGACCTTGAAAAGAAAAACTGCATTTTAATTAACCAAAGGCGTAGCGATGCATGTATGTAGTCTTGACACCACAAAGTTACCCCCCAACTTCTCCCTACAAGTTACCCAATATAATTCTGAAAGCCCTGAGGGTCTTATCTTCCATAGCCCAACGATCATCAATCACCCGACAGTGCGTGTGACAGGCGACTCCAGCGCCATCTTCAGGCTTCCGACAGCATTAAAATCGATAAGTTTTCCCTCTTCTTAGTTTCCCGCGTTGCATCTATGATTCACCGTTTTTAATGGATAAAAATGCATTAATTTTTAAACGCATTCCAGTCGATCTGGACCTTTTGTCTATCGAAGCTCAAAAAAGCACAATTTTAAATTTTTAGTTTCCAATTATGTAAAGAAAAGGGAGGAGTTATTAATGATTCGAATAAAATGCTGTGACAAGCGAGTTTTCGAGCGGAAAACTGGGAGACTTTTTTTTTCTCTTCCCGTGTTCGTCCTCGTTGTTTACTTTTTCTAATGCAAAACGAAAGTGTAGGATGAAGATAACGTTTTCCATTCGCTGTATGTTCCATTTGTTATGAGTAAATTTCATAATTTATTTTCTTGTTTTGTGTAAAGATTTTTTTAAAATCGATTATACATAATTTACCTTATTCCAACAAAACTTTTAAGGAGCAAAGTAATATTAAAAAAAAGGAGCCAGGGAAAATTAACACGACATAATAAAATTTAATATAAAGTTACTAAGAATCAATATATATATATATATATATATATATATATATATATATATATAGGGCTCCGCCCCCTGCTCGCTACCGCTCGCCAACCCCCGATAATTGCTACGCAATGACATTTTTGTTTGCTTCGTGAACAAAATTAAAGTCGTTTTCCCTGAGATTAGCTGGCAGTTTTTCTGCACCAATATCACATAGAGAGAATATGATAGGATTGTAAAATGTCAGAGGTGCATTATTCCGCCGTCGCGTATTGATAGCACTACGATTATTTTCCAGGTGATTTTATGCTGCTAAATTATGTTCAGCTCCATGTCGCTGTTGATGTCGCCTAAAATATTCACGGCCATCCATTTTTTATAAAAGATATAAGTTTTTTAAAATAAACTCTGCTCAATATATTTTATTAATTTGGAATGTAAATAGTTTCTTTAAAGAGTGTTGATTCGTGCTTCCAATAACTCTACCCGATTTATCAAAGCTATTGAAATACAAACATTCTATTATAAAACTTTAGAACAACTATCTTTTTACATTGCCACTCAAAATTATTAATAAACACTGGATAATATTGCTTTAATGGCACTTTTATCTAATGATGTCATAAACAATCGTTTGAATAAAGTTTAGCTCATAATAATCATATATAATCGCTTGCATAAATAATCGTTTGGTCTTTTTATAGCTTTACGTAATAAATGTGAGATTTTTTTTTTTTTTTTTTTTTCTTGGATGGGCGATTTTATAATTTTGTTGTTGAGTTCATAAATCTTCCTTTTTATAAACGTACTAATAGTAGAGTTTTCTTAATTATTTGATTCGAAGTTCTCTGAGTTTTATTTGAGGTCAGTTTGTATTTTGTATTTTTTGACAGCATTATTAAAAAATATTACCTTTTCACACAAATGCGTTCTCAATTATGATTGGCTGTTTCGTGCGTTACTAACCAGAAGTCTTCTGTGATTGGTTATGTGTTATCATTCCACTCTCTTCTTATATATATATATATATATATATATGTTCAACATCAATTGGTCAACAGCCCAGGGGGGACCTTGGCCTTCTCAAGAAGATTTTTACCGGCCAACCTTTTTCCTGTTAGCGTTTTCCCCTTTTTAGCTTTTAATACAAACAACTCCTTTTCTAGACCATTTATCCATCTCAATTTCGGCCTGCCTTTTTTTCGTGAGCCAAACTGATCTGGCATTAAAAACTCTTCTGTTGTACTGTCTTCATCCATTTTGATAACGTGACCTGTCCGTCTTTGTCGTTTAATGAAGCTAATGTCAGGTTCATTATATGAGTGATAAAGTTCTAAATTTTTTCTTCTAAGCCACGCACCATTTTTTTTTAAAATTCCTGCAAAGATACTTCTCAAGACATTACTCTCAAAAATACCCAACAGAATCCATTCATCAACAGTCATCCATTCTAGACATGTTCCAGGTTTCACAAGAATATGTTAAAATTTATCTTAAAAGATATTTCATGTATTATCATGTAAATAAATGAGATTAAATCAGTTGGGAAGTTTTCATATTAAAGACTGTGAGAATAGGTTGGGAATCCAGTGCAATGGTCACCAAAGACTGGGGGAATGGGAAGTGAACTGAGTACAATGCAAATGAAAGAATGGAAAATAACCCAGCACAATATACATCAGTATAAAATTTTGTCACCCCACCAGTACAATATATATTAAGATTGAGGTCAAGTACCAAAGTAACCTCTATACAATAGAAATGGAAGGCTTGGGTAATGAGGTATATCGCTGGTGCATATGTATGAAAGACTGAGAGTATGGAAGGTTACCTAAGTACAATGGACATTAAGTGTGACCCCAGTACAAGATACTTTAAAAATGGGGATCAGTGACCCAAATGGAGAGTAACAATCGTGCATGAATATGAAAGAATAGAGTTTTACCATACTATGATGGACTTTAAAAACTGGAAGAATAACCCCAGTGTGTAGGTATGAAGGAATGAAAAGTTACCCCAGTACTATAGCCACTGAGAAAGGAGAATGACCTTAGTTCAATGGACATGGATGTCTAAATACTTTGAAACGGAGAGTGATCCTAGTACATAGGTATGAAAGAACGGAGAGTTACCCCAGTACAATAGACATTAAGAATGAGGATGAGTGATCCTTGTAAAATAAACATAAGAGTAAATGGAGAGTGACAGTAGTGTATAAGCATGGAAGAATGAAGAGTTAGGACACCAGTACAATGGACATGAAAGACAGAGTAGAAAGGGACTTTAGTGCATAAGTACAAAAGAATAGAACTCTACTCTAGTGCAACGAACATGGAAAATTGAGAGAAGGACCCCTGTTTAAAGATATGGAAGAATGGAGAGTTAACCGACTACAACAGACATTAGGAATTAGATGTGAATGATCTTAGTACAACTGGCATGAAAGATAAAAAATGGAGAGTGATCCTAGCACATAGGCATGAAAGAACGAAGAGTTACCCATGTATAGTAGATATTAAGAGTATGGATGCCCTTTGTACGATGGACGTGGAAGACTATGGTCGTATTGTTGTCATGAATGACACAGAAGAGATGGGGGGGGATATCCATTTCAATAGATATAAAAACTGAAAAAGGGGGAGGGTAAAAATACATTTTTTAATATATGTTACCGGCAAAGTATGAAACGCCGGCATTGTATACAATGCCTAGGCATTCTATAGAATGCCGGATGCTATTTAGGCAAAGTATGAAATAATCGTCCTGATGAGGCTATTATGTAAATGATGTGCATGTAACTGTGAATAAACGAAATCGGTGGTTGTTGATTTTCAGCGGTGAATGTTGACAATCACATAGTCGCTTTGGTGAATGTCCGAAATATTTATTACACCCGATTTGATATTAATTTATTCATGGATATAATTATATTTATTCGATATTTTAATACTTACTGACGATAGATTAGAAGAAACATCAGTGTTTGGAGTATCGGGCAAATATATACCGGACAATAGCACTTATCTTTGAAAAAATATCAGTGTAGGATATATCGGGCAAATTTATACCGGGCAGTGGCACTTGACCTTAAAAAAAACATCAGTTTAAGATATACCGGGCAAATGTATACCGGGCAATGGCACTTAACTAGACCTAGTATGACTAGACCTTTGGTAAATGCCCGAAATATATACCAGGTCTAGTGCCACTGTCCGGTATACATTTTCCCGGTATATCCTACCCTGATGTTTTTTAAGGTCAAGTGCCACTGCCCGGTATACATTTGCCCGGTATACCATACACTGATAGTTTTTTAAGGTTCAATGCCACTGCCCGGTATACATTTGCCCGGTATACCCTAAACTTTTTTTTTAAGATTCAGTGCCACTGCCCGGTATACATTTGCCCGGTATAACCTACACTGATGTTTTTTTAAGGTTCAGTGCCACTGCCCGGTATGCATTTGCCTGGTATACCATACACTGATAGTTTTTTAAGATTCAATGCCACTGCCCGGTATACATTTGCCCGGTATACCCTAAACTTTTTTTTAAAGATTCAGTGCCACTGCCCGGTATACATTTGCCCGGTTTACCCTACACTGATATTTTTTTTAAGGTCAAGTGCCATTGCCCGATATATATTTGCCCGATGCTCCAAACACTGATGTTTTTTCTAATCTCGTCAGTAGGTATTAAAATATCGAATAAATGTAATCTATCGTCAGTAAGTATTAAAATATCGAATAAATGTAATTATATCCACAAATAAATTAATATCAAATCGGATGACGTTTTGAATTTGTCATTTTTGAATGACATTTTGACGAATCGGAGATGCATTTTATACTTTGCCGGTTACTCAATTGGCATTCTATAGAATGCCTAGGCAATGTGTGAAATATAAATCATTTCATACTTTGCCGGCTAATATTAGGCATTCTATACAATGCCGGATTTCATACTTTGCCGGTGACATATAATGTAAATTAAAATACTTGGTGAGAATCATTCATATAAGTTAGAAACTGTCCAAATCATAATCTCAATAAAGGAATCTTTACAAAATAGCACTTAACATGTTCTTTCACTAAGCTCTTTAATGTACAAAATAATGATAATACATTTGAAACTGTTCAAATCATAATCTTTAACCAGAAAATTTTATCTTTCTCGAAAAAAAAAGAATGCTTAACATGTTTTTTATTAAGCTCTTTAGTGTACTAACTTATGGTACATAAACTAAAAACTGTTAAAAATCATAATCTCACAAAGAAAAACTTGAATAATTTTAAAATATAACCTAATACGTTATTCTTCTTAAGATATTCTTCTTCTTCCTATTATATTAAATTATAATTCCCAAAACTGTCCAAGTTATAATCTTAAATCGGAAAATGGAATGTTATCAAAATATCACTCAACACTAAGTTGTTTAATGTACAAAATTATGATATAAACTCAATCATAATAAATCACAATCCTGTACCGGACAACTTGCATGTTTTTAAAATTTCATTTAACATGCTCTTCCCCAGCGCTTTTTAATGTACGAAAGTATCTATACATTTTAAACTGTCTAATAGCACAGAAGTTTTTAAAAAACATTATTTAACATGTTTTTTTCTCTAAACTCTTTATTCTTTGATGTACAAAATTATGATATGCATCTAAACTACCTAATTCATAATCTTCAACTGGAAAACTTAAATGTTCTCAAAATATCACATAATTTTTTTTAACCTCTAATAAGCAACTTAATTCATCAAATTATGATATGCATTGGAAACTATCCATAACAAGTTCTTATACCGTAGAACTTTAATTTAAAAATATTTATTGATAAACTTTTTTTTACTAAATTCTTAAGAAATTCTTCGTACAAACCCTCATATTATGTAAAGTCCAACGTAGTTTCTTTTTTGGAAAATGTTTTAAAAAGAATAAAAAAAGACGAAAAGAGAAAATTAATTTTGTGTAAAAACTTATACTTCAAAAAATGATAAATGCCTTTAAGCCATATTTTTATCAATTTGTATCCTGTTTCAGCTAATTTGATTTACACTGTTTTAAACGCGTTTAAACTCTTCAAATTATTTATTATTTCCTTCTTAAGACAGTGAGAAAAAATTAATAATAAATACAACTTTTAAAGTGTCTTTCACAGCAGGGGTAATTGATCAGGGAATTAAGTATTTTACTTGAATTTTTAAGCTTCGTAAAGCTTAAGAAAAAATTGTTCGAAGCTTAAAGGTAAAATTAAGGATAAGAAAAACTCCACCATGTTTAAAAAATAAGCCAATTTAAGAACATTTTCTTTCCTTTTTTTTTTTCTTTTCTTCCAAAGAGCTGAACAAGCTTTTCTATTTCTTTTAACAGTTTTAAAATTTATTATCATAATTGAGAGAAAAATAGTAAAAGAAGAACAAAAAATTGCAAATAAAAACTAAGGAAGCGATTAGGGAGTGTTTTTTCAAAAAACAAATTCAGTTTTTTATAGACGAACTCTGCATGTAAATTTAAAAGCTGTTTTTGTTGGCGAAATAATAATTTGCAGGAATTTCCTCACCGAATATTTAGAGTTTAAGGGGTGTTATCGTTGTAAATTTTCTGAAGTTTATAATAAACCTTATTAGTAAATAATTGATGTGCCAAAATGTAAAATTGTGTTTTAAAATAAAATTTAGCTGTCAAAACACTTTTTTTTTTGAAGAAGAAGAAGAAGAATTTATTTTTAAAAAAATTACTCTCCCACACAGAAAAACGCTTTTCTTACTCTTAAAAATGTTGATATTATATGCTTTCGTAATAAATTAATTTTAATTCATTCAATTCTTTTTAAAACGATTTTCTAATTTATCATTTTGTCAATGCCATTAAGTCTTGTTTTAAAACACATGTTTATTCCAATCTTTTTATAAAATGAAAATGGGATTTTTTTATCATTTTTTTCTTTAACTTTAATTCTAACACTCGAGCGATTTTTTTTAAACCGTTATGAAAAGTGAGTAATTTGATATTAAAGCCGTTTTTTCTAAGGACTATTAGTCTTTTTCCTAAAAATACAAAATGTCCAAAGTGATTCATGCAAATAGACTATACCATAGTACGAATATACACTATCCTACAATAATAGAAGAGATACTTTCGGTTTCTGATATTTTTTTTAAATTTCTCAAGAAATACTTTGAGAACTATTTTGTAATTTTAGAAATGTTTGTTTCATACAATTTTCTATACTTTGCAATAAAGTTTAAAGCTTTTAGGGGTTTTAAGGACCGACAATAATTTACAAAAGAAGATAAGTATTTTTGAACACCCTATGCCAGAAAATAAAGCAATAAACTTGTAACCAGTATCGACTACCTTGGTTGTGATTTGCAATGACTGCTTAAAATTTCGTAAATTTGAAGTAAATTTTTATGAAAATATGGATATTTTTATGAAAAAAAAATTTCTTTTTTGTCTTACGTATTTTTGCTATAACTTTAAAAATATCCAATGAAATTTAAAAAAAAATTTGTAGTATCTGAAGATAAACTACAAAATTATTGCTTTAAAATTTGAAATTTTTTTTTAGAAAATACGCAAGATATGAGTATTTAAATAAGTTCTTTTGTACTGCGCATGTGCGGAAAAATTTGAAATTATTTTTTAGAAAATACGCAAGATATGAGTATTTAAATAAGTTCTTTTGTACTGCGCATGTGCGGAAAAATTTGAAATTTTTTTTTAGAAAATACGCAAGATATGAGTATTTAAATAAGTTCTTTTGTACTGCGCATGTGCGGAAAAATTTGAAATTATTTTTTAGAAAATACGCAAGATATGAGTATTTAAAGAAGTTCTTTTGTACTGCGCATGTGCGGAAAAATTTGAATTTTTTTTTTAGAAAATACGCAAGATATGAGTATTTAAAGAAGTTCTTTTGTACTGCGCATGTGCGGAAAAATTTGAAATTTGTTTTTAGAAAATACGCAAGATATGAGTATTTAAAAAAGTTCTTTTGTACTGCGCATGTGCGGAAAAATTTGAAATTTTTTTTAGAAAATACGCAAGATATGAGTATTTAAATAAGTTCTTTTGTACTGCGCATGTGCGGAAAAATTTGAAATTTTTTTTTAGAAAATACGCAAGATATGAGTATTTAAAGAAGTTCTTTTGTACTGCGCATGTGCGGAAAAATTTGAAATTATTTTTTCATAACTTTATAGTGAATTGTATTTGACAACTAATTAAAAAAATTTGATTTAAATATCTTAAAATTGTAAAACGTTTTAAGCAATTTTCTAAGTAGTTTCTGTACTTTTTTAAAAAAAGTTTAAAACGATAATGGGTTTTCCACATATTTGACTTCGTTTTTTCTGACCAGTCATTATAAGGTAATATAATTTGCAATACTCCATAATAAAATTTGTGAAAACCCCCGGGTTATTTTGAACTTTCTTTTAAAAAGTATAGAAACTACTTAGAAAATTGATTTTTAGAGTTTTTAAAGTTATAGCAAAAACACATAGGTAAAAAAAAAAATTTTTTTTAAATAAAAATGTAAATCTGCATAAATGTTTAAGCTAGATTAGAGAAATTTTACGCATTCGTTGCAAATAATAACCAAACTAATCGATGCAGAAAAGCTTATTGCTTGATTTTCTGGAGCAGGATGTTAAAAAAATAATTGTTTTCGTTCTTGATTTATTATTGGTCTCTCAAACATCTGAAAGCCTTAAACTTTATAGTAAAGTATGAAAAATGGCACGAACTAAATGCTTCTAAATTTACAAAATACTCCTTTAAGTAGTATTTCTTGAGAAATTCAAAAAAAAAAAAAAAAAAAATATTTCATCAAAAACTGAAAGTGATTTCTCTCATTATTGTGTATTTGGATTCATTAATTCATTTCTTTAAATAAAAAAAAAAACTTACTATAGAAATTTTGAACATGGGATAAAATTTTAAACCCATTTCATTAAATAACTCTGTCTATTTTCTTAAACGTGCATTTCCATCTATATCCAGGTTTAAAAACACAACGACGAGACATGTATTTTGGATTTTCAAATTTTATGTCTTCACAAGTTTTTCACTTGTTCTAATATTATTTATACTTAATCGATATTTATAAGTGTAGTATTTCTATTACTGTTTCCACTATTCAATATTTTCCAATATTCAACCTTAACACTTTAACGCAGAGTTTTAAGCATATTTTTTTTTACTTTTTTCATTATTTAGTACTAATTTAGGTCAAAATAAGTGAAAATATTATATTTAACATTTTTATAATTTATGGTAATGAAATATAGCTGTCTTTTTCTGCGTTAAAGGTAAAATCTTCGAAACACAGCTCACTTCCAAATAATAAATTTTAAAACTTTCACTTATTTGTATTGTATAGATCAAAGAGAAACAGTTGAAATTTCTCTAATTTTTATAGTCAATTATTGATAAATTTTTGAATATAAATAAAAAAAAATAACTAAACAACTTTTTTTGGATTTTATCTTTTAGTACAAATATCATTCTGAATATCTAACAGATTTTTTTTAGTTACTATTAGACTATTTTTTACAATTAAGAAATACCATAGTATATACATATATATATAAACTGCCCACCGGTGTACTACTTGCGTCAAAGGGTTAAAGTGACAATTATCCGTGGTGAACTTTTCTAGCCATAAAAACACAGATTTTTTTCCAGCATTTTTCTCCACTGTCACAAAATAGATATCACGTAAACGGACGAAAAAAAAAAAAAAAATTATATTAGAAGTTTTTTCTGACTTTATAGAAACTGAGTTTAGAAATTTAATACCAAAGTTTGGGATGAATTTCAAAATCGATGTTAAAAATAAATAAATAAATTCCTCCCTAACTTTTGATTCATATATTCCTCTTCATGAATATCCTATTCGCTCTTTGGAACTTTCTCTATTTGCATGGGGATGGAACAGAAGGTGGAATTCTTCATCCATCAACACAGGTCAGAAATAATAAGGGTCAGTAGATGGACTTGACGTGCGGATCTTAATCCATTCTCCCGCACGGTCGATGAAGGGTTAGAAGCGAATCCCTACAGAAAGATTTTCCCTATTCCCTACAGGGATGAATATATTAGCTTGCTCCTTGATATATTACTTCCTACTACAAATATGTTGCTCTCTATGCAATGTCTACCCCAGATTAATTGTTTCGATGCATAGATAGATATTGTTGTTTGTTCCAAGATGTTTCGTTTTTATTTTTTATCCATTCATTTATGACTTAAAAAATAAAGTTAGAAAACACATTTTATAAAAACAAAATGCTTCTTAGTATTGTTTACAGATAGGTATTGAAACTGCACAATACATCTTATTGACTAGATAGAAATAGTGGTGTTCCCCAAAACACGCTAGCTTGAGTAGTTTAAAAATGTGGCTTATCATTACCATGCCCCAAGTCCTTTGTATTTGCGTTGTTTCCTTGAATGTTATATATTTTTACCGTGAACACGGGTCTCAAATTGAAATCTTAAAATTACATCTCTTACAATCTTACAATATTGTATAAAATATATAATCTATCTATCTATCTATCTATCTATCTAATAGATAGATCTATTTTATAGATCCATTATTTATAGATCTATAATAGATCCATTATTTTTACAACCATAATAGATCCATTATTTATAGATCTATAATAGATCTATAATATATCCATTATTTATAGATCTATAATGGATCTATAATAGATCCATTATTTATAGATCCATAATGGATCTATAATAGATCCATTATTTAGAGATCTATTTATTAGAGGATAGATAGGTAGATGGATAGATTTAAAAAAAAATTCTTTCAAATCCTACTAAGAAATTTTATTTACAAAAATATTAACAACTTCATAATTATCAAAAGTTTTAATTAATTTTAATAATAATTTTTTAAAATTTTTTATTATTTATATATTAGAGTAAAATGCTGAAATGAATCGATTTTCATATGGTATCAAAGAATTTGTCCCTCTTCCATGCTGATTATTATTATTTATTTATTTAATTTTTGTATTTTTTAAGAAGAATCAAATACATGCAGTAAAATATTACCATCTCTTTGAGGATGGATGATGGATTTAATAAATATTTAATTTATTAATATTATTTTCAATTTATTAATATTATCACTTTTTTTCATATTAATAATGTGCAATACACATTTTAAATGGTTTCAGTAAAGATTATCAAATTATTTTAGGTGTTAAATTATCGCTCTTAATTTCTTTTTTAATGGATAAGAAATACAATACATTTTGATATACAATTATTGTACAAAACAATTATTGAAATTGACTATTATTAAAAATGATGATATGCAATTATTGCTTTAATAATTGCCGATCATCATGAAAAACGGGAGAGGGGATCTAGTGGGTACATTATTTTGTAAATTTACCAAAAAAAAAACCGTAATTATTATAACTTTTTACTGATAAAGCATTTTTTAAACAATAATTTGAACGTTTACCTATACTCTGGTTTATATTTGGAATAACAAAGTTGTTTAGTGTTCTTCCATATTTTCTTTAAAAAAAATATATTGTTTTAATCCATACTAGCCCCACTATATTTGGCTGGCTAATATGGGCTAGTATGGAATTAGTGTGGATAAATTTGATAATATATAAAGTACTTGTTTATTACAACTCAGAAATGTATTCACCTTATTCCCGAGCATGTTTCATGTTTTCCACGGTAGGGGGCAGTATTTGTAGAGGTTCTTTCAACTTCCGGTAAGAGATTCAGGTTGAAGAATTTTTGCTGGTGTAAACTATGTTGATTAAATCCGCATCTCAACGATCTGGTAATTGCGTTATCAGTATAGGATAATTTCCCAAAGTATATTTTTTCTTTCATAACTTCATCTGTTAAAAACACGACGCAAAAACACGAAACAAATATTAAATTCAGAAACTGGAAGAAAAAAAAAAAAAACAGTCATGTCAATGCTATGACGTCAGAAGAGAACCGCAAGACTTCCGGTAATTCTTTTTTTTTTTTTTTTGGAATAATTTTTTATTACCCATAATTTTAATTTGATGAGGAAATGATCCGAAGTTACAACACATGGAATGCATGGCTTGGCGACATTTTTCTCAATGAAACAATGAAAACAACTCTCAAAAGAGAAGACAAGACAGCTCACTGATGTTCTGTTCTAGTTTAATGTAAGGCAAAAAATAAATATATGGTAAAAAAAAAAAAAAAAAACGTTTTCTTTTCGAATTATATTCTTTTAATTAACTTGATAAAACATCTCCTTTGAAGTTTCTTAAATTCATTAAAAACTAGATTTTTTTAAATTTTACAACCGTCGTTGAACAGCTGACCCAATTTTTGGGTTTACGACTACTTATGTTCAACTCCGTAGCCTTATAATTTTGAACCCAATCCAAAAGACAAGGAAACTCCTGGATCAGTACCCCCAGAGGTATGATTTGTTATGGGAACATGGAGGACTTTGAGACTCGACCGATTTAACGTGCATCAGTCACCATTTACTACACGGCTAGTCTTCGGCCAACGGGGATCGAACCCTCGACCTCTTGGACATGGGCCCAGTGCCCTACTGACCAAGTTTAAAAGGTAGATTAACGTAAAGGCTTATAGATAAATTTTTTTACTTGAGATTGAAGCCACTAATTGCACAAGATCATTCTAAGTTCATGAAATAAATAAAGCCAACTGCATTACATTTGTAACAAATGTATATTTTTTCCGTTGGAAATTGAATGGGCCCAGTGTTGATATATTTATCCCAGCCTCACATTGAAAAATAATTGTTTTCTTTTCATTGAAATTATACAGAGCAGAAGTTAACATCAAAATAGTTATAAAACCATATAGATTATAATTTATCATCACCTTTCGACGAAATTCTGAATATAAAATAGGTTAATAAAGGAGTAAAGAAGAAAATTTGAAAGCTACTTTTACACCTTAAAAACTTTTTTTAAGTAAATTTCTACTGAACTATTTATTGTGTGATTATGCAATAGCACACGAAAGTGTAAATTAGTGTTTCCAATCTACAACACAGAAAACTTCGGCCAATAAATAAAAATATTATTCTAGATGTCCACTCTAGTCCCATGTACACACCAACCCATCAATATACCCCAACAATGATATCTAGACATTCACAAAAATGTACTATTAGCACAATAAGTGCATTTTAATTTAAGAAAATAATAATTAAATGATCAATAAGCTGGACTGAATAAAAAGGAGGCAACAGCTGTAACAGCTAAACAGCTATAAAAAATGATATTTCATACTCGTGTTCAAAGTACCGAAATAAAATAGTTTTAAAACTACATCTTACATAAAAAATAAAAAAAATAAAATGCGGAAAGGTATAATAAAAATAAAAAATAATTAAAAAGGAACTGAAGTAGAATTCTTCAGTGTCATGAAATCAGAAATAATTAAAAAAATATTTTTAGATTTTTTTTCCCTTCAATTTAGTAGTATAAAATTTTATTTTAGAGATTCTATCTGCCATGGTGAGTTAAAATCATTATTAAAATTAAGTAAGATCTACGCAATCAAAAAAGTTATAGGAAGGATGCAAAAATGCTTAAGACATAATTAATTTGTGAATTGATTTCGAAGGTTTAAGTTCTCAAATTCTACTGGGATTAAAACAAATGAGAATTAAAATTATTAAATTACATATTTCGATTATATAAAAAAAATCTGTAAATAAGCCAAATATAGAAGAAAATAAATCCGAATCTTATAAAAAAACATGAAATAAATAAATAAACTAAACTATTGATTTAAATTATTTGGATAAAAAGGAATTCGGATTCCTTAAGAGGGGAAAAAAAAAAAAAAAATTATAGACAATTTTTTTCTTCTTTTGATCAAAAACAAATAGATTACTTTTTAGAAAACAATGCCACTTATGCTATGAAATTTAAGGGCATTTTGATAGTAAATCAATTATTGCAAAAAAAATATTATTAAGTTTTTAAATAAATTTTGCTGTTTCAATGCTTTATGATCAATAAAATAGCAATTGTTAGCTCTTCAGTGACTGATTTAACCCTTTGACGCAGATGAGACCCATTAGTAATTTTTATTCTAAAGCTTTAATTTCTCGCAAAAATATATTTTGGCATTTTTTAATTATAAAGAACAGTCTAATAGTTACTAAAATAACTGTTAAATTAACGGAATTATGTTTGTACAAAAATGTAAAATCCAAAAGAGAGTAGTTTGAAAAAAAAAAAAAAATATTTCATTCATATTCATAAATTAATCAATAATTGATTTTGTAAATTAAAACAATTTCATTGATGAATAACAGTTCTTTTCAGATTTAATTAACTGAAAATTTTAAAAATTATCGTTTAAAAGTGAGCAATGATTGGAAGAAAGTGATACCAGTGTTTCATTCTGCATTTCATAACCATTATATATTAAAATGTTAAATATAATATTTTTTATTTATCTTGACCTAAATTAATACAAAATAATGAGAAAAGTATGAAAAATATGTTTAATAATTTTTCTTAATTAATAATTTTTCTTAATTAATTAATGTTTAATTCTGCGTTAAGGATTAATAAATGTTTCAAAACTGTATTTCTTTGTCCTTTGACTTAATAAAAAACAGTTTTTATAAATCAATGGCAACTTTCAATGAAAACTTGATTGAAATTATATCGCTTGTTTTGTATTACTTATTATTATCGATGTTTGTTGTTGATAATATTGCTTCATCAATGAATTGATAAACCATTATTTTGACATGGTGATATGAAAAATTTTGTAGTTTAATTTTTTTAAGTTAATTATGACTATGAAGTATAACTTTTCATTTTTAGGAAGTACGGACTTCAAAATTTGACGAATGATATTACTTTTTACCTAAGTTTTACCTAAGTTTTCATAAATACAAATAATATCTCTAGATGGCGCTACTAAATATATATATTATAAAATAAACCATACTAATGAAAAATTGTTTTCAGATTTCAGGAACTTCAAAATTAAACAAATGAAAAAAAAAAAAAAAAACAAGTAGGTTTTGCAATTACTGCTAAATGTATGATATAAAATATACACCACTTTAATTATTATTTCTTATTTAATAAATATATTCAAGGTGAGTTATACTTGAAACCGCTACTTGTTGCCATTAAACTTATATCAAAATTTCATTAAATTTATTGAAAACTAAACCGACGGAAATAAAATCTGTATTAATTGCTTTTTCAAAGTCTTTTATTTAATATTTCGTTGAAAATTTATAATAACTTTAACGTATTATGGCGAGAAAATTAAAAGTAGTTTTAATAAACAGTAATAGATGGCAGCACCACAAATAAATATTCAATGCCGTTACATTCTTTTTTTTATTTTTTTTTTAAACGTATTTTTTTAATGTATGTATTTTTCATAATTTCTTATTTATTTAATATGGAGTTATTTATGAATTTTTAGCATAAATGTGTGTTAATAATTCAGCTAAATTACATTTATTCAAACCTTTTTTTTATTAATACTAATATGTTTAATAAAATTGTAACAGATGGCAGCACCAAAAGTGTGTATAAAATAAAAAGAAATATTTTATTTGATCACGACAAATCCTGAATAAACGGAATCTGCATTTAAAATTTGCTAAATTAACCTTGACTCGCAAATAGTGTTTTACTCCTTACGTAAAAGTAGGATGAATAATTTTAAAATAATTTAAAATTTTTTTTCTTCATGTAAGTGACCTACTAGTGTGCTTTGTTAATAAAATAACTACCCATACCTTTTCTAAACGTATACTTAGATTCTTACATAATAACCGATCGTGTAGCTTAAAAGGATGGTTAGGAAACCATATAAATATAATCTCTCAATATAAATTGATACTTTTATTGAATTTTTGATTTTCTCCCAGTGTTTGGGCAAATACGGTTGCTACATAAATTCATTTTATAATAGAAATTTAGAATTCTTGATTACTGCGAACTATAATAAATTAAATTCAACTCCCTTAGGAGGGAAAGATGCTTTATTTAAATTATTACTTTCGGGAACTGCAGTCGCTTATATAATTACGAAATTTATTATTCATTATGAAAAATCATTTTTATATGTATGTATAACATCAAAATTTAAAAACTGAAATGCTACCAAACAACGTTTAAACAAATTATTATTATTATGGCATTGGATTGCGTTAAAAGTTATTGCATTTTTTTCTATATTTTTCAAAGTCATTTATTTATATAAAAGCTAAAAGTTAATTAATGACATATGTTCCCTTTTTTTCGATGACCTTTTGCCATTGTTCGGTGATCTTCTCAATTCCTCATTTGTAAAAGGACCTGACTTTATTGGCAAAAAAACTGAACAAGATGATGATTACAGCCTCATCTGAATTTAACGTTATTCTGCACAAAGAGTTTTAAAGAGAGCGAAACAAGTGGAAATTTGATGACGCAAAGCCAGGTGAATATCGTGGGCGGGGCAAGACATCCCACCCAAGCTCCAATAACTTTTGACCGGTCTCCAAAGATATATGGGGGCTCGCATTGTCGTGATGGAACACTACTCCTTTACGATTGACGAGCTCAAAACGTTTCTGTATGATATATTCGTTCAAACTGTCCAATTGCCTACAGTACACATCTGAAATGATTGTTCGTGATGTTTGCTCGTGCCATCAGATGAATTTCTTCGAATTCATTTGGAACATGAATTTCGTGCTCTTTTACGTATTTCAGTTTCTTTAAATGGACGTGAAGACTTTTTTGACTGATCTTCAATGTCTCTGCAATCTCTCGTGTATCGTGTAACGTGAGTTTGACTGGATCAATGTCGTTATTTTGTCATTATAAACCTGGGTAGGCCTTCCTAAACGAGGAACATCTTTCGAATCAAAATCACTAACTAAGAGTGTTCTGATCCAAGAATATCAATTTGGCATTGACATTCTTGTAGAGAATCATCATTGTAAGCCTTACACAATTTTTCACTGGCTTGACTCTCGTTTTTTCCTTCTACGGAAGTAAAATATAGAACAAATAAACACTTTGATCTTCCGTATTCATCGTGCTGTAAAATCTCTAAAACTCAACGAAATAGCTCTATTTGTTCTTACAATGAAGCTTAAATTGAGCCGTGGTGGCTTAGTGGAGAGAGCGTTCTCCGCTCAAAGAGGTGAACCAGATTCGAATCCCAGCGATGGCTGGTCAATACGAATTCCGCATCCGGCTTGAACCGACCACCGACGTAAAATATCCTCAGTGCTAGACGGATCATGGGTTCGAGTCCCCTTTCTGTCAGACTTACCGTGGAAGGTTTTTGTGGTTTTCCTCTCCGTGTAACTCAAATGCGGGTTAGTTCCATTAAAGAGTCTTCCACGAAGGCAAACTTTCTCCCAATACTTGATCCAGGAGTTACTTTGGAATCCCATAAGAATCCCACTCCGTAGCCTTCTAATTTTGAATCCAATGCAGGAATTCCAGGATTGGATTCAAAATTACAAGGCTACGGAGTTGAACACATTAGTAGCCGCAAACCCTAAATTGGGTTGGCTGTTCAATGACTGTTATAAAATAAAAAATAAAATGAAGCTTAAACTGTTAACAATCAATGACATAAAAAAAACTATTACTGCAAATACTACAAGTATTTAAAAAACTGCACTACTGCAATCTGTTAATAAAAAAATAAAAAAAACGCTATGACTTTTAACTCAATCTGCTATAAATTTTTATTTCGCACGCGTAATATTTACAAACTCTTATTTTTGGAATAGCCTAGATTTCCTTATTGGAATAGCCTAAATTTCCTAAGAATTATAAAGATTTAAGGAGAATGCCTATGCTACTTTGAAAATCTGTGTAGAAAGCATATTCTAAATATTCTTAATATATATATTTCTTAATATACTTATAAGTATAAGTATAAGTCTAAATACTGCGGATTTACGAGTTCGCTCTATGGCTAAGTAATATTGCATTATTAGTATATTTCTATCGCACTATCTTCAGATAAATAAGTACAATTGCATTGCATCGTAATAATTTTGGATAATTATATTATGGTTACTTTTATTATTAATTGTTGTTCCTGCTTTATAAATTTATTTATTTTTTACTGTTTCAAAATTTTTATGCTAGAGATTTAAAATTAAAAACGCAAATAAACAAGGTGATAGAGGAGTATACCTTTCAATTATATTTACAATGTTCTATTTTTATTTATTTATTAAATTTGCCACACGGTTCGTTATAACCGAATCGACACTCTCTCATGCACATTAAAAATTTACTGTGCTTCAATAGACTGAAAATAAATTTGCTTCAAATTTATTCCGAACATGATAATTTGGTCAAATTTCGAATACGTCAATTTTGGCTGAATTCCGAATATGGTAGTTTTGGTCAAATTTCGAATACGTCAAGTTTGGCTGAATTCCGAATATGGTAGTTTTGGTCAAATTTCGAATACGTCAAGTTTGGCTGAATTCCGAATATGGTAGTTTTGGTCAAATTTCGAATACGTCAAGTTTGGCTGAATTCCGAATATGGTAGTTTTGGTCAAATTTCGAATACGTCAAGTTTGGCTGAATTCCGAATATGGTAGTTTTGGTCAAATTTCGAATACGTCAAGTTTGGCTGAATTCCGAATATGGTAGTTTTGGTCAAATGTCGAATACGTCAATTTTGGCTGAATTCCGAATATGGTAATTTTGGTCAAACTTCAAGGATGTGGTAGCTTTGGTTGAATTCCGAATATGGTAGTTTGGGTCAAATTTCAAATGAATATGGTAGCTGTGGTTCAGTACAATAATCCTTGACCACAAACACTTCATTGCAAACGTCTTAAAACAAATCCCTCTTTATTGAGCAATGGATATAATACATTTCTAAGAACAAATGGGTTCATTGCAATCGGTCTTAAAACTATCAGGCTGATTATAAAAGACTGGAAACTTCTAATTATCTGGGCGCATGAAAAAACCATGGCTGTAGTTGGCTAATGTCTTACTAGAGTCACTGTGGCTCAAAGAAGAGAACGCTTGTCTACCAATGAGGTAACCCTGGTTCGTATCCCAGCAGTGTTGGTCTACAAGAACTTTACTCCCAACTCGCACCGACAACGGCGATATGAAATATCCTCAGTGGTACACGATCATGGGTTAGAGTCCTCTTGCCGTCGGGCTAATCATGGGAAATTTACCCCTCCATGTAACGCAAATGCGGGGTAGTTACTTGAAAAAGTTCTTCTCGAAAACTATTTTGTTCTAATGCTTGATCTAGGAGTTCCCTTGTCATCTAATTTGGGTACAAAATTACCCAGATATGGATTTGAATATTGATAGTCGTAAACCCGAAAATGGATTGCTGTTCCACTCTGGGTGCAAAATAAAAATAAATTACTTATAACAACAGTTTTTTAAAATGGTATTTTTAGAAAAAAATTTCTTTCCTAATGTATTATAATTTGATCCGTTTTCAGTAAGAAAACTTGTATAAATAAGCAAAGATTTGAAATCATTCTGCGTTCCTGCGGAATTCTTAATTATACAAAAAGTCATATCAAATAAGGAAATAAACGTTTCCTTCAGAATATTTGTTTCGATTCAATAAACATTTTATGAGAAAAATAATTTTATTACCAGGTGTTCGAAAATTAGCATTTTATGTAGGCTAATTCAGTGAGGCAGAAAACTGACTGTTGACACTAAATGTGACTCCTTAATCTGACCTCGCCAAAATAATAAGTGAAAGATAATAATTTTGATCGAAATTTGATCATTTCCTCACTAAGTATTATTTATTTTAATAATGCAATGCCTTGAATTAACCCACTGCTACCGTTCTTTTTTCTTTGTATTTGAAATAAGTCATTATTCTGTGGGGAAACATATATTCTAATTTAGGAAGAATTTTTTCAAAAATCGATTTTGGAAAAAAAAAAGATATTTTTAGGTAAATTGACTCCGATAATATTCTCTTGAATTTTTATATAAATTGACAGCAACCATCACCTTCTATATTTTTCATTGTGTTATATTTTTGATTTAATTCATCAGTAAGCACATCGCATAGTTTTTTTCCGAATAAGGTAGTTTTGTTCAAATTTCGAATTCGGTAGTTTTGACTGAATTTCGAATATGGTAGTTTTGGTCAAATTTCAAATATGGTAGTTTTGTCTAAATTCCGAATATGGTAGTTTTAGTCAAATTTCGTTTATGGTAGTTTTGTCTAAATTCCGAATGGGGTAAATTTGGTCAAATTTAAATTATTAAATTTCGTCAATCTTATTTGTTTCCCATAACAGTTTTTTTTTTTTTTAATTTTTATTTAGCGTCACAGTAAGCTCCTAGTGTAACATTTACTTAAGTTTTCAGCGAAATTAATTTCGTTTAGATTTAATATAGTTAACTAGTTAACAAGAAGTTAGTTAACCAACTAACTTAGTTAGCTTAGTGTTATTTGTAACAGTTGTATAATTCATTAGTAATGGTTTTTTTTCCTGGGGCACGAGTTTTTGGAGCAATGTTCTGTTTTTGGAGTCAAATTTCTTCAACTTTTGAGAAGTTTACTGTTTACGGTAAACAGTTATTAATCGTGGAACTTTCGATTGATACAATTAATAATTTTTACATTTTATTCTTTATTTAGAAAAAATTCTTCAGGATACAGGAAATTTTTTAATGAAATCTTTCAGAAATGTCTAGATTCAGAGTCTCCCTATATTTGGTTAAAAGCTATCTAGAAAGATCATTCAAGTAGATTTTATTTATTTTTTTATTTGTAAATTAATTTATTTTTATATCAGAATTTTCCTTTAAAAAAAAAAAACGAAATTAAGTTTTAACATCCTTATTAAAATACAGTCTATAAAATCGGAATAATTAATTGCTTAGTACAAGAATTTATTGAGCGCAGGAGAATTGTATTCTCTAATCTACAATCTATAGGATACATTAAAAATTTTAAGGAAATCTCTCAGAAATGTCTAGATTTGGAGTCTTTGAATACCTGATAAAAGTTGTCTAGAAGATCAATATTAAAGTTTATTTTGTTTGTCTGTTTATTTATTATTTAATTATTTTTTTTATTTCTAAATTTTCTTCTTCAAAAAATAAATAAATAAGAAATAAAAAAAGAAGCAACTAAGTTTCAATCTCTTTGTTAAGATATAATCTATAATATTGGAACAATGAATTGCGCTAAAATGTAGGAGAATTGATTGAGCATAGGAGATATGGGTGATTCTCACGAAATATGACAATTCGGACCAAAAAATTTCTTCAAATTTAAAGTCGTCAAAATAATCAAAAATTTTTTTTTGTATACTTCTTTAGTTACCCTTATTAATATCTTACAGACAGCAGTGTAGTTTATTGACATTTGCTCGGGAAAAAAAAAAAAAAAAAAAAAAAAAAAGAATTTTACCAAATCTTGATAGCCAGGAAAAGGACATATTAGCTTAGAAGTTTAAAAAACAGTCATTTTAAGTTAATAGTAAGTAACTCAACTTAAGCCTTTATGTTAGATGGACCATAAATTGCTTAAATTAATTCTTTTTATCCACTGCAGAAAACATCAAAATAATTTTTTTGCTGATATGTACAGAATGAAATTGTGGATAATAATCAATCATTAAATAAATAAATAACTTTGATTACATCCAAGCATATTACAATCATACATAAACTTGGTATTGGGTTAATATTTGGTTTCCCTTCTTACATTATTAGCAGTTAAAAAAAATTTCGGGTAACACTTCAATGTCCCGGCATTCATAAGCCAGGAAAATGACAGCCAGAATAATGACAAATTCGCTATTTTATAGCATATAACTTTACTTTAATTAAATATTTTGGCCAAAGACGTTTATATTCTGTAGAAAACAACAGGATTTCTTAAAATAACTCAGATAAATCTATGTAGTTTATGTTATTAAGGGTTTCAAGAAGCCAGGAAAATGACAACACAAAAACCTACTCACCTTGAAAAAATTTTTGAAATCGATTTTGAACCAGAAAATTGGTTCTTTATTCATGCAACAAGACATGTTCATATAGGAGGGTATCTAATCAATTTATTAACATAAGGTATTGATTGCTGGCTCTATCTATTTCGGTTATAAACCACTAAATAAAAGTAGCCAGGAAAATGACAAATTTTCTTGGAACAAACAAATTATTGTCAGAAAAATTTATTTTAAACGAAGTTTTTGTAAATAATACCCTCTGCATATATTCTAGAAATGCTTACACCGGTTGAGATAAAAAAATTTAGATATTGAAAAATTTATAGGAGGTTTTAAAGTTAGTTATTATTGGAAACATTGTTTGGGACATGCCAGGAAAATGACATTTTGAAGTTCAATTAAATTTTTTAAGTATACAAAACAGTCAATGCTAGTGCAAATTTATTTTAAAGTGCTAACAGCAATGCTATTTATTAATTTTTTTAAAAAAAAGTTCTTTTAGTATTATAGTATTAGATCTTGGAGCAAGGGACAGTGAATTGTCATATTTCGGGAGAATCACCCATATGCATCCTGTAACCTGCAATCTCCTATAATTCTAGAATATAACAGAATCGTAGGAAAATAGAAGAATAGTTTTTCTACTGCCTGCATCAAAATATAATCCAGGAAATAGTAGTAGATAAATAAATAGTAGATACATAAAAAAATTAAAAGAAAATTGTTAGTTGAGTTAAAAAGAAAGAATAAATTGCTTTTCTAATGGCAGGTAAGAGCATGGTTCGAAAAGAGAAATGAAATATAGCGTCGTATAAGGGGTGGGCGGAAGAAAAAAAAAGTATTTAAGATGTCAGCTTTACAGTCTTGTCTCGTAAATTATTGCGCATAACCTGGTCATAAAATTATAGAAATGGCTGACAAGGAGCGGCTCGTAAAAACATTGTAAAAGAATCCTTTCCAGAAGCTATGCGAGGTGTTCTAAATTGAGCAGAATATCATTCCTTTATGAAACGACCATGAAGGGGCAGAAGTAAGCTACTCATTGCTTTGTTTTGAGGGTTGTGGATTATAGAAAATAATAGTTGCGTGTTATTTATTTTGGAAAAAATTAATCCAATATTTTGTTCGGAAACCTAACTGCGTCATACTTCCCTTTATTTTCCCTGAATAAGTAATTACCGTTTTCTTTTTTAAATAATGTCTATCTGACTTATTACAATTGTTCACAGTCACGTCTATGTTTCAATGAGTGGATTAAAGAAAACACAAAAGGATCAAAGAAAAAGATAACTTAATAAAACGTCATCTTAACCCTGGTCATCTTGGATTTTAGGTTAAGTTTTTGATTTGCGTTTTCTTGATATTTTTTTGTACTTAGGAAACTTTTGTTTGTATAGAATTATTCGACTGTACAATACCTTTAAAAAAAGATAGAAAATAAGCGGGCCCTTTAGTAGACGTTTGTTAACATTTATTACTTTTATGTCTTTTTCCGCAAAACTTTAAAGCAATAAGTCATGAGATTTGAGGTTGTAAAGTAGTTGCTTAAAACTGCACATTTGTCAGTGTTTAGATTTTTTTTAAATATTCTTTTGTTACAGTTTAAACTGGTGAAAACCGATTCTAAAAAATTCTTTTAACGTACATTGCACAAAAACAAATTCATTTAACAAAATTCTGGAAACAGACAAATGTATTATATTTGATTTACTTTCAAAAACTGCCGATGCAGAATCGTATTAGTATAATTTCGTATTAGTATAACTTTGTATAATAGAAAATAGTATAATATCAATAGAAAATAGTATAATATATATAAAAAATAATAGAAAATAGTATAATATAAATAGAAAATAATAGAAAATAGTATAATATAAATAGAAAATAGTATAATAGAAAATTTAAAATACCGCATGCTTTATGTCTCAAATTCTGGTTGGTTTATGAATGAATGTAACGAAACAAACTGCTGAATAGTGTATTTGTGAAAATTAAATAAGAGAATTAAAAGCATATGAAGAATTTTTCACTTTGGTCACCACCTCTTCGAGGTTGAGTTCAGTCCAGAGAAGAAAGGTCTCTTAAGAGATGGCTCAGTGTCTTATGCAATCAAAGGAAGCAGGAAATACACTTAAGTACTAGAAAATACAAACTTACTACAAAATATACTAAAAAATATTCTTAGGAAATATATTTAAGTATTGGATTTTCAATTTTTGCTCAGCAGTGCAGAAAACTTTCGAAGCTCTATGTCTCAATAAGAAAATCAAACTGCGCAATAAAGCACAAATAAACGAATCCCTTACATATAATTCTAATAAACACGAATAGCGTGAATAAAATTATATGCGTTCTAACTGGCTTGATTCATGATGATATATATCCTACAGGATACCACATAATTTGAATTATGTGGATTGCTTATAATATTGTATTTCTTTTTACTGCATAGTTAATTTTGTTTTAAATAATTTTCCGGAGATTTTTTAAAGAAATTTTGAAATTGGAAAAGAAAAGAAAAGAAAACGTCATTCTTGTGAAAATCGGTTGGTAAAAAATATAGAGTACTACTGCAGCTATCCGCATATTTAGTCGACGAAAATTCTGTTGCCACCTAACTTGGTGATAATTCAGACCTGACAGGCTTCGAAAAAAATAATAAAACAAAAAAAAATAAAACTGTTCAGCTGTTGTTTTCTTTCATATCACTTTAGAAAAATTTATTTTTAATGTTCACTTGTTGTAATATGAAAAAAAGGATACCCGTTTTGATGAATTGCGGTAAAATAGCCACTTTTAACTATGGTGAAACTTTTGATATATTTTTAAATAACGAAGTTTTTAAAACATATACTATTAGTGATTATCCTATGCAAATTAATTTTCAATACAGTTACGCTTAATTAAAAAGTATGACGTAATTAGGCAATAGTTAAAGAATTCAAATGTTTTGGAATCCAGATTACGTTAATGAATAATCGTCTGAAAACCGATTTGTGGATGAATCTGTAATAAATAGCTTTTTTTTCTCCACTGTATGTACAACTTTACTTCTGAAGTCCAAATTTGAAAACACATAATAATGTCAAACTATTCCTAAATATCAAACGATTTGTTAATTCACCAAACGATTTTTCAAATTTTATTTGTATGTAATGAAGCACATAAAAACCGCTTGTTTTAAATTTTATCAAATATTCGAATGTACATTTTTTAAAATATATATTCTACTATATATTTTTTAAATATAAATACACACATACTACGTACCTTTTAATGACGCAAGGTGGAAGAAAGGTAGAATGGAAGAATGACGGAAGATTAATAACTGTGACTGTGAAGAAGAAATTGAATCCGAACGGAAAAGTCAAGATTTTCTCAACTCCTGTCACACGTTCTGTAGGACTTCTTCACTCAACATCAGAAAGTACTTCTCGCGTGCTCTGTCAGCAAACGTTCCATCCGGAAAAAAAAGTAGTGTTTTTAAGTAAAAAGGGGAAGATATACTCTCACATTCAAGTAAACAGTGGGAGCAGGAAACTATTGTTAGAAGTGGAAAAAGCGAAGTGTAATTGTTGCCTGGTGCCACAGGCCACTTTAAGGGACCCTCATTGGGTTTATACTTTGAACAAAAAAAGGACTAAGAATTTTAAAAAAATAATAAAAGATTGAAATAAATACAGGGATAGTTGTTGCTGTGTGTTTTTTATTATGCGTACAAAATAAAAGAGAATCTTTAACTCCCTCATATTACAAGGTTTCTGTGAATTGAATCAAATTAAAAAAAAATCGCCTAAGAATTAGCACACAGATTTCTGCGATATTTGAGCTATAAATTAGCATTTTCACCAGAGCTCGTTGGTGAATTGTATACATTTAGGATATAAATATCTAAAATAGCTGCACTGGGGTGAATAACACAAAAAATATTACAACTCTGTGAATTGAAATAAATTAGTGTCATAAACTACGTCTGGCGCAAGAATAAAAGGAGAAAAGATCATTAGGATGCATTGGAACCACAAGGGCTGCATTTGCCAGAATAAGGTTACCCTGCCTGAATAACTTTAAAACAGAATTTACTTAATGTAAAAATAACCTGACAAAATATTCGCTTAAAAACCATTATTACAATTAAGATCTAGGGTCTAAAAAATGCTTAGTAAAATGGAGATTTTTCGTACTCGATAATTTAAATTCGTCAGTTATTTCTGCGCTTATATAGTCTACAATAAAACATAACCAAATAAATTCAAATAATGAAATATTTTGAGTTATAAATATTAATATATTCTCCTCTCCTCCCGTACCTCTAAATCCTAAAGACACCAATAATTTCTGACCACAATTTTTTAACCGTAATTTTAAAGCATCGTAATGTAGTAAAGTCGTAATCGTGCAATAGTTAAGACACGGAGCTGTCACTCTTAAAAGACTGGTTAGTTTACTTGGTTTAAAACTCAGCTATAGTTTGTCTAAAGTAAGAACTCCCCTAGTCATTCGTCTGGACCAGTGGCAGTGATTATGGTAACGAGGTATTACTATTTCAAGTAGGGTTGTAAGGTCACTGTTTAGAACAGGCTTCGGCTCGGGTCGGCGAGAGAAAGTGAATCTTTTTCTTCGGTCTATTGTGTTACCCCCCTAGAGTGAAGATAAGCTACCCTCCCTGAAATGCGCTGTTCTTGTTTCCATAGCAGCAGACGGCCTCAGACTTTGTGGCGGGGGGAGTTCTTACCGTAGATAAACTATAGAAACCAGTTAGTTTGAGAAGTAAAAGCGACCCGTGAGCAATGCTCATCTCATTGCTACAATTGGTGTCGAAATTGTAAAGCATTTTTAACTATCATTACCTCTTTGACAAACAACTGTCTATTGCGGGAATGCTTTTAATGTTAAAAATAAGTTTTTTCTAAAGGTTTTTGACTAGTTGTTTTTATAAAAAAAAATCAAATAATTCTCAACTTACTATATAATGTAACTGTAGACTCAAGCTTTAATGTTGCTCGCCTGTTTTCAATATAGTTTTTATAGAACGTTTTAGAAAAGTATGAGTATAGAACCTTGAATATAGGTAACTCGGTCATTAATGCATACAGTTTTTATGGAACATTTTAGTAAAGTATGAGTATAGAACCTTGAATATAGGTAACTTGGTCATTAATGCATACAATTTTTATAGAACGTTTTAGAAAAGTATGAGTATAGAACCTTGAATATAGGTAACTTGGTCATTAATGCATACAGTTTTTATGGAACATTTTAGAAAAATATGAGTATAGAACCTTGAATATAGGTAACTTGGTCATTAATGCATACAGTTTTTATGGAACAATTTAGTAAAGTATGAGTATAGAACCTTGAATATAGGTAACTTGGTCATTAATGCATACAGTTTTTATAGAATGTTTTAGAAAAGTATGAGTATAGAACCTTGAATATAGGTAACTTGGTCATTAATGCATACAGTTTTTATGGAACATTTTAGTAAAGTATGAGTATAGAACCTTGAATATAGGTAACTTGGTCATTAATGCATACAATTTTTATAGAACGTTTTAGAAAAGTATGAGTATAGAACCTTGAATATAGGTAACTTGGTCATTAATGCATACAGTTTTTATGGAACATTATAGAAAAATATGAGTATAGAACCTTGAATATAGGTAACTTGGTCATTAATGCATACAGTTTTTATGGAACAATTTAGTAAAGTATGAGTATAGAACCTTGAATATAGGTAACTTGGTCATTAATGCATACAGTTTTTATAGAATGTTTTAGAAAAGTATGAGTATAGAACCTTGAATATAGGTAACTTGGTCATTAATGCATACAATTTTTATGGAACATTTTAGTAAAGTATGAGTATAGAACCTTGAATATAGGTAACTTGGTCATTAATGCATACAGTTTTTATAGAACGTTTTAGAAAAGTATGAGTATAGAACCTTGAATATAGGTAACTTGGTCATTAATGCATACAGTTTTTATGGAACATTTTAGTAAAGTATGAGTATAGAACCTTGAATATAGGTAACTTGGTCATTAATGCATGCAGTTTTTATGGAACATTTTAAAAAAGTATGAGTATAGAACCTTGAATATAGGTAACTTGGTCATTAATACATACAGTTTTTATGGAACATTTTAGAAAAGTATGAGTATAGAACCTTGAATATAGGTAACTTGGTCATTAATGCATACAGTTTTTATGGAACATTTTAGAAAAGTATGAGTATAGAACCTTGAATATAGGTAACTTGGTCATTAATGCATACAGTTTTTATAGAACGTTTTAGAAAAGTATGAGTATAGAACCTAGAATATAGGTAACTTGGTCATTAATGCATACAGTTTTTATGGAACATTTTAGTAAAGTATGAGTATAGAACCTTGAATATAGGTAACTTGGTCATTAATGCATACAGTTTTTATAGAACGTTTTAGAAAAGTATGAGTATAGAACCTTGAATATAGGTAACTTGGTTATTAATGCATACAGTTTTTATGGAACATTTTAGAAAAGTATGAGTATAGAACCTTGAATATAGGTAACTTGGTCATTAATGCATACAGTTTTTATGGAACATTTTAGTAAAGTATGAGTATAGAACCTTGAATATAGGTAACTTGGTCATTAATGCATACAGTTTTTATAGAACGTTTTAGAAAAGTATGAGTATAGAACCTTGAATATAGGTAACTTGGTCATTAATGCATACAGTTTTTATGGAACATTTTAGTAAAGTATGAGTATAGAACCTTTAATATAGGTAACTTGGTCATTAATACATACAGTTTTTATGGAACATTTTAGTAAAGTATGAGCAGAGAAACTCGAGTATGAGATAACTAATAGAAAATTTTGAAGAATTAAAACAATTTAAATAATATAAAAATGACAACCGAAGTTGACGCCGTCAGGGGGTTCCCAGCATCGGAAGTCATAAGAACGCAAAACCTTTTCTATCCTGCTTTTTCATGACTTTCGGGGCTGATACACCCTGACGACATCAGCTCAGTGATAAGCATCATTCACGGAAATTTTATTCATGACTAAATTTAGTCAGAATGAATTTATTCTGAATGATTATTCATATGCAAATTTAGTCATTATTCATAATGCAAATTTATGCAAATTTTTGAATGCTTAATGAATAAATTGATTAGTCATGACTAATTTTCTGAATAAAATCTTGAATAACCAGCGAAAAATGCAATATGTCATTTTCGCTGCAAGTTGCGCGTCGATTACAGCAATCGATTACAAATGCAATTAGTTATGAATAATGATTGCTTAGTAATCAACTACTTGTAATGATCATGATTACAATTAATCACAGTAACAAATTATTATAATTTCTCATTACAAGTAGTCATGGATATTTGAAATCACAATAATAAGTGATTATAGATAATCAGAGTTAAAATTATCAAGCCCTGGGATTGCAAGTCAGCGTGACTACTTGTAATCATAAAGTAAGATTATAAGAAATCATAACGACAAGTTATCATAATCTAACAATTACAGTTAATCTTAAGTTCGAGTAATTGTGATATGATTACCACACGATTAGATGTAATCATAATTTCAAGTGGGCTTGATTACATTGTATAAGGGATTGTACGTAATTGAATATTTTTAAGACAATGCATAAATTGTGTATGTAAATGAATTTTTCAGTTTACTATTATTTAGTTTATTAAATGAAAACTTTTAAACATAGAATTACATACGAAAATGCGTACATAAATACACGAATAAGATTCTAGTGTGATTACTTGTAATTACTATAAGAAACGATTACGGGTGATTATGATTGAGTATTCAAAATATATGATTACATATAGTCGTGATTGCAAGTAATTTCGATTGCATACTACATGTTCGTTCAGTTCGTATGTATGTATATGCTAACATATTTTTATGTACGTAGAATGAACGTCCGTATATAAATACAATTTATTAATGTACGAGTGATGCATGTAAGTTCGTATGTATGTGAACGTATATATGTATATGTAGCATACGCACAATTGCTCATACATAGATATATTATTAACATACAATATTTGTACGTATGCTTGTATATGTATGTACATACGTATGATATATAAGATATATGTATGAATGTACAGATGTAAATACAATGTAAGTATGTATGCAAAAACGTTATTTGTACGTACATTATGCGCATATAATATACATGTAAATGCGTATGTTACTTTGTATGTACGTATGTAGAGACAATATATGTATGTACGTATACATGTATTTATACACCCAAGTACATTCATAGCATGAATGTAGGTATGTACTTACATTGTACGCCAGAACTTTGTTTACACATACGATATATGTACATATTTATGCATATAAAATTCAAGTACAGACATATATGGTTTGTACGTTTATTGTTTGCCCATATGTATGTACGCACACATTTATGTACAATTTTTTGTATGTACTTACATTAAACATATGTATTTACAATATATATATGTACGTAAGTACATATAATGTATAATGTGTGCATGTACAAGAAATATATGTATTTACAATGTATGCATATACAATGTATTTACAATGTATGTCCGTGCATACATTATGTGTATGCAAGTCAAACTCTTTAACTGTCAACGCTATGTCTTTCCACGGACTGAGATGCAAAATTCCTCTTTAAACGCATTCCTCTTTAAACGTAAGGAATTTAACCATTAAGACTAAGACAAGAATGAATAGTTATTTTTATGTTATTTTAACTTACTCCAGCGTAATATTATTATTTTATAAGATTTTATACTTAGTTGTGTTAAAAAGAAATTTATAACAGTTTAGTTAAGTTCATTTTAAAATTTGTTCTAATATCTATAAAACTCAATTTCTTATCGTTTTTGAAAGCAAACGATAATCTTATTTTAAATTCCTAAATACAGTTTCAACTTAAAAAATGTCATGTAAGCCTTTTTCTGAACTATGCCTTATGTTATATAAAAGTAAATTTGAATCCTCAAAATTTTATAAAAATACTGGAAGAGGATTTTTTATTTAAATATTTTTAAAATTATATAGAACGATTAAAACTGACAATTGATTTTAAATATCGTTTGATTTAGTTATTTTAATTGCGTGAGTCGTTATTAGTGGTCGTTATAATTAAAGTTTTGAAATTTCGATAACTTATATAAATTGTATATATTGGATTGTAAATATATTTATATATACATATATTGCACATATATACATACGTTGGACAAACCTGTATACACATATGTACAAAACATGTATGTGCAATATATGTATGCATATAATTACATTAAATGCACGTGGAACATATGTAAGTACATGTGTACAATGTATGTATACCCAGTGTATGTATAAATGTACGCACATATATTGTGCATACGTGAATACATCCATTAAAAATAGTAACCACGATTGCAAGTAATTGATTATATAGCTGTAATTGCTTGTAATCGATTACTGTAATCGACGCCCAACTCTTTTATGCACGCATGCACATATATATGGAGGTACGTTGTATACCAAATAACGTATATACATTGCTATTACATAGTGCATACGTAAGTACATTGTGTGAAAATACGTATTGTATATATACCTTTGTACGTGTTTTGCATGTACACATATTACGTACATACGTATATTTTTACATCCTCACATATAGGTAAATTTTACGTGTATACGTACATTTTGTACATACCTACACTGCATATGCATCTGTACACACATACGTACGTTTGCTAACATACTTGCATTGCGTGTATGTAAATGTGCATACAAGCTAACATGCATTGTGTGTACTACTTATGTATGCCTGCACACATAATTTATACATTGTACGTACACTTTTACGTACAATGTACATAAGTACGAATATACTATGTACAAGTAATAATAATCTTTGTAAACATTAAACTTTTTTACTTATTCATGCAGGCATTTATATACAGAGCTCGTTCGTATATATATGCATAAACGCGCAACTTAGTTAAGTGTGCATGTATGCACAGCATATTTATGTATTCGTACAGTAAATATTTTTACAATTATTCGTATTCGAGATTTCTTGTAATCTTTAGATCATGATTGCTGGCAAAAATGACTGCTTATAATCGTACATATTGATTTTTGATTTTTGATTTTTTTTTTTTTTTTAATTATTGAGTACGAGATATTACCATTTTCAAACAAAAATTGTTTTTCCTACGAAAGAAAAGTTTAAAAAAAAATAATAATTAGCTATTAAAAATGGTTAAAGGAGAAGGGCGTGTGTTAAATCCACTACTTTTTCTCGAACTTTAAACTAGCAAAACCAAAACACTTAGTTAAATAAAAGTTAAAAAAAAATGATACAGAAAGGCATCAGTTATGAATCCAAATCTTCTCTTTGTCATTGATGCATATTTATCTTCCATCGCTAGCTAAGTTCTTCGAAAATAACTATTAGGCATCGTGTGTGTTCTCTCAGATCATTGATAATAGAGACTAATTTAGTGTTTTTATTAATTCATAGGCATTATAACGGTTAGAAAGAGATACCACAAAGATTCTCGAAGTTTTAAGCAGGGACAGTTCTTTTATACCTGTTATCAATCACCCATCTTAAACGGTATTTTACAGGATTTGAGTGCACCTCAATCAAATGTAATTGCCCGATGTTCAAACAGAAATTAGAGGTAAATTGTTTACAAAGCAATTTTATAGAACTGTTCTTATCGTGATGACGAACTTTTTTTTTTATTATCTGATCGCCAATTGAAGAAATTAGACGGGTGTGGTAAGTTCTTGAATTGACACGATTTTGTGGTTTTTTAAGGAATTATCTGTCATTTGAGTTTAAGGTATTTTAAATTCAGAAGATGTGAACTGATTCAGAAGATGTTTTCCTGTGAACTGAACAAATTTTTTATCTTGGTTTGTAAGAAGCTTTAAATGTTTTTGAGAAGCTTTAAAATTATGAAGCTCACAGAGAGACGAAATATAACAAATGGCGGTTACAGAATTGTCTACTAGTTGCCACTTTTTCATCGAAAATGGAGCCCATGTGCAATTGTTACAGTTTTTTTAATAAATATTTTTTTCTAATATTTTATAATATTCCGAAAATTACTTTATTTTTCATTAGTTTCTTAATTTTTTTTCCATTTTAGAAATGAACCCTGTAATGTTTACCATATTTTGTGAAACACTTCAAATGAAACTCCTCACAAAATTAATATCAAAAGTTTTTATTTTTTTTATTTTTTTATTTTTTATTAATCGTTTGAAATGTTCAGTTCATGAAAACTGGCCTCATGTTTTAAAAAATAACCACCGTTAAGAATGCTGTAACTGGCCACTATTTTTTTTCTTTTCTTTTTTTCTATCGATTTTTCTTTAATTTATAAAAGTTTCAATACATTTGTATAAAATGTAGAATAGTGAGAAGTACAAATAATTTAATACTAATTCTTTTTTTTTTTTTTTTTTAATTTTCTGTAGACTCAAAAACATTAATTTGAAATAATAACAGCATCAGCAAACGATAGAGTATTAAGCTTAATTTCCCCTTCCTTCAATGCACTTTTCTTGTCTTGTTGAACTTTAATTGTAAGAGGGTTCACACCCTTTGCTTCAACTAGTTCTATAGAATCGGAAGAGAGATTTGTGATCTTCATTTAGGGAGATACTCAAATAGTTAGAAAGGGTGGATTTGATAATGAGATCTCGTCCATTGATACAAATAAAATGGCTATGCGTTGGTGGTAAGCTACAGCACGTTCTACTTTGGAGTTTTGATAGCTATAAACTCCTAAAGATAAATTTTTTATTTAGAACACCGACGAATAAAAACATTTGGTCTATAATTCGCAAATCTCGATTCATTAAGTCCTTTTTTATCATTTAATGATTCGGTCCTCCGATTCAAAGCCAAATTCTGATCTGGACAATGCGAATCATCAATAAAACTTGACTCAAACAAACCAGTCCATTCAGATGACTTGAAGTAATAAGCCGCGCTTTTGAATTTAGCTGAAATCAATTCACTAAAAAGGCATTATTATAAACATCTTTAATATTCCCCAGGCAGTAAAACAGGTTTGATTTTGTTATCCTTTGTCACCTCGTTCTTCACCAAGAAGGACGCTGGAAGTGTTGCTCAATTAACATTACCCGGTAGGCACCTGTGGCGGCATTACCCAAGCTATACTTTTACGGATACCTTCGCCGTTCATAGAGTGGGACACATTTACGCAGCAGAGGACAAATATCGGGAGAGATTCATGCTCTGAAAGTGATTCGAACCAGCGACCATTGGCTTTACAGTCAGGCAACCTGACCGCTCAGCCACCTGGCCGGCTCTCTCTATCTCACTAGGGTTTCGTTAGATTTCGATATCGTCACGGTTTCTTCCTCACTTAAATATTTATTTTCAATTATTAATCTATGCACTTTTTATTTTATTTTCGAACAATTTTCTGTTCAGAGCGCTCATTACGGAATCCTTTGTAAATTACAGTTATTGAACAGAATTATGATGACGTTATTGTAGGTTTTGTCGTTACAATCTAAGATTAGACTGGTGGTGTGAGTTTGCTATTATGATGGAATCATTTTGTCTAAAATGATTACGTTTTACTGTCTGTCCGGTCTTTACTGTGAAATAATAATTGTTAAAAATTGTGCTATTTGTTAAACTTAATTCCAGCTCTTAATTCCAACTTAAGTTCCAATTTCTCATAAAATATAATTTATAAATAAATTTAACCTTTTAAGTTGTGCATGTTTACGTAAAAATAAAAAACACGCATTTTCACAAATTAATAAAAAATAAAAGTGATTATCACCATTTACAGGGCTCTATCTTCTATTGGCCATGGTTGGAAAGTTACGTAATTTTGACCCTAATCAGTTGACGTGGACAGCAGCTGGGATGGTACCTCTCTCTCAAATATTCCACACCACAAGCAATGAGAGGACTTTCAGATACGACAGATTTAACGTGTACCTTGATGCGTATATACGCCGGTTGTTTTGTCGACCGCAGTATCGAACTCACTACCCCCAGCTCTCAAGTGTGAGAGACGCCTTTCATAAATTGATAATGCTTTTAATGAAATAATTTTAATTTCAATTTAAAAATAAAACTCAGGAATAACGTAAAAAGTTCTATATTTGTTGGAATGTGATATAATTTTATTATGATTTGATATATTATTATTTTATTATTATTAGTTTTATTTTTTTTATTTTTTTATTTTTTATTTATTATTAGTTTTTTTTTTTTTTTTTTGAAAGAGCAATATTATTTAATATACTCAATATTTCACACGGACTTAAAATGCGCACGTCTGAATCACCCACAATATGTTAAATGCAACAGAAAGAAAGAGCAATATACAAAGCAATTAACAGAAACACTACGAAATAAAGCTGTTTCCAATCGAACAATTCGACCGAAAGAAATGATCACTTTGTAGAAACTGTAAGGTAGGGTTGATTGATTGTGGCGAGATAAGAGAGTGACATTTCTCGCCAGTGACTATTAATTCAACTCCTCCTCAAATGCTATTCGAAAGATTGAGAAAGCGCCAAACAAAATTCATCATAACTGTTGCTCGAACCTTTTAAAGCCAGCTCCTTTCTTGCTTTCTCAGAAAGAGATTACATCTTATGCTCTGAGCAAAGCAATTTATATTAAAAAAAAAAAAAAAATCCTATTTGATTATTTTTTATTTCTTTCTGTTCAAGTTCACACGGAAGATCTTTATCGTTGTCAAAGGGTTGACAGAATTTTAAAAAAAAAATCAAAATGGTGGGCGCAATTTTATGAATGCAGCGATGCCGGTGGCATGTATTTATATAAGATGTGTTTCTGTATGCTATGTTAATTTGGCTGTTTATAAATTTGGATATTATCCTGCTATTAGGAAAATACATTACACGGAAAAAGACCTTGCTTTCAAATATTTTAAAGATTTTGTTGTATGAAGGTTCTTGGTGACCTTTTGATCAATAGTAAATAAGCCTCAGAGTTTATGCTTTAGAATAAGAAATAAAGATTACGCTTTACCTTTATTTCTAGCTCACATTGGTTAACTATTCCTATAAAACACGAGAGGACAGGTAATTAAAAATTTATTTTAAGTTTAAGACGATGTATAACAGGTTGAGAAGTTTTAAGATGTTTAAAAATATTGGCACGTATTCGGCAACTTTAATGACATTCTCTTGGTAGTGAACATGGAATATCAAAACACGATTTCACATAATCCTCGTTGATATTACAATTTTCTTCCATATAGCGATACATTTTATGAAACTTTTATTTTCATTTAAGTTGTAATTGTTCGATAATTTAAAAATATCTATTGAAGAAATTGCTAAATATTATTCCAAATCAATGTATACGCATGATAATTAAAGTGTATCAATTACTCAATGAACCTACTAAAAATAGAATTTAAAAAAAAAAAAAAAAAAAAAAAAACAGACACATTTTATCAGAAAATGCTTTGATAAAACTCAACATTCATTGAATATAATGTTTTAATATGGTCCCTTTGCTAAATTATGAATAAATGTTTAGATGACTTAAAGAATCATCGTATTTCATAATTAAAATCAAGAGAAACATTCGGCGATCAGCGGAAAAATATGAATGAAAATTAGCGCCGTACGTGCGTTAGTTAAGTTCCCCGTAAGTTAACCGTATTTATATAGTAATCGCCCTATTTAAATATTTCTATATTGTAAGCAAGTTATTTTTTGAAAATAATTAATTTTAATTAAAATTTTCAAAATTGAAGATAATTAATTTTTCCCTAATACCTTGCTCGCGCGATTAAACATATTCTGCTTCTCTGGCTACTAAGTAATTACAACAAATATGGAGAATCAAAAATGAATTTTATAAATAATGATCAAAAAATTACTGGCAACCATTTTAGTTTTACTTAATCTAAAAAATATGTCTGAATTGAAAAAATAAAAGGAATTAAAGTTAATGTTTAGATTGATAATAATTCATAACTCAAAGTTATTACCTGTAATATAAACTGAATATTTATAAAATAGCAAATAATATTGATCTTAAAGTATTAAGAGTACTACCTTGTTGTTAGAAAAATCAATCGATAGTTTCAATAATTTTGGGTATATTTTTTATGTATGATGTATAACATAAATCATAATCAATTAACATAAATCAAAACAAAGTTTTGATATATTTTTTATGTTTGAAATATAACATATAACATAAATCCTAATTATAGTAGCATATAATAAAAGTTTAATGCATGATTTAATACCTCATAAAATGTCCCTAATGACAAAAAAAAAAAAAAAAAAAAATGCCCCTGGTTTCTGATAGTTTTTGTCAGAGTTTGACAGTTTTTGACACTTTTCTACAAGTTTTAGACATGTCATGAAGAAAACCATTTTTTGACTAAAATTCAACCCTAAGTATAGGTTGTTAAAGATAAGTAGTTAAATATATTTGATTGTTGGTTTTTATCTTCATAGAAATTTATCTTCTAGAAAAAGAATATTATAAATTTTATCTTAATAGGAATAGAATAATGTTTCTTGTTAGCAACATTGTTGCTAATCAATCAAATGAAATATTAAAAAAGAATGATTGGCTTTAAATTTAGATGAAACAATTAATGATAACTGTCCATAAAATATAATATGTTTTACATGACTGGAATATGCTTAGTCTTCAATATATCAAACTCTCAGAAACTTCAAATACCATAAATATTTCTGACTGTAAAACATAATAATATGCCCCGCAGAATATAAATAACTTAAAATTTAAATATTTTAAGTTTTTTCTGTCTTTAATATTGTCATTACTCGACCAATTAGAAATGTTTAACTTTATATTCCGTTGGAACACTTATTGCTTTCAGACAGTAAAAATATGGGTCGTTAAAGATGAGACTGGTCATTTAATGCAGGTCACATATTCAAGAAGTCCTCCGATCTTAGTGGAGAATCACTAAAAATTAATTTACGACCTAACTAAACTCTTTTATGACAATTTCTAAACAGTTGGCAAAGTTGTTAATAATTCTTCCGGAAGCATTCAAGACCCTTTATGTACTGTTCTGAAAGTAATGAACCTTTATTAAAATGCCCCACTTTTTTTTTATTAATAAAGTTCAGGAGGTTTAATTAGTATTCTTATTTCATTTCTTAACCACCAGATAAATGTAATTGCCATAATCCCACCCAAGTAGTTTCCAATTCAGAAACTAAGTTTTTTTTTATTGGTAAAACCCTTGCATAAGTAATTTACATTTATATTTTATTATTGTTACTGTTGGAGATTTTATAAAGCAACTTGTTGTGTTTACGTGACTTTAAACTATTGCAATAATTCTAGAAGCTTCTTCTATACTTAAATAATTTAACATGTAACGAAAAAAAAAAGGCTCTTTAGACTAGTTTTCACCATAAATAGTTTAGCCATATCCAACTTTAATCAGAGTTTATTTTAAGATTTATCTCCCGGTAAGGCCAATGCTATTTTTTAAACTCCAAATACAAAAAGAAAGGCAAGATCAGGTAAAAAAAAACTTTAAAAAAAAAAAAAAGAAAGAAAGAAGAACACAATTTCTCATAGAGCGGTGATGGCTCAGGGGATAGAGCGTACGCCTTCCAATGAGGTGAACCGTGTTCGAATCCCAGTAATGGTTGGTCGATAGGAATTCCGCATCCGGCTTGCGCCGCACACAGTGCTGACATAAAATATCCTCAGTGGTGATCATGAGTTAGAGTCGCCTTACTGTCAGGCTAACCGCGGGAGGTTTTCCTCTCATGTAACGTAAATGCGTGTTAGTTCCATCAAAAAGTCCTCCGCGAAGGCAAAGTAATCCAGAAGTTCCCTTGTCTTCTGGATTTTGTTCAAAATTATAAAGCTACGGAGTTGAACATTAGTAATGGTAAACCCACAAAATTTGGTCGGTTGTTCAACTACGATTATAAATAAAATAATACTTACAACGTTAAACTCGTAGCTACCTCCAGACAAAGCTATTTTTTTTAATTGATACCCATTACAAAAACTCAGTCAGCAGTAATGCGCAAAATAAACAAATAAATAAAAACTCATCAATCAAAGAATCATCATCAAATTCGTAACATTAAACCTGCTGTACAGAAAAAAAAAGTATGGTCAAAACTACCAGAATATGATCAAATTTCACCACGTTTCCGTCTCTATGGTAACACCAAATAGCTTGGTAATTTTAATGAAACGCTTGGTAATGATTTTGGTAAAATGAACAAAAATATATTCAGTTTTATAATTTATTTTTGAGGAAGCTAAATGTGGTAAAATTTGGTAATTTTATCTTAATACCTTCAAACATGGAATAAAAACTATTTTTTGGTTAAATTTACTTTTCAGTTTTGTTTTTTTTACTAAAAAGGGTGATTATAAGAACGATAATTATAAAAACAGGAATTTCCGGCAACCATATAAGCAGAAAAATTACCAAAGAAATGGTTTAAATGCCATGAATATTAATTTTATTAACTGGAATTAGGGTTTTTTTTCAGCAATGAGACACCATAGAGTACGCTAATTTTAGAATTTTTCTTTTGCGAATGGCAAAATGATTTATTTATTAAAAAAAAAGAAGAAAAAAAGGTACTAATTACAATTATCCGACAGTGGAATGAAAAAAAAAACGGATGTGGCAAACTCGAAGGGTAAAATTTACAGCAAGCTCGCACAAAACGCCATATATATCTATGTATTTTTTAGTTCATTTTAAACTATTTAACAATTAAAAAAAAATCAAATGAAAAATGTACTTTATAAATATGATTTAGTTGAGTCCATTTTATACGGAAACCGTATATTTTAGGGCAGTTGTGCGTAGCTGTTCAACTCACCGTAGGAGAGTCTCTACTGGTTTAAAATAGTTGTTAGTTCTACTCAAATAGCCCTCCACGAATGCTCGTAAAGGTGTTTTATGGTTCCTTCTTGAAATTTAACGTAAATGCGGATTAATTTTCTCAAAATGCTCTTTCGTCTTCTGTGTTAGATTAAAAAAAATTACAAAGCTGAGAAGGCGAAACTTATAAGTCACACATTCACTACGTGCTATAAATTGCTCTACGTAAACCATAAATGTGGATTTATAAACAAAAACCATAAAAGTAATAAGAATAATTAAGAAAATTGTATTTTTTTTATTTTATCAGAAACTACATTAGAAATATTAGTATGATGAAATTTGGATGATAACACTTTTTAAGAAAACGTGTGAATACTTGTTTGTTTCTTCCATGCAATGCAAATAAAAATCCCGGTATTTTTGTTTTGCACGTTAAATTTTAATTTTTGGGGTGGATGAAGAACGTCAAATTTCAACCATTCTGATCTGAATTGTGCAAATTCTAATTCTTTAAATTTTAATTTGTGTGGTTGATGAAGAACCTCAAATTTCAACCATTCGGATCTGAATTGTGCAAATTCTAATTCTTTAAATTTTAATTTGTGTGGTTGATGAAGAACCTCAAATTTCAACCATTCTGATCTGAATTGTGCAAATTCTTAGCCCTGGTGCAAATTGAAATTCTTTAGATTTAAATTTTTATGGTTGATGAAGAACTTCAAATTCAAACATTCAGATCGGAGTTGTACAGATTGTAATTGATTTCAAATAATTAACATAATAACAATCGAAATCCATATTATATGCTTTTGTAATTACTTGTAAGTGTAGATCATGATCATTTAAACTAATGATTACAATTTTTATAGTAAATTGGATTGATTGCAATATATGTTATAGATATAGATTATAATTATATGTTATAGATTTTTTTTTTTTTTTTTTGTATTCAATTACCGATTGCCCAACTTTTGTTCTTTTAAAAAATGAAATGTTGCTCTATTATGGAGAAAAAGTAATTTTTGATTTCACAATATTGAATTTATTGATAACAATTTCGGATTCATAATTTCAGTTAGTTGGTAATAAAGTCGCCAATCAGCTTTTAAACGCTTAATTTGGAAGTCATGACGCATAAATGTGTACTCAATTTTATGTGTGCATTCAGTAATTATAAGTTCATTTTAAATAAACAACCTCATTGTAATGCATTGTAATCAGTTTCATTGCGTTGAGTTAAAAATAAGGAAATTGATAGCATATTAATATCGGAAACAATAATCAAGCAAAAAAGTACGAATGGCGCCGTTATTTTGAGTGAAATGAAAGCTTCCGGTGCACAATATAACAAACATATCATTCCAGAACACTCCCTGATTTCCAAGCTATACTTCCCGAGTCGGATGATCGTAAAATATTGAATTATCTTTCCGATCGCACGTCGTAGATCTGCGTCGTAAATGCCTGCAGCAGTCTCCATACTCAGGATAAGAACAAGTACTTAAATGCGCCATTTTCGATCAGCCACGCAATAAATCTCAACTTATCTATAGCTGAAAAAAGTGTGATTGTGATATACCTTAAGCATCATGGATACTCTCTTCGAGTCAACAGGTTGGAGGTAATAAAATAGTCTTGAGTTATTTTTACCCCTTCGTGGTACTTTGTAAGGATTTTGAAAAAAAAAAAAAAAAAAAAAAAAGCACATGATAGGAATCTAAAGACTTTCTATGATTGCTCTCGTATATTTGTAGACAATTGGATATCTGTAAGTGACGTCATCGTAGGTAAATCATGGCATTTGTCGATTTAAAAAGCCAATCAAATTCGACACACACACGTGACGTCGCTTAGATGTGTCCAATGAAAATTGATTTAAATCACATGGTTAGGAATAATCACTTCACCTCTTCTCGAGTTGCAAGTACCCAATTCTAGATTATATATTTTTTAAAAATGTCTGAAATAGGGAAAATAAAAAGTAGTATATAAAAAATAGACGAATTTATTTTTTAACCTAGTTTTTATCACTTCATTTTCATCGATCTTCAAAGATTCCGTATAAATAAAGATATAACAATTATATTTTTTGTTTTAAAACTGTTACATTTTCAAATAATGTGTACCTTTTTATATATGTAGAAAAAAAATAGTAATAATAATGAATACAATAATAATAAGCAAATTTATTTTGTTTATTCATTTTTTGTTTTCTAAATAATAAAGAACAGTTATAATTTATCGCAACTAAAGTAACTTTTTTTAAAATGCTCATGGGATTCAAATTTAATCTTTTTCTTTATTTATTGCTGAATAAAATAAAATAAAAATATTTTTCTTTATTTTATTCAGCATGCTAAAATCGGAAACAACAGAATTTTGATAATAGTAAAAATATTAATCTTGTCATAAGTTTTCTAAATATGAAAGCACAGTGAACTAAAATATTATTAAAAATGTGGGTAATCGATTTCAAAAACCAATAAGAGTAATTTGATATTAAAAAGCAGCAATTTTCAACTTATATTTCTAAAATAATACAAGATTATATTTTACGCTATTGATTGTCTGACACCATAAGATGCGATTTGATTTTAGTTCTTTTCATTCGATAAAATTTATTAAACTTGCGCAATATGTGATTTAACTAACTACTCTTTTAATCAATGCATTTTTTTATTGTTATTATCAATATGAAACCTAAAAAAAAAAAAATATGGATTTGTGGCAGCACACTCTCAGAAATAAAATTCTCACTTTTGATGATTAAGTAATCTTTGAGCTACATTTCGTTAATTTTGAGAATTATTTCATTACAAAATCACGTGATTTGTGACGGAACGGGAACTCTCAAATATATGACGAAAATGTTTCCTCCCATTGAAACATCATCCTAGTGCATTGTGGGAGATTGTTATATCCTGGTGTTATAAGGAGTCATTGTTATGTCCTGGTGTTATAAGCCTGGTGGTCAAGGAGTTGCCCTCGTACTAGGGACATCCCGGGTTCAAATCCCGCTTCGGGCTTTGGTCTCTCTGATCGCTTCGTCTTTCTTATGTTATTACGGTGACGTTGATCCAGCTATGTGGTGCCCTCAATAAAGTGATTATTAGAAATGTTAGATACATTAGGCACTACGAGATTATTATTATTTTCTTTTTTTTTTTGTAAAAAAATAGAATGACGAAATATTTCTTTACTATTGACGAAATTCATTTCCTCAAAGATGTGACCATAGTTATTTCGTCACTTGAATGAAATGTTCGCTCGGAGCATATACTAGGAAACGGTTTCGTTAAAAACGAAAAAATTTTTGGGGAATTTGAGTATTCATTTTTACAGTGCAAAATTAAAAATGTTTTTAGATACTACGCCATTTATTACATTTAATTTTACATTTACGAATACTTCTATTAATACTACTGATGTAATTATTATTAATTTTTATTAATTTTACATCAATAACTATTTTTTCTATCATAACCATTACTTATATTAATTTTATGATTTTTGCTACTGCCTCAATTACTATTACTGTTTTTACTTATATTATTAATTAATTTTACATTCATTTTTATCATTTCTATTACTATCACTTTTATTACATCTATTACTTTTGCTACTCTTATATTTTCCTTCCTTCCTCTCAGGCACGACAGTACAGGGTGGGTCCTGGTTTTTCACCAAATTTTATCCCAAGCCGTCCTGTCCTTGTTCAAGGATTTCCAATTTATTACTTTTAAAGTCATTTTCTAAGCAGTGAGACAACCTAAGTCTTGGTCTTCCTCTTTTTCTAATAGCGATTGGCTGAGCCAAAAAAATACTTTTTGTGGTTCGAGTATCATTCATTCCTGTTAAATGTTCTACTCATTTTATGCTTAGAGAATAGCAATATATTTTATTATGTCGGTATTTTTAAATAATCTATTAAGTTCTAAGTTGTCTTTTATATCTAATGAGTTTCACCACATTTTATTCCTCCAAAAATGCTTAAGATATTTCTCTCAAATGTCATAATGGTTTTCTTCTTATTTTCAGTCATGGTCCATATCTCCGTAGCATAGATGAGAACATAACTAATTAAACTTTAGTAGATTAGAATTTGACGCCCGGTGGCTAAGTGGTAGTGCCTCGCGCTCTCGTTCTACAGGTCCTGGGTTCAATCCTTGATTCAGCTTTCAGTGGGCCGATAAAATGAGTACCAAGCATGCTTGGGGACTGAACACTGGGGGTTCCGCGTTCATCTGCTCATGAACTTCAGGACTCAAGTTTAAGAAAACTGAGATGGGCACAGTAGGTCTTGGCCCTCCATGGGCTGTCGCGCCACTGAGGTAGTTTAGATCAGAATTTTGGCTTTCCTGTTTATAAAATTTGATTTTAAGTATGTTATTTAAAAATAAAAACCTCTATTAGCAGATGTGACTTAATTGCGAATTTCTGGTGTCATGTGATTCAGCGTATTAATTATTCAAAACTATTGATAGTTAATACTTTGATTGCTATTGCTTTCATTAACTCAAACTTATAATAATTTTAGCCATGAAAAAAATTTTCTGAGATTCATGATTCTAAATTATTATTGTTATTTTATTGTTTTTCTTTATAATTACTTTCCCCTTATGTTTATTATCTGAGCTTTTACGTAATTTTTTTTTAAAGAAAAAAAAACTATCTCTATTGACCAGAGTAAAACCATTATCATAACTGTTATTATTACATATATCTATTTCATAAATCCTTTTAATTATGAAAAAATGTTTACGAAGATTCGTGTTCTTGAAATTGATTTTTACTTTTCTTCAGAGTTTCTTTTCTTTTATGTTTGTTATGTTAATAAGTTTTTACGGAGCTTTTTTAGAAGAAAAAAAAAAAAAACTCTCCCTGTAGACGAGAGTAGAAGCTATTAAAAGGACTTTTATTGGATAAACGGTGTTAAAGAACAGTGTTATTGACTGGGGCTATAGTAAAATGGCTCAGATCCTTAGTTAAGCGTCAACGAAATGACCTCTTTAAGAGTTAATGTACTCTCTCAAAAGTTAAAGCAATCTAAATAAATTGGATTTGAAAGTCTGCTTGCTTAGACAATAATCTGTGTTATGCGTATTTGCTCTGAGTTTATGATACAAAAAGAAGAGGATGTCATTTTTTTTAAAGGTTTGATGAAAAAAAGTGCTAAATATTTAGGTAACTAATCAGTTTTAGTTTATTTTCATTCAAAAGAGCTATGCATTTAATAATTAAAAAATATCCATTCATAAGAGGAACATTAGCCACCTAGATATTATAGAGGGTAAAAACGCCTTAAACCTCACACATTCCTAAGTAACAGTTTCTAACCGCACTGACAGTATATGTGCCGACTGTTTTGTTTAGTTATCTATCTAAGACTGAATTGGATCAGTAGCTTAAATGTCACAAATGGAGTTAACAAAAGTAATGTTAGGTTGGCAACGTATAAGCAAGCTGTCAGTAAATTTTATACTACATGTTATATGAAAACTTTTAAAGTAGTTTAAAGAGCTTGAAACAGGTATTGTCTTATATAAAAATAGCTATTGCATTGCACTTTAGAATTTTAAAGACAAGGCATCAAAATCTTGTTAACCATTGCACTAATAACGTTTTATATCTGATCTCTACATGGTACATATGGTATGCAATTTAAGTTAACACAGTGTACGTACAAAACAAATGACAAACCTTTTTATTCCATAGGCATTGAAAACGTACATAACACTCTTCACAAAACTATATATCAATTAAGTTAAATTCCTAATTATGATTTCTCTTATTCTTTTGTTACCAAGGCAACTGGATCTTATTTCAATTGTAACTCCAAAATTTAATATATTATGCAAAGCAAACTATATTTTATTTATTTTTGTAGCACCCCTGGGTCGCTAGAGTTGAGATGTTCCAACAGATTAAATTTAGGTAATGAGCAAGCTTGTATAGAAATGGTTATAATCAAGTTCATCTTTGGTCCACATTGAAGTAAGTGAAAACTCAAGTGACACATTTTTTTCTTCAAATTATCTTCATTATTATTATAAATTTATTGAATAATGCTGATACATTTGAATATTTTAAAGTAGCTGATATTTTACTTCTTCGTATTCACTTATTTATGGTTATAAATTTAAATGAAAACAATAACTGGAGAAGGAGATTTAACTTTGAACTGTACAAGATTTATAAACAACCACAGGTATTATTAAATAATAAAAATATATAGAATGAATTGGATGGCCCACGTGACTCGAATAAGTGATGACAATACAATAAAAAAGATGCTGCTTTTTAATCCCACTGGAACAAGAAAGCGGGGACGGCAGCGGTGGAGTATGATTTTCTTGCAATTAATGAAAAGAATTGGAGATCAAAAATAAATCAGAAATCGTTATGGATAAATCTTCAGAGGAAGGCATTGGCCCTCATTGGGCTGTCTGGCCAACTATAATGATGATGATGGATAGAAATTTGTAAAATAAGATAGTGGTATTTGAACAGTCTTGAGTAGCTGATATTGTTCTGCCACGTAATAAATTATTTATGGTTTTTAGTTAGTAAAAATAACATCGTAGTATATTTAAAGTCTTGCGTAGGCGATATTTTTCTGTCACGTATTAACTTATTTATGGCTATAAATTTGTAAAATAACATCATGGTATTTGAACTGTCTTGAGAGCCGATAATTTTCTGCTCTTTATTAACTTGTTTATGGTTATAAATTTGTAAAATAAGATCGTGGTACTTGATCAGTCTTGAGTAGCCGATATTTTTCGACCTCGTATCAAAGCTCATGCAATTTATTTATGATTATAAAGTAATGTAATTATATTATAGCATTTAAACATTTTAAAATAGCAAATATTTTTCCACTGCGTATTAAAACATATACGTATGCCATTAAATTATTATACTTTATTGTTTTTTTTTAACCCACATACTACGTTATTGCGACATCTAATAAAAGTGTTACAATATCTTATTATCTTCTAATATATTAACTGTCATTCAAGTATTCGAATTGCGACTTCCTAATGTTTTTCCTTTTAAATTTCTGAACTCAAAATATTACAACCTGAAGCAAAATCAATCTCATCATGAGACATTTCTATACCAATTTTATCGATTTCTTTAAATTTAGGTGCTTATCACCGTTTTTTATAGGTTCTTCAACGACAGGGATGCCTTACAGAAGGTCAATTAAAAAAGCTTCCGCGTAACGCAGTGACTAAAATTAATTAAACGCTATCTTCAAAAGTTCATTTCGTTGACAATAAAACGTGTTACTTCTCCGAGTTAATTCAAGGCAAGTGATAAAGTTAACTAAATTATTATCCATGCTTTCAGCAGAAAAAGGAAACCAAATGCACAAAATAAATGAAATAAATGGTTTTGTGCAAGGCACAGGTGCGGTTATATTAACAAATTGATTGAAAAGTGTCATTAATTGTTTGCCATAAATTATGAAATCACTTAATGAATAAAAAAAAGAGATGTCTTAGCCATTGATTTATGAGGAAAAAAGTTTTTAAAAAAATTACATTTATGTTGCAATTAGGTATTCAGTATAATGACGAATCTCTTTTTAAAACATAACAGAAACTATAATTTCAATTACACGCAGCAACACAGACTAAAATTTGTTACACTAACAAGTTTTTTTTTTTTTTCAATTTTAATCCTTATGGGTAGAAAATTCTGAATATCCATAAAAATGAGATATATTTAAAAAAGGAGATTTTATTCAATTAGATTTTTTTAAATTTTATTAAAACTATCTAAATTCAAAAGAATCTCTCCTGCACAGCTTTTTGGAGCTATATTTTATAGGATCATATTTCATAATATCTTTATTGACTTATAAATAAAAAGTAAATTTAAGATGTGTCATTCCTTATTTAATTTATAAACCAAATATTTCTAAAAACTATACTTGATATTTTATTTTATTTTATAATCGGTGTGGAGCAGCTTACCAAATTCTTAATTTACGACCATCAATGTTTAACTCCGTAGCCTTGTCATTTTGAACCCAACTCAAAAGACAAGAGAACTCCTACCTCAAGCATTGAGACAAGCTAGTCTTTGGGCAGGACTTTTTGGTGCAATTAACCCGCATTTGCACGAAGTGGAAAAATCATAAAAATCTCATACGGTTAGAACGACGGAAAAGGGATTCTAACCCATGATACCTCAACCACTGGGGATATTTTACGTCAGCACTGTGGTCAGTGAGAGTCAGCAGCAGAATTCGAACCAATCAGCCATTACTGGGATTTGAACATCAGTTACCTCATTGGGAGGCGAACGTTCTATCCCATGAGCCACCGCGACACATATAATATATTTTATATTTATCGAACAGCCGACTCAATTTTGAGCTTACGACTACCATTGTTCAACTCCTTAGCCTTGTAATTTTTATCCCAATCCAAAATACAAGGGGACTCCTGGATTGAAAAATTGGAGAAATTCCCCTTTGCGGAGGACATTTCTGTTACTTGGAGAGGAAAACCGCATAAACCTCCCATGGTTAGCTAGATGGATAGGGGACTTTAACACACGATTCGTCTACCACTGAGGATATTTTACGGCAGCAGGTGCGAGCCTGGTGTGGAATTCGTATCGACCAGCCTTTGCTAGGATTCAAACCCGGGTCACCTCATTGGGAGGCGAGTGCTCAATCCCCTAAGCCGCCACGGCTCATATAATAAATATTATAATTAAAACACCAAAAAACTATAATATCCATCATTTTTACAGGATTTTTACATATTTTTCATTTTAATATTTTTTTGGCGCCAAGTTATGATTACGCATTGTCAGTATACTCTTTTTAAAAAAAGCCTTTAAAAATCCTTTCTTTTTTATTCTATTTGATATTTTTTAGTTTATTTTCCTCATAAAATTCTAAAGAATTTCTCCTAAACATAATTTTAAAACTTTGTTTACATGGCAGTTATAATCATGTCTTTTTATAAATTTATAAACAAAAATGTATTAAAGAAATTAGACTGTTATATGAAAATTAAAAATTATATTGACTAAGAATTTTTTTACGGAGGAATCGTAACGAATAATAAAAAATCTTCAGCTTTCACCGGTCGATTATAATTTTTTAATTTCAATTTTTACAAATAGACACTAAAATATTAATAAATAAAAAAATGCATTTATTTAGAGCGAAATGCAAAAATTAACTATTTTTAAAACTATTACAAGATCTAAAGCTTTATCCGATTTATCGAATACTTTTAAATTTTATTTGACTCGTTAAATTTATAAAAATTTCTACAATTTAGAATTTAAAAAAAATTAATCTAAAGTTACTTTTCGGAAATTGTATATTATGTAATTGATGTAATTGCTATATTATATCATTTAAAACTTTACAAGACTTTATGAAAAATGCCAAATCAAATTATATTTATTTGTCATAATGAAACAAGGACGAGTATTTTATAATTCACAAAAAATTCCTCACAAAATTTCAATTATTTTTATTAACAGAGGAAAAGAATAGACAAACATAAAATCATACAAAAATGTTTGCAATAATTATTTTTCGTTCATTATATTTCATTATTTTTCTTTTGATGGTTCTTTCGTCATATCATTTGAAACTTAATAAAATTTCATGAAAAATTCCAATATAATTTATATTTATGTTTCATAATTCTACAATAAAAAAATTTTCATGCGAGAATGTGCAATTTCTCTATTTCGCATTATTCCAAATGCGTCTTTTACAGAATGTAAGTAACTGAAATTTAAATCACTCAAAAATATTCGTCGCAATTTTTTTCCCATGAAATTTATGATAGTTACCCTTTCCAGTTATTGCATAATATCGTTGGAATCTTTTTTAACAGTTTATAAAGAACACTAATAAAAACTATATTTGTATATTACAATTAAATTTTCTCCATAAAAAATGCTATGATTCACAAAATTCACAAAAACAGTTTCCTCGTAAAATTTCAAAAATATTTTTTACAGGATAATACAGCAAGGTAAAATAAAAATCAAACAAAGATATTTTTCATAAATTTTTTCCATCTAAAACGAATTACCATTTTTCAGTTATATAAAAAAATCTATATTGTATAATATTATATAGATATTACATTACTTAATATCTATAGAATATTTTTTGACCCTTTGTGAAGAATCTCAATAAAAAGTTTATTTGTGTTTCATTTTACGGTAAAAAAAATTTCTGTAATGAGATTTCTATGATTCACAAAAATGTTTTTTTTCCACAATATTCTGAAACTGTTTTTTACACGATATTATAATAAACTGAAATAAAGTGACACAAAAATTCATAATGTCATAAATTCGTTTTTCATAAAATGTATAATACTTAGTATGTATAATACTGTATGTATAATACTGTACTGTATAATACTCAGTCGTTATAGTACATTCTTAGAATCATTTTTAAAAGTTTAATAATAACTTAATCCCAATAAAATTATATTTGTGTAACGTAATTCAATAATAAAACAAATTTCTCTAAAGCAGAAATCCTATAATTCTCAAAAGCTTTATCATCACAAATTTTCTAAAGTGTTTCACACTGGGGAAAATTATAAATCAAAATACAATTTTATTCAAAAATATTTGTAATCATTACTTTTTTTTCGAAGAAGAGTACTTACCTTTTATAGTTGCTATATCCTTAGAATCTTTTTTAACAGTTTATGAAGGGACCCGATCAAAATTATATCTATGTCTTATAATTCCAGAATAAAACAAATTTTCTCTGTTTGGATAATCTTACAATTCACAAAAAATATTCCTCTCAAAATTCTGAAAGTGTTTTTCACAGGGTTAATATAATCAACTGAAAAAAAAAAAATATCACACTTAAGCTCTCACTTCTCGAAATAACTGCTTGGAGATTCGAACCAACTAGAATTCTCAATAAAAAAACGGAGAACTTCTGAACCTTGCCACATTAAAACCGGATGCCATTTTAGCTTTCGCGCTGCTTTTAGAGATCTCTGATGTTTTGATGAGTGCTAGCGACATCTGTTGAAAGTGGAATCATCGAATAGAATAATAATAAAAAAGAACTTTTCTCTTTCTTTATCTTAAACACGACACTCGGTTTTAATCTAAACACTTCAGATGATGCGCTTTAAAAGAATTTTTAACATAGCAAAATAAATTGATATAGAATAAAGAAATATTAAATCATGTAGATTAAACACTTGTATACATTCTTGTAGAAAAATAAACAAAATGGAAGAACAGAAATCGATGAAAGGAATTCAAAGAGATCAGTGGACGGATTATTTTCAATTTAATTTACGCTTCTGCTATTAAATCTCGTTTCCGAAAAAAAGAAGAAGAAAAAAAAACGCTTTTTATTTTGAATTGCTAAGCTGTGAATATATAGTTTAATAATTATAGGATAACGCGAAATCAGCCTCGAAAGTAAGGTTCGAAAATTTTGCTGTAAAACAGGACGAAAGAATACATTTTTTTATATGAATATATAGTTTAATAATTACAGACTAATGAGAAATAAGGCTTGGAAACCATGCTGCCCTACAGGACCAAGGAATATATATTTTTTTATATGAATATATAATTTAATAATTAAGGGATAAGGAAAAATAAGGCTCGAAAATTGTGCTGCCCGACAGGACCAAAATAATATTTTTTTTTTAAAATGGATATGTAGTTTAATAATTACAGAGTAATGAGAAATAAGGTTTGTAAATTATGCTGCTCGACAGGACCAAGGAATATATTTTTTTGTATGGATATATAGTTTAATAATTACAGGTTAACGAGAAATAACGCTCGAAAATTATACCGCCCGACAGGAGCGAGGATTATATTTTTTTTTTTTATATATTTTTCCTTACATGTCTGCTTGAGAATAAATATTTAAGCAGGTATACACTAAAAAAAACTATTAAACGCTTCCTTCAATTTTGATTAGAAATAAAAGTTTATAAAACAAAGCAACCTTATTCATTTTTTTTTCTCTTCCAAGTTTTACTTACTTTTGGTAAATATGTTTACCCCAACATACTTGCGTAAAAAAAAAATATATATCAATTATTAAAGTCGGAAGTGACATCTTTTTAACAACTCTGATATTGACATCTTCTGCGAATCTTTTCGTGAAGTTTAATTTAAGAGTATTTGATTTTTACGTATGTAATTATCTGGTTATTTTTTTATACTTAAAGTTTATTTATATTAAGTTTAAATTTTGTTTTGAAATAAAGTTAACGTTTTGATTTCGTTGCTATTTAATTTTTGTATTTCCACAGTTTGATTTTGTATTTGAAAATAAATTATATAAAAGAAAAATCTTGAAAATCAATCTTGGTAAAAGTATGATTTATTTTATGAAATACAAAGGTGAAACGTATTTACTAATGACAACATGCGAAATAGTAACAAAACATTTACTAGAAATGAACTTAAATATGACAAACTTCGAAATAAGGCTCGGCTCAAAGCAAAGTCCTAGCTAGCAATCTTTGCCTCAAATTCTCATTTCTTTGCAAATTTTTTCGTATTAGTTTAAATTTTTTTCTCAATAAACAGCATGCTTTGAAAAAAGCGTGCAAAAACGCTGCAAACGGGCTTGAATATGGGAAACGAACGCCATCTGTAGACCTAGATCTGAATAAAAAATTAAACATCACTGAAAAGCTTAATTGAAACTATGAGCAGGAAAAGAGCGGATTGCACAGTTAAGGGTGTTGTTCGAAGGCTCTTAAATAATATGAAATAATGCTTTTTGCGCATAATATGTTATTTTTATAACTGCTGTGAGTTAGTAATTTTTACTCATGACTGTTAGGCCTATCTAAAGTCAGCTCTGTCTAATTTGGAAAATGGCGCATTTACTGAAAAGCTTAATTGAAACTATGCTTATATACTGAAAAGCTTAATTGAAACTATGAGCAGGAAAAGAGCGGATTGCACAGTTGAGGGTGTTGTTCGAAGGCTCTTAAATAATATGAAATAATGCTTTTTTGCGCATAATATTTATTTTTATAACTACTGTGAGTTAGTAATTTTTACTCATGACTGTTAGGCCTATCTAAAGTCAGCTCTGTCTAATTTGGAAAATGGCGCATTTACTGAAAAGCTTAATTGAAACTATGCTTATATACTGAAAAGCTTAATTGAAACTATGAGCAGGAAAAAAACGGATTGCACAGTTAAGGGTGTTGTTCGAAGGCTCTTAAATAATATGAAATAATGCTTTTTTGCGCATAATATGTTATTTTTATAACTGCTGTGAGTTAGTAATTTTTACCCATGACTGTTAGGCCTATCTAAAGTCAGCTCTGTCTAATTTGGAAAATGGCACAAAGCATCAATATGGAGAAAAGTTACAGTTTTATGAAAATAAAAATCGTTTGTGGTTTAATTTTTTAATATTTGAAAGCTTACTTCAATGCTGCATTACCTAGGCTTATAAAAATTTGCAAAAATGGAAATTTTTTGTCTGTGTGTGATAGCCCAGATAATTCTTCATGGCAAGATGATATATATATATATATATATATATATATATATATATATATATATAGATTAAAACCCTCGCATTGCTTAAGTGTTTAGTATTCGAAATAGTGTTCAAAACATAGTAGTTTCTGAGGTCAGTAATCAGTTATTTTATGTAGAATCAACAGAATAATCACAGAACAAGAAAAACCACTGTGGCTGAGAAGGGCAAATCAGTGTAAAATGAATTTCCACAACGTGTTGATTGAGATGATTTGGTGAGGAACTAATGTCGTTAACAAGGGAATTAACATTCATATGAAAGAAATAAGATTCCAGAGCATCAAGATGGGCTGATGTGAGCTGAGGAGATCTCAGTTATACCAGTTCATCTTGATGTCCGCTTCCATTAACTGAAAAGAAAGTCACACATTTGTCCAGAAAATGAACGTATATTGAATATATATTAGTTTCAGTGAAATTTATATAAATTATATTACTAATATAGTCAATAGTTATGAAATTTTTTATTACAATCATAAATAAATCTGTTGCAAAATTTATAAAAAAAAATACTAATTTTATAATTATTATGAACATAACAGTTTCAAAATTTACCTATAAGCTTTGTAAATAAAAAAAAGGAGCAAAAATATTGCCAACACAAAATAAAAAATAAAAAAAGCACAATGGGAAAATATTTCTTCTTGGGGGAAAAAATAAGCAATAATTTTTTTATTATAGACATTTTTTTTCAAAGACTTTTTCGCGCGTGAAGTATGAATCAATTGTGAATGTGTCCATTTTTGACTAGAATTGTTGTCCAGTAATTTAAATAGGGTTAAAAGTTTATTTAAAATGATTTAACATTTTGAGTTCGACTTTACTTTCTGTAATGTTCGAAACAATTCTATTCATAAAATTATAGAAGATAAAGTTTAAATATATTTTCTTTTTTAAATAATTAAATTTACTAGAGCAAGATTCTTAAAATTTAATGTGTCTCTCTGTCATCCTGTAGGAGTATCCCTGGTATATCAAAATAATGTAAAAAATAAAGAACCGGCAAGTTTCATAAATATCAATCGTCTACTGAATAACCCTTAGATATCTAAGTTAAATCTCTGTACCTCACTGATGTTTCTGAGATACACAGGATATATTCTAGATATACAGGAAATATTCGAAAATATCCTAATATCTGTTGGGCATCACACAATTGCGATTTCTGTATTTCTGACAGATATTCCATAGATATTCAGGTAGGGGAGAGTCGGGCAGCCCCGCCCACTTAAGGAATATTGCTTATATTTCTGTATAATATTGAGTAATAATCAATAAATTTGTATGTTTCTATTGTTTTATCATCTAATTAAATAATGCGAAAAGAATAAAACAAAAAAGAATAGTTTAATTTAAAGAAATAGAAATTTAAAAAAATTGACTACTGTATTCAACATATTTTCAAAACTATTGTTTACCATGTTACCAGCTGCATAAATACTTGAAACTTTGAAAATAATCTTTTTTAAGTATAACAATTAATGTCCGATGGCCCATTGACTTGAAAAAATATTCTATACATATGAAATTGACAGTGGGCGGAGGTACCCGCTGGGCGGGGGTACCCGGCACTCCCCTACCTGGAAGATCTCTATTAGATTCTGGAACATCCAGCTACTTTGTCAAAGAGATATCTGGTTTAAACAAATTATTTATTCATCAAAAAAAAAAAAAAAAAAAAGAATTCTGAAGTAACATTAATATATTTTTTATTCATTGTAAAGTTTTTTTAAGAAAAAATTATATTTTCTTCAAATACTTTTACACGAAATTAGATTTTAAAAAAAGGACTTTCATCAATAAATCCAGTGAAAAATATTTGCATCACGTGAACAAAAGCGCCCACAAATTTTACCAGGAAGGGGAGAGTGAAGAAACCATTCCAATGTTCGAAAAAAAAAAAATATGCATGTATGCGTATTTTATATTACGAAAAAATAATCTTCTGTGTCTATTTGGAGCGCTCTGAATCAATTAAAAGTTTTTGTTTAATAAATTTAGTTTATCGCTAATTGTTAAAAGCTTGTGCTCTCGGCATCAAGTTTAAAATTTAAAAAAATTTAAATTTCAAAACACAAAAATTATACTTTATTTTATCAGAAAAGAGAGCAGACGAGAAAAAAATTTACAATATTTGAAAAGAAGAATGTTTATAAATGTATTTTCGAAATTACGAAGAAAAAAAAAATCATTTTACATACCTACCTGGAGTGTTTAATTCAATTTCAATAATAATTACTTATTAAGTTTAGTTGGTTGTTAATCAATAAAAACCAATCCCTTAAACACCAATTTTACATTTTTAATAAAATTTTAATTTCAGAAATAAGTTAGTAAGCGGAAAATTCTGAAAAATAATCATCCACTAATTTTATCAGGGAGGAACGAGAAAAATATTCCGATATATGTTAAAAAAAATAGGGGAAAATGCTGTGAGAAATTTTGAAACAGCAACAATATTAACAGCAGGAGAAAAAAAAAAAAAAAAAAAAAAAAAAAACTAAGTAACATTTATTAATATCAAACTAACGCCATCAGATACCACTTTCTTTTATAACGCCATCTGGCGTTATAAAAGAAAAGAAAAAGAAACCTTTGTATCATCAAATACTACAACAGAAATAGCTAAAAAAAATTTATGAGTCTATCTGGAGCATTCCAGATTGATTTCAATAATAATTACACTGATAAACAAGGTATGGATATCTGGTATGCTTTACTTAAGTAGTTTTTTCATGTTGATTTCAAATCTGACAACCGTTTTTCTCTGTCATGTCAGGTTTTTAAGACATCGATAAAAATTAATCTTCACGGAGTTCTGCATAATTTTCATAGAACACTTTTTAAATTTTGCAAATATTAATATAAAATTGTTTATATTTTATTGACTTTAAAGGAACATTGTTTAAATTTTATTAATTTTAATGTAATATTGCAAAGTTTACTTTTATTAGTTTTATGGAATTTGCTTGCATCGGGAACCGCCATACATTTTCGACATGGAGACTAAGAATTTGTTAATTACTTTGCAATGAATGAAATTTTATTCCAGAATCCCAGAAAAAAAAGCTCTTGATGAAAACACAAGGCAAAATATCATTAGCGAAAAATCATTGAGGAAAAAGAACACTATTTTAACAATTACATGAATTTAATGACTGAATTTAATGATTTAATTTAATGACTGTTTAACATAAACTCAATATAATTTAATATTTATTCGAATCTAAATAGGTACTATTTAAAAACTGATTAATAAGCAAAGTTAAATTTCAAGCTTGTGGAATTAAACTTTATATATATTCTGATTTTTCTTAGTTGTACAGTGCGCAGAAAGAAAAAAAAGAAAAGAAAATGGATCACCCTAAATAATTTTTGACCTAATGATGGGATTTTTATGTTCTTAAATTATAAGGTATACAGTTTTTTTTACATCATTTTAGAGAATGTAATTTTACATGGCAAAATACAACATTTGAACTAGTTTATGAGAAATTTAATTTCAAAAATGTTGGATACTTGAAATTCGATTTCGCAGGAACTATTCGACCAATTTTGCTCAAATTTTGTATTTTGCCATATAAAATTACCTTCTTTAAAACAAGGCAAAAATTCCCCTACTTACAATTCATAACTTTTTCGATCATTATTAAATGCAATTATAAAATATTATACATATATATTATACATGCAATTATCTTTGGATAAACAAAAACTATAATTGTGAGTAAAAATTTTTCAATTTGCTTAAAAAGTTCTCGAGAGATGGTGAGATAAGCAAGCATTAGAGTAACATTAATCTCTGCAAAGCTCTCCTGATCAAATTATGGAGAGGTCAGAAAGCAGAATCTCTTGAAAAAATGGTATTCAGAGAAAGTTTATTTTTGTGTCTAAATTCGTAACTTAAAATATCGTTTGCACTTATTATTTGAGGTCAACTCCTAAAATCATTAAAGCTTAGTCTTAAAACGTAAAAATCCGATCATTAGATTAAAAGTTATTCTGGGATATTCATTATATAATATACCTGATAGTGTTATTATGTATAATATATCAATTAACAATAGTTCTCAAGAAATTAATTTTGTGATACTAGAAAAATATTGAAAAAAATTATGAAATGTATTATTCTAAGAATTGTTTTTTTCTTTTTTTAAATTCACCTGTTGATGAAGCATGATCACAACACAATTAGTGTAATTATTGGGATTCAGAAAATTATGAAGCTGCTTAAGAGTCTTAAAAATGTTAAGAGTATGAAGTGCTTAGATTTTGAATAGTATGAAATTCCTTTGTAATTTTTATGTGGTATGAAGTTTCTTCCATAAGCTATAAAGAAATACTTGTACTTTAATCTTTTTTTTAAAAAAATATCTATTTTCATTCAAATAAATATTTAATTACTTTAACTTTGCTCAACAGCACAAATCAAATTGGACGTAAATTCATCTAACTGTGAAAGTGATGCCTTTTTTTTCTAGTGTTTTTTTTTAGTGCTTTTTTCTTTGAACTTTTCTTGGGTTCTTTTTAGAGCTTTTTTTGCAATGTTCTTTTTTTCTCGTTTACGATTAGCTACCGTGTGGACGTTCAAGATGTTTAACACTGAAGTATACCTCTGATTAAAGACATAGTTTCAGTATGTATGGATTTTAGGTGTACAGTATTTTGAACTAAATATTTTTATGTACTATACACGTCATGTGACTTAATTTAACAGCTTTCTTACACCGTTAGAAGTTTCTCTGAAAATATAGTTAAATAAAGATTTATTTAATTGTTATTTTACCATATTCCGAGAATACAGTCAATAACCGTAAATAAGATGGTATTCAAACTGTTAACTGTGAGAAACACTGCTTATTAAATGCTTTCATCTAATACGGTTAAACAACCATAATTTTATCGGACCAACTAGGCCCACCTAATAAACCTAATAAAGCTACTTAATTCCTTGCACATGGGTACATATAATAGCTAATAGGGTTAATCTGTCAGCCTCATGACCGAGACAGAACGAGAGTTCGACACCGCAATATTTCCACCATTTCCTTCAATGCATATAGAGTTTAAAGTGTCTAGCACTTCCCAATTTGTGGCCCTGGACTGTTAGAATAGATGCTCTCATTCACGCATAGATGGCAGCACTTTGAAGCTGCTAAACACAAAAAGTCTAGTATTTCCGTGCTAGTTGTAATTGGTTAAACTGGATGGTTATACAGTTTTGTATTCATGGTTTTTTGACCATACTAGTTGTAAACGGTTTCAAAACCTGTAAAGGTAAAAAATGTTCTTAACCGTAGTTTTAGAATGAAAATTCTAACAGTGTAGCTAATGATGTGTTCATGATTATTTAATGTAACAGTAAATAGTTCTAGTGAAATATAAATGCTTGAAGAAGTATATCTAAAAAAAGGTGGGTGATAGAGACAAGCACTTAGGATATTTTGAATCAGCGCATTTCAGTTATTTTAGAAACTGTGTTATATAAAAGATATCCACAATTTTTTTTAAAATTTGTTGAGCAGTGTTATTTATTAAGCTTTGTTAGTTGTTAAACATTTAATAACTTGTTACATTCTTTGAATATCACTTTTTTTTTTGGCTCCCATCACTCTTTGTGGGCACCATTCCATACAAAAATAAGAAAATATCACAGATGTCATTTAATTCACATTAAACAAACATGGCATACAAAAGCAAATGACTTATAGGCAAAAACTTACATATTCTAAACGGAAAAAAAACGATAACATCAGAATCAGATCTATAGGTAGCTTTGTCACGAATATAGATGAATTAAGTGATTGATCATAACTTGCAAAACTTATGGTATCATCATAGTCTGAAGCTATCAGTTTAATAACAACGGAAGCTACCTTCAGTACCTGATACGAAGCTTTGTCACTAAGATATACATGAATTAAGTGACTGCACATAACTTACAAAATTTATGGTATCGTAGTTGTCTGAAACTAGAGGTTCAATGACAATGGAAGTTACATTCAGTGGCTGTTTTTTCTTATTTGTTAAGGGCGGTGCAAATGTTGTCTCTTTACTCCGTTGCAGAAGGTCTCTTGCAGGTAAAGGTAAAAAAATATGTTCTTATAACTAAAATTTAATAAACACATCATTTAGAGCCGCGATGACTCAGGGAATAGAGCGTTCACCTTCCAATGAGGCGAACCGGGTTCGAATCCCAGACGATACGAATTCAGCATCCGGATTGCACCGACCACAGTTTTGACGTGAAATATCCTAAGTGGTAGACGGATCGTGGGTTAGAGTCCCATTGCGGTCAGGCTAACCGTGGGAGGTTCTCGAGGTCTTCCACTCCATGTAACGCAAATGCGGGTTAGCTCCATCTAAAAATCCTCCACGAATCCAAATTTCTTCCAATACTCGATCCAGGAGTTCCCTTCTCTTCTGGATTGGGTTCAAAATTACAAGGCTACGGAGTTGAACATTAGTATTCGTAAACCCATAAAATTGGATCGGCTGTTCAACGACGGTTATGGAGAAAAAAACATGTCATTTAAATTTAAAAGTAGATTTGTCATATCAAAACATATAACTTCGTAGCAAAAACTTATATTATAAGAATTCATAGACAAAAGTCAAATTCAAGTCCATTGGAAGCTTTGTCACAATGCAAAGTGAAGAGATTGCTCAGAACATGGAAGGAACACAGTCAGAAAATAATCGTTCTATGCTAATGGAAACAACAATCAATAACATTTTCTTAATTTCCAGAAGGAGTTACAAATACACATTTTTACTCCCGTTTTGCATATGAAATTTTAAAATAAAATATCACATAAAAAATGTCATTTAAGTTACATAAAATAAATACATCACATACATCACATGGAAACAACAAACTTAGAAGCAAAACTTACGTATTCTGAGAATTCATTGATAAAAGTCAAATTCAGATCCATCCGACGCTTCGTCACTTACATATGTATGGTCAAATAACGGTTCAGAACTTGTATAATTTAATGTATCCTCATAGTCAGAAGGCGATGGCTCAAAATAACTCAGAACTTCCTCCACAATGACTTGATCCATATTATGTGCATAGTTTTTAAGAAAAACAAGAGGCTTTCGATTCGTACAAACCTTGGCGAAACGTACAACAGTTCTAACGTGCACAGGCTCAACTTTTCGCTCCAAATACTGCGCACATGCCAACATCATTTTATCTATTCCCCTTTCGTCTGCCATTTTATAAAGAATGCAAACACTTTCAATACAACTAAATAATGCCATTTCTGAACTTGAAGAACTTAAAGAATCATCTCCTAAAAGAATGGAGTCAAATACTGTTTGATTTTCAAGCGCAATATTTTGATCGATGCGTTGGCAAACGAAATCTAAAATAAAAGCTAATGGTTTGAAGTTGCGGCATTCTTTGGCGAGGTTTAGAATAACCTTGAGGGTCCTCAGTTGAATGTTCTGCTTCATATATCGTGCGCATTCTTGCATCATGTCGTTCATTCTGAATTCATCAGCAATTCTATAAAGAATACAAGAATCTTCAAAATTTTCAATCAAAATAATATGCTTATTTAAGTGATTAACATGGTTAATGTAATCAAAAGACATAAAACATTCTGGAACATTTTTTCTGAGATTTACTTCTTTGGTTAATGCATAAAAGTTTTCCATATTTATTTTCCCTATTAATAAAATGCCTTTGGCCATGAAAAACAATGAAACATCTTTCTTTAAGAAATAATCATTATGCATAATTGCCAATTCTGATATATCAACAACGTTTTCTCGATTTAATTTTTTACTTAGATGACGAGAACATTCTTGTGTTAGATTTGTAACAGCATACTTATCAGCCATTTCGTATAAAAAATACACGTTCTTTATGTTCTCAGGCCATTTAATTTTTCCACTCTGCACGAACTGCAATAATAGAGATAAAGTTGCGGCATCAAAGTCAGGAATTTTCACTTTTTTGGTTAATTTTTCAAGCATCGGCGTTTTCAGCATTCGATCGAAAACTGTAGATGCCTCACATAATTTGAAACCTGGCGTGCTTACTCCTCCTTCGAAATAGATATTATGACAATCACCATTCATCGTTTCGATCGTAAACCATTCTTGCCTAGAATACTCGTATTTGTCCGCCAAGAACCTCAATCTTTTGCTTACGTTTAGGATAGGCTTGGAAACTCTTTGACCCTCGTATGTTAGATCCAATTGCAAAGATAGAACATCGTCTGGTAAGAGTTCCGCCGAATTGCCGAGCAAAGTACTTTGACTATAGCACTGTTCCAAGCCAAATATAAAAACATCTGCCTTGTCATGATTTGTGAATTCGAATGACTTAGAAAATCTTCGTGAACCATCAGAATCTAGCACACAGACAACACATTTTATGCTCACAGCAAGCATGCATTTATCTGCTTCTTCTTTTGTGATGTAAACCGACACATATTTGTCAGAGCAAGGAAAAACTTTAACCTGCAGCTCTAGCTCCAAATTCTTTTTACTTATAATATCCTTAGTCACAAAATTATAACTTCCTCGAGTACTGAAACGTCCTATTTCAATTATAGTCGTTATTTCATCAAATAAATCCATTATTTTCCTTTTTTGTTTAACTAGGCGCTTGTAGATCACTAGATTCAATCATTGGAAGAAATTGAATGAATTCAGTAAAAAGTTGAACGTAAGCTACTAAAATTTTTATCTCGTAGATAAGGAATCTCATTTCCATGGAGCTTCAACAAGTGAAAGTTCATATCTGTAATCTTGCATTTCTTTTTCCGTTTCAGAGGGTCAAGGAGAAACTTGTTTAAAAGAAGAACTGGTTTAAAAATACGTGCATTATAATGATTTATTTTTATTTGTACTGTTGTATATATTAATATGTAAAGCAAAACTTAGAAAGAATGGTCAGAGAGATAGATCTCGCAGTAAGCTAAGTATATATATATACAGCAAAATAAATAAATACAATAAACCAAAAAAAAATGAAGAAAAACAATAAGTATCATTTATTGCGCATAAGCTGCAAGTAAATAGAACTCATAAGCTTTTGCAATAGAACTTTTGTAAATAGAACTTTTGCAATCTGGCAATCTTGTTACGTAAACATTTTAAATCATTCTTGAAAAATTTCCCGTTCATGTAAGTTCGCTATATTTCACTACTCGCTTTATAGATTTTGTTTTATTCTGCTCTTCCTTTATATTTTATTTTCTGTTTTTACGTGTTATTTTTACTTATTGTGTTTTATTTTTACTTATTGTGTTTATTTATTTTTTTTATTTATTTTTTTTTTTTTGTCGTAATTTTTGTAAAAAAAATTTTTGAGTGCTTCTCACACTATTGCATTGATATATTTTGCTTTGGCTATATTGATACAATATTAGAAAGCACTCTTTCTCGGATATAATCGTGTGGGCTGATGAAAAGATTATATCTTTTATTTTCCGGTTTTTTTTAAAAAAACTTTATACTTTTTTTTTTTAAATTAACTAATTCTTTTTCTTTCCCAGTTGTTTGTCATTATTATTATTCCCCCCCCCCCTCCTTTTTTCATTTGTCTGTAATTTACCTTTGTTTTTTCTTCATTTTAAACTTATCTTATGAGTTCTATTTATTTGCAGCTTATGCGCAATAAAAGATACTTATTGTTTTTCCAAATTTTTTTTTCTGTTTTTTTTGTATTTATTTATTTTGCTATATATATATATATATATATATATATATATATATATAAATTTTTACAAAAATTTCGATAAATAGAATTAAAGACAATAAGTAAAAATAACACGTCAAAACAGAAAATATATTTTGGCTATATTGATACAATAATAGAAAGCACTCTGTTTTACTGATATAATCGTGTGGGCTGATGAAAAGATTATATCTTTTATTTTCCAAATTTTTAAAAAAACTTTATCCTTTTTTTTTTTAAATTAATTCTTTTTCTTTCCCTAGTTGTTTGTTATTTTTATTATTATTATTTTTCTTTTTCCCCCTTTTTACTTTTGTCTGTAATTTACCTTTGTTTTATCTTCATTTTGAACTTATCTTATGAGTTCTATTTAGCTTATGCGCAATAAATGAAACTTATTGTTTTTCTTAATTTTTTTCGTTTTTTTTTTGTATTTATTTATTTTGCTGAATAACTTTTATTGTTAAATTTTTTTTCTATTTAAATAGCAGCCTTAACTTAACCCATATTTTTTCACATTCGTGAATTAGGGCGAACAATAGAACTTTTTGTTGGAAATTTTGACATTAAAAGTATTTTTTTGAGAAATGTTTTTTATCTTGTTAAAATAATATGTTTAAAGAATGCAAATATATAAGTAGAAAATATAAAATTTTATTTTATTAGCTCATATAACGTTTTTAAAAACTTGTATTTCAATTTCTGCCTCGTTAATAACTCCGTGAAATTAAAATATCTTAAATACTTTCCACTTTTTAACCCTCAATTGTAAAGGAACTCTTATACAAGAAAAAACAAAACAAAAGACAATATAGATGCGCATATTTTAGTATTAAAAATACTAATTAATAAAATTTTATTTAAGAAAATTAAATAATAATTTAATAATATTTTCCGCAAATTTGACTCGAGCATTTAAATTGTGTTTGTAAAACTTTAATTAAACATTAACAGTAAAACATTAACAGCTAATTTGATTAATCTTGAAAACAAAAAAGCAATAGTTTTGAAGGTTAAAGAAAAATTTGCAAATTGCAAGTTTATATTTGTATACTTGCATATTTGTTAATACAATTTGCAAATTGCAAATTTAATATAACAGTTTTGTAAACGAGCAGTGCATGGTCTGATTTCCCGATTCATTTCATAACTCATTTGAAACACAAATTCTAAATAGATATTTTCGAAAAAATAGAACCTGCAATCATAACCTATCTGAATAATATTTTTTTTTTTTTTTTGTTTTTTCAATATTATACGGCAGAAATCTTATGGTACAGAGAATCAGTTTCTAAAAATACTCTCTGACTACAGAAATTAAAGATATTCATTTACTTATCTATCTAAAAAAAAATAAGGAAAAAGAAAAAATCAATTTTAAATGTTTACAACTGAAGTAATATTGCTTGATTGTCTCTAGCATATAATGTGCATTAAATAAATATATATTTAATTTCATAATTTTTTATATATTTTTCCTAAACTAATATTTAATGTCCAACCTCTTTATCTCAGTTTATTTATCTATTTATCTTGAATTTATACTATATAAATTTCATTTTCATTGCTAATTAAAATTCTTCAATCCGAGTTTAAATTGAAATTATAGTTTCAAAGAATCCGAAAAATAAATCATTCATTTATTTATTTTTTACAATAGTTAGTAATATATCATCACTATAATACGTTTTCAGAGACTAACAGAATCGTATTGAATTTTGTTTATCTGACTAGAGTTAATTAACGACCTTCCAATCTCAAAATAGTTACCCTAAAATCAGTTTATCGAAACGCTAAGGCATTTTGCTCATTTTTTCTTCTATTTCAAACTATTGTGGTTCGGGACTAGGGTGGAAATGTGCTGTATGCTCACTGCGATTCTAGGTAGTTTTACAACAGCAGTACTGTTGAGACTATTTGAATCTATAAATAATAAAGTAACTTATCAAAAATAAAGTAAAAAATTATTCATAATAGTAATCTTATATTAACATTATCAAATAAAAACGCTTTCGAAAAATATCAAATCACTTATGAGAAAGGTGGGAAGAAAACAGCAAAACCAGTATACAACCTAATGAAATTTGAAGGTGTCTCTAATAATCACCTTACAACCTTTGCAATCAAACATGTTTTTAGATCCACCTTCTGCAAGGATGATTTTTATGTCAACTGTGACAGCAAGACCATCGCAAAACATTTTATTTTATTAACTAATCCTCCTTGTTTTTAGAAATAAATTCGCAATATTTTTTTAATCAGTTTTCTCACAAATAAATTATCTTCAGCTTAATGAAAGTTTATCGTTCATTATTGATCAAAAACAAAGAAGTAAAACAGAAAAGCATGTCAAAGTTTCCTTTTTCCGCAATTATAGCGAATAATTTTTGAGTTTCAGAGCGCTGCATTTATCAATTTATTTAATTACACCTAATTTATCACCAAATGAATAACAAGGTTTTAAACTTCTCATTTAACTATTGGATCAACCTGATTATAAAAAATTTTCTGCAGCTTTTTTTAATTAGATTTTGTTTACGTATAAATTATCAATAGCTCAATAGACATTTCACCTGCATTACAGATAAAAGTTAAAAAACTAAAATTACATTCAACAATCAATATTGCAACCTTTTATTAAATAAGAATATGATTCAACTCGTTTTATCATTATATAATCGGAATGATGTAACTATGTTGCTCCGTGATAACAAATTTCATGCATTTTATACTTTAACTTAAATATTTCAGAAGCTACCTTCCTTTTCATTATCGTTCAGTGACATTCAGAACTATGCTGACCGGCCAGGGAGTTGACCTCACATCAGAAAGATCCTGATGGGTTCGAATCCTTAGCAAGGCATGGGCTATCTGTACTTACTATGGGAGCAACGTTGGCCCACCTAATATGGTGCCCCTGGAAGAGTGGCCTACGAATCTACCCAAGTGATACTCGAATGACGAGTGTTAATCGAGTGGGAAGAAAAAGAAAGAGAAAAAAAACATTTAGAACTATTTGAACACCTTTTTTTAAAAATCTTCTCGTGATATGAGTCTGAATTCATTTCATCGTTTGGCTGCGCAAAAACTAAAACATTAAGAAGCTTGAAATAACGATGATATGTTGAAAAAGGTACAGAGAATAAAATGGACAACAAATTAATATTCGATAGTGAATTCCGGAATTATCAACTGCTTTTGTAGGAAAAAACATCACGCAGACCGCTTTATGCATTACTACAGGTCGTAGTAATGCATATAAATTATACATGTTGAGAGGTTCATTTTTGTTTACGAACTTAACTTATGCTTTGCTTGAAATTCTAACTCATTCGAAGGTTATTTCAATTTTAATTACTTCTTTTTTCGTATTTTTTCTCCTTTCTTTTGCTTTACGCTAATTTTGTTCGCTACGCAAATTTTATAAGACTTAGAAACTTGAAATTAAGAAGATGTGTTGGAAAACGTGCAAGGCATTCGATGTAATAAAGAATTGAAGATCTGATTGCTTGATAATTAACTAGATAATTTGATCAACTGCTAAGCTTGTAGTAAAACAAATCACTATGTTGACCGATTTTCTGCCCGCTGAAATGCAACTACAGAGTTGAAATTTGAAGTGCTGGAAAGGGCCATTTCGAAATTCAAATTTGATCGAATGTTCTCTCTCGAGTTCATTTTATTAGCTCGAATTTGATTTGATGTCAGAAGTAACAACAAAAGAAAAGAAAAAAAAAAGAATAAATAAAGTTAAAACAAAAATAAGAGAAAGCAATTAGGTGTTGCCTGATATAAATCATAACATTTACATCGAAATGTTTTAACCACCATGGGGGTTTGCGAGCAGGGGGCGGAGCCTTCTGGAGTAGTAAAAAGGAGTTGATTTTTTTTCTTCAAGTATTTCCTATCGGCTTCTTTGGAATATTAGTTTTAAGTAGAGTGCTAATTTTTTTGTAAGACAATTAGATAATTAATAAATTTAACACTAATAATAGTATCAAAATATTAATCAAAATAGTAAAAAAATAGTAATCAAATCTATGAACAGACGTTCATAGAATTTGGCTAATTTTAACTAAAGGGTAAACTTAAATAGTTTCAAAAGATATCCTTGTTTTTCGAAACACTAATTGCAGTAATAAAATATTTTATGCCATGGCGTTACGATAAATTCTTTATGCAGTGTGTGTAACTTCCTAAATATACATTTTTAGAATTCTTGTCAAAAACAAAGTGTGTAAATAATATAAATAATGTAGAATGAGTTCTTTCTTATTTATGAAATATTTTTTTATAAATGATAATTTTATCATCTCATTTTTAACTGTGTGTTTTTTTTTAATTTGTACTAACATTTTCTGAAAAGTTGCATAGATATGCAGAAGTAAAATTTTTTTTTTTATTGTTTTCATTTATTTATCTTTGTAAAATTATAAACACAAAATAATAGATTCAAAAAATACCACAAAGCGATGGCGTGACGATAAATTTTTTATGCAGTGTGTGTAACTTCCTAAATATACATTTTTAGAATTCTTGTCAAAAACAAAGTGTGTAAATAATATAAATAATGTAGAATGAGTTCTTTCTTATTTATGAAATATTTTTTTATAAATGATAATTTTATCATCTCATTTTTAACTGTGTTTTTTTTTAAAATTTGTACTAACATTTTCTGAAAAGTTGCATAGATATGCAGAAGTAAATTTTTTTTTTATTGTTTTCATTTATTTATCTTTGTAAAATTATAAACACAAAATAATAGATTCAAAAAATACCACAAAGCGACAGTTCAGACTTTACACCATGATTCGGAATTATTCTTGGAAAAAAACAATAAAACCGGAGGCAGGACGTCATGGGTTTTATCTAATCGAATTCAGCCACAATGTCACCCTTTGAGACGTTAGTTTCACTTTCAAACTCATTAACATTCACAAAGGTCTGCTTTTAGACGATTTCATTTTTGTCGCCATCGCTACCTTATCGTGAAAAGATAAAAAAGTTGGATGAATTCAGATTGTCACAACTTTTCAGAGCACTTTAAAAATTTTATCACTTAATGTAAACGATTTTCGAAATGTGCTATAGCATTTTCTGAGTAAAAATATAGAATAGCTGTTTGAGACCTGTATAAGCTACAAACTAAACAGAATGTCTATTAAACAAAAACATTTGAAGGCCCTTATTTCGTTGAAGAACTTCAGTAAATGTGGCGGTGGAGATTTTTTGGAAGTTGATTTAGTCAATCAAACCGATTTGGAGCTAAAAGTCAAAATTTATCCTTGTATAGGAGAATTTGTTTCGATTTATGTTGCTAGAGAAACTGCTGAAAAGCCTTTTTCAGCTGAGGAAGTGCAATGTTTCGTGTCTGTGGTAGATTACAATGGTGCTCTGCGGTTTACACAATCTTATACCTTCCACAATCAAACTAAAGAAGACGTTTTTATTTTTGGATGGAAGCAATGCTTCAATAGAATTGGAATATTAGACGATTCAGAAGATCTCATTACCAGATGACGTGCTCAATTTGCAGTTTGATTTCAACTACAAGGGTAAAAAAGTCTCGAAATCAATCTTGAATGCAGGAAAGGCGTTAAGAAATTTAGAGGAAAATTTCCGACGGAATCAAGAATTGCAGAAGAGCCATGTCCAACGTCTCTTAGATTTGCCAGCAGTTGTACCAAATTTTCTTAAGTCAATTGGATATTATTTCACAAGTCTTCTAAACATCAACGAAGAATGGATAATTATAGAAACGATGCATGGTATTCAGCATCATATTCGATTCAAAGAAGGGATAGAAACATTAGGGTCAAAATTGTGTGATGCTTCTCCTGTGTTATGCCGCTTACTGAAATCGCCAATGCGGGAGAGAGAAGATAAAAAAATAGAAATTATCGATTTCGATGCTTCTACTTTTTCGGTTTTTCTACATTTCATAGAATACAGAGAAATAACTTGGACTGATGAGGTAGAGGATTTTTATTCCTTATATGAATTGTCTGACAAATATGCAGTGTTAAATCTAATGAAGGAATGTTCTCAGTACTTGGCGTTAAAAATTAACACAGAAAATGTTGTAGATATCGCCAAGTTGGCTACAATGCACAGCGATGACCAATTAAAAAGGGCAGTGGCTGTTTTCTTCACCGCAAGCCCTTTAAAATAAGCCCTTTAATTTTGAACAAATTAGCTGAAAAAGTTCAATTAGAATCAATGGTACCAGGAAATTTCACAGCAATTGAAAATACTGACTGCAGGAACCTTCAGAAAAAGCAGGTTGTAATTCTCAGAACATATGAAGATGCCTGTATTCTTTATGGTATAGCAGATGAATTTAAAATGGGTGATATGATGATGGTTTGTGCTCAGTACATGAAACAAAGCATCACTGCTGAAAATGCAAGAATTTTCCTTAGTTATGTTAAACAGTACCACAACAGCCAGCCCTTATCCTTCGTCAAAACCTATATCAAGGAAAATGAAAGCTAATATGTTAAAGAAATGATTGGTACATCATCAACTATTGGCTGAAGGCCAGCATGTACCAGTGATGAAGATTCTGATTCTAGTGAGATATATTTTTCTTAATTTGTGTTCGAATTAGACAGATTTATTTTATGCACTGCTTGCCTTAATGATACACTTCTTCAACATTATGGGTACGTGTTTGATTGATTCATTTAAGTTCAACAATTTGATTTTGATTACATGGTTCTTACATGCTAACTTTATATTTCTGGAACACAATTCACTTCTTCTGGAATACAATCAACTTAGATTTTATTTCCTATCTAATAACTTGATTATGATTTTCATAAGAATAATATGATGATGATTCGATAAGAAATATTTTTTTTTATATAATTGGAATTATAATAAACTGAATTTTAAGTTCGGAAAGATGGTGTCGCTTAATTATTTTAATAGTTTTGATTCTTAGTTGCAGCAAAAATGGTGATTCGTCAAACTAAACTGGCAATTACTCAACACATTTAGTCGAGAGTATATGGATTTTTTTCTTTTTTACGTTACCTAAAAAATTCTTATTAAGATACTTAATAAATATTGTATCTTTATCTGTATTTGAATAAATTTCATGCATAATTAATACTTATTCTAGTGATGATTTAACGTTATTCATATGAAACTTGACTGATACTCTAGTGATGATACACTTAGTCTTCTAATTCCATTATTTCGAGTCTTGCTATAATTGACTGAAACTACAATGGTGATCAATTATGATTTCTGTGATATTGAAATGGTGCATCAATAGAATATTGATTGTTTTGCTTCATGTTATTTAAATTTCTGATGAAACTTAAAAATTCACCTTGGACACTTAATAATCCACCTATATTTTAATAATATTCATACTTAATTGATAATTATTCTAGTGATGATTGAATATCATTCATATAAAACTTGACTGATTCTTCAAAGATAATATACTCCAAGCTTTAAGAAGTCTTTTAATTATTTTGATCTTGATTGAAACTATAATAATGGTTAATTATAACTCCCATGACACTTCATCAGTGTTTTAATATAATATTGATTGTTTTTCTTTGTGAAATAGTTAAATATCTAATGAAACTTAAAAATGCCTTCAAAACACGTATAAAGCATCTTTTTTATTTTATTTGAATGATTCATGCTTCTAATTGATACTTTTCAGGGATGGATGAATGTGATTTTTAGGAATGAAGCTTGACTGATATTTTAATAAGATTTCGATACTTTTATTTTTTACATTCATTTATTTGTTATACATTCTGGAACCCACATGAAATTTTATTGATACTTAATTGGTATTCTTATAAATGTGAAATATATTTTTGATGGTGTTTAAAAGACTTGCTATAAATTTCGTGCCAGAAAAATCATTACTCCAGATATGCTTGAGTATGCTTCATACGTAATTGATACTTTAATGTTGATTGAAAGTTATTTTTACTAATATTCACTGATTTTCCAATGATATTAAATAATGAAGCTTATTGGATTAGTATTATATCATTTTTTAAATATTACTATAATTATAGTATTTTTGATACGCTTATTTTGTTACTATGTATCCTGGTATTTAGTTAATATTCTTATGAATATCGAACATTGCTTTCTTCTAGCTTATATAACATTTTCTCAAAATCTACCAATGCAAAGTCATAACCAACTCATCGTTATTCAAAATATATTTGAATATACTACTTTATTAATGCTTTAATGTTGCATGGATGTTATTTTCGTTGAACTTAACATATAGTCCTATTATGTTAACACTCCAATGTTTTTTTTTAATATTATTATTATAATGTGCTTTATATACAACTAAAAATACTCTAAAATTAAATATGTGCTATAATTATATATACTATTACCCAAAACATTCTTATTATGTGACTGCAATATTTCTGGAATGTAATTTATAATTTAATTAATATTCTAATGAATATCGATCATTATTCATACGGTGCTCTTGTAACATTCTTTAATACCTTGTTTACTAAATAATTATTTTATTATACTAGAATAGGCTAATTGATACTTTAGTATTACTTTGATAACATTCACCTTATAAAACCATCCCACTACAGTTAGTTAGTTGTTGGCAGAGGGGGTTGAAGATGTCCAACAATTCCACACCAACCATATTATAAGGGCTATGTGGTCAACCTTTCCAACTGAAAATGGTTAGGCTTCAAGCACCAACGTAGGATAGAACCCCGGTTTTTCACAATGACAACTTAATGCCTTAACTCTGAGCCATCTCAACTCATTCATATTATAATTGATTGATAAGCAATAATGATGCAATATGATATTTATCTGAAATGTTATTTAAAATGCTATTACGAATGTTTTACTAATATACTTAATTTGTCACTTTAATGTTTCTGGCATTGAATATTGATATGAATCAATGCCAGAAACATTGATTTCCAGAACAGCGCCAGAAATATTGATTCATATCAATGTTTATTGAGTTATATCAATATTCATAGAGCTGAAAAGATTCAATATCAATATTATTTTGTCCACATTATTATATCAATATCAGAATTGTGAGGGGATTTTAATTACTGACTATGTCAACCTTCATCTATCAAAAGGTACCTCCATCATTGTTGGCAAGTTCATATCACGACCGGCAGGTCACCATTGAAGGGATTTATTTATCGACAATGTCAACCTTTATCTATCAAAAGGTACCTCCATCATTGTTGGCAAGTTCATATCACGACCGGCAGGTCACCATTGAAGGGATTTATTTATCGACAATGTCAACCTTTATCTATCAAAAGGTACCTCCATCATTGTTGGCAAGTTCATATCACGACCGGCAGGTCACCATTGAAGGGATTTATTTATCGACAATGTCAACCTTTATCTATCAAAAGGTACCTCCATCATTGTTGGCAAGTTCATATCACGACCGGCAGGTCACCATTGAAGGGATTTATTTATCGACAATGTCAACCTTTATCTATCAAAAGGTACATGAAGATAGAATCAAGTTACCGATTTACCGATTTAAATTTGAGTTTCCAATGTTCCTAGCCCGTAGGGCTATCTACATTTTCATCGAAAATAATAACAATAAGGGAGGAAAGGGGTTAGAGGGTGCGCAGGCGTACTGCATATTGGGTAAAGATCAATAATTAAAGTGTAAGCGGGTTTAATCGCTGTCTGGATTAAATAAGTATAAGTACATAAAAATTACAATAAAGTGCGATAACATACGAATGAAAATACAAATATATACAGGTTAATGAAAAATATTTACAAATTTACATCGAGGAGCGTGAGCTTGTGAGGAACTGAAAGGCCCTTTTTTGGGCCGCGAGAATTGTCTACGGGTGGAGGAACCGAAAGGCCCTTTTTTAGGGCCTCGAATAGACTAGAGGCGGAGGGCTATAAGGCCCTTTTTTGGGCCGCGGTAATTCACTAGGGATGCTGAAGAGCGGTTTATTTACTTGATTCCCTGCATCACTCTCTCGCCTCCCCCCCGAAGGGCTTCATTGGTGCAAAGTGATGCAGTTCCTCTTGTGTTTGTTTAAATTGGTTAATTGAAATATTTCGAGAGGACCCCGTCGCTGGTGAAAAAAGCAGTTATTGGACTAAATTTTGCATTTTCGTTAATGAGTTCGAAGTTGAATATATTATTATAGTCGCAGGTTGTGCATTTTTTAGCGTCTTTGAAAAAGGTTGCGTTTAGGCGGTTTATGTAGTTATTTAGTGGGTCAATATTGAGGTCGTTGTGGATAGTATTATTGCTAACATACCATGGTGCGCCTGTAATATATCGAAGGGTTTTATTTTGGTATGTCGTTAGTTTTTTGATTTGTGTTTTTGTTAGGGTACCCCAGGCTGGTGAGGCGTATGTTAAAATAGGTCGGATGCACATGAGATAAATGGTTCTTTTTGTGGTTAGAGCCATTTTGGAATTATTATTAAGTAATGGTTTTAATGATAAATAGGCTGCCTTAGCCTTATTTATAATATTGTTTATATGATTATTCCAGTTTAGGGTATTGTTAATAGTTATTCCTAAGTATTTGGAGCTACTGACTATTGGTATATTTTCGTTGAATAATGTTAAGTTATTAAAATTGTTATCATTCTTCTTGTAACATTTCTTGATAATGAGTAGGTTTGATTTGGATGGGTTTATCTTCGTTTTCCAGGTTGTGCACCAGTTTTCCACGGCGTTTAGGTTAATTTGCAGTTTTTCGATTGCCCTTTTAGTTTTTATAGATCGACTTAGAATTGCTGTGTCATCAGCGTAGAAGGCAGTTTGCATATTTATATCATTTCTATTTACCGGAAAATCCGATGTGTAGATGAGGAATAATACTGGTCCAAGAATTGAGCCCTGGGGCACTCCTGCTTTGATTTCTCTCTTCGTGGAAAGATGGTCGTTTACTTTTATATTAAAAGTTCTATGTGATAGGTAATTTTTAATGATGTGTATTAGGTCGTCCGGTACTTTATAGTTGATCATTTTATTGATTAGTCCTATGTGCCATACCTTATCGAAGGCTTTGGCAAAGTCGAGCATTACCATAGCTGTGGTTTCTTTTTTATATATCCCTTGGCTTATGAATTCCTGGATTAACTGTTTTGTGGTTGAAAGTTTTCCTCTAAAACCATACTGCTCATTTGGCAGGAAATCTAAGTAGGGGAAGGAGTCTTGAGAGTATAATTTTGATAGTGTATTTAATAGGCTTATGGGTCTATAGCTATCTGGGTTTAAGTGGTTTTTGCCTGGTTTTGGGAAAAGTATAATGATTGCATTTTTCCAGGGATTTGGGAAATAGCAATTCCTAATGCAAGCATTTATAATATTTGTGATTTGCTTAGTTTTATTTTGGGGGAGGCGTTTGAGCATAATGTTAGTAATTGAGTCTTGTCCGGGGGCCTTCTTGTTTTGGAGTTTTTTGATAATACTTTTAATTTCATCTTCATCTGTGGGTTGCATTGAATTTGGGAAATTATTATTTTTGAAGTAGTTTATGTTCTGGATATTGATGTTGATATCGGATGTGATATCCATTGGTTCTGGATTTGGGGAGAACTGATTTTCAATTGTGTTGGCGAATTCCTCGGCTTTCTCTTTGTCCGAGTAAACTTTTCCATTCTTGGTATTTAGAGGCATGTTGATAATTTTTGGTGTTTTTAACGATTTTACCATTTTCCAGGCAGAGTTATCTTGAGTATCTAGATTTTTTATTTTATTATCCCAATTTTCTTGGCGGTATTCTAGGAGCTGTTTTTGTATAAGTTTTTGTTTTCTATTGATTTCTGATTTTAGTTGTGGGTTTGGGTTTCTTTGGTACTCCTTTCTCATCCTGTTTTTGAGCTTAATTTCTTCTTTAATTCTTTTTGGGATGAACTTGTATTCTGCTTTTATTTCTATTTGCTCTGTTGCTTCTTTATAAGCCTTTTGAATGTCTGAGGTTAGGTTTTTTATTTCATTATCGATATCGTTAGTGGATCTTATATTATTGTTTATTTGAGTTGAGTGGAGGTTAAGTATATTTTCATAGAGGATCCATTCCGTTTTCTTTCTTGTAATTATGTCTTTGTTATTATGATAGCAGGTGGTTGCAATCACAGGATAGTGGTCACTATTTAGTTCTTTTATTACTTCCATGGTGAAGGGTTGCATTGAGTTAGTTAGCAGTATATCTAGGATATCACTTGAGAATGAGTGGTAGGTATCCTCTGAGGGGGGGTATAATATTATATTATGTTTATTTATTATGTCTTGTAGGATTCTTCCATTTTTGTTTGATTTTTTACATCCCCAGAGGGTGTTTTTGGAGTTTAGGTCGCCGACTATAATTGAGTCCGCTTGCTGTATGAATAGATCCTTAATTACGCCTTCTTCAATAGTGGTTTGGGGTGGGTTATATAGGCTTGTTATTTTAATTTGTTTATTGTTGTTTAGGGTGGCTATTATCGAGATTTCTTCATAGTTTGGAGTGCTGCTTTTACTGTAGAATATTGTATTGTAAGAGTTTTTAGCGTATATCGCTACTCCTCCTCCTCTGAATGCTGTTCTATCGCATCTGTAGAGTTTATAATTAGCTATTTTGCATTGTGAGGGTTTGTTGAAGTGGGTTTCGCTAATTGCCATGAAGTCTATGTTATGTTCGTAGATGAAATGTCTTAGTTCCTCGATTTTTGCTGGCAGGCCATTGGCATTCCAGAATGCTATTTTTATGGGGGTGAAGCTGTTTTTATTTGTTAATACCATATTTCTTTTTAATGGCTTCCTGATAGTTATTATCTAGACCCATTAAGGCGTCTGTAATATCTTTAGCTATTGATGTTAGGGCGGTGAGTTTTTCTATAATATTCTTGGCTTCTTTGATTTTTGATTCTGGGTCTTCTATTGGTTGGGTTTGGTTTTGGACTGCTGCTGCATAGGATTTATTTTCATATACGGATTTTTTAATGAATGTTTGTTTGTTTTCTTTATTGTTTGTTTTCTTAGCTACTGCCTCGTAGACTGGACATTTTTTGTAAGAGGCTGTGTGCTCTCCTCCACAGTTCGCACATTTTAGGGGGTCCTCCTGTCTTCTGGGGCACTCCCGGGTTAAGTGGTTTTCACCACATTTAACACAACGGGGATCATGATTGCAACCTGTTTGTGTGTGTTTAAATTTTTGGCATCGGTGACATTGCGTAGGTCCTTTGCCTCTGCCTTTATAGTTTTCAATTTTTATTTTCATTCTTTCCAGGAATTCGATTTGGTAGATATTTTTGTTAGCTTCATTTTTCTTTAACGTAACTAGGTAAAGTGGGATATTTATTCTTTCCCCTTCTTGTCTTTTTGTAAGTTGTACAACATTTTCAGGTGTTATTTTGTGTTCTTTCATTAGAGCTTTTTGAATGTCTTTGGGGTTGGTTTCCTTTCTCAACCCTCTAATAACAATTTTCATCATTTTCTCTTCAGGAAGGAGGAATGTGTGATATTCAATATCTTTGTCGGAGTCTTTTTTCTTAAGATTTTTAAGGTCTCTGATGATAATTCTATATGTGTGAGCTGACTTCGGCTTTATGGTCAGCCTATCTCCAGTATTTTTCCCTTCGTAGTCTGATATATTTATTTTTTCCATTCTCTCGTTGAACGATTTCCATTCGAAGTCCTTATCTACAACTACTATAGGAGGTATCTTTGAGTGTTTTTTGGGGGTTATAAAGGGTAATTGGTTTTCCTCATCCGAAATCTCAGAGTCTTCTGCATCAATTTTCTTTCTCTTATTGGTATTTACTACCTTTGGGGGGGGGGAGGAAAATTTTCACAATCCATATCATTGTTTACTTCGTTATCATCCAAGGCTTGGAATTTATTTCCATTTACAAAATTCAGTTTTGCATTTTGGACTGTTTTCCCAACTTTTTTAATTGGAAATGGGGGAGGGGGAGCAAGTCTGCTCGGTTTGTTTTTTATATCCTTAGGCTTTTTAGTGCCGATTTCCAGGAGTTTGTCATTTAATTCTTTATTCTCTTTTTCGATTTTGTCGATTTTCGAGATAATACGTTCATTATCAGTGAGCAGTTTGTTAATGTATCCGTTTAGGATACCTATAATAGTTTTTTGGAATTCATCGTTGGATTGCGATGTAAGAAAATTGGTGATTTGATTCACACCGTTTTTTAGTTCATTTACCTCACAAATTTCGTCGGGGGCGATTAGAACTAGTTCTTCGGAATTTTCATCATTTCCTAACTTTATTTTTATTTTTCCTTCTGAATTGGAAACGTCGTTCGGATCCGCTTCATTTAATTGGTGGCCCTTAAAAGGGCCTTTTGCGCTATCTATTTCCGACGTTTCCATCGGGAATTCGGAAATTTTAATATCTGGCGAAATTAAATTATCATTCAATTTTGAAAAATTATTCAAATTTAAATTTAATTCTGCATCATCCAAGTTCATGGGGTGTCAAACAATATTTCTGGCCCACCCAGAAGAAAACCAAACACCGGCTCGTGGCTTGGTTGACACCGGTGAGCTATGGTGGGCTCTAGGTTTCCACCACGAGTCGGTCAATACAATTACCCGTGACTGGTTACAAAAAAAACAAAAAATTTTGCTTAAAAAAGCTCAGGAACAGTAGTAGTAGTACCGTAGCTGTACCGTCCTACTCTCAATTCGGAGCGACTACAGTGTCCGGCAACTAGAAAGTTAGGCTTCGTCACCCTGTTCGTCTGCTTCGTCGAGAAGTCCGCATAGAGGGCGGGGTATTCTCGCAGGAGCTATTCTTGTGGGGAACCGGTTAAAGAAGAACCTTCTCCCACGGCGTCTCCATGTCTAGAATTACCGATTTACCGATTTAAATTTGAGTTTCCAATGTTCCTAGCCCGTAGGGCTATCTACATTTTCATCGAAAATAATAACAATAAGGGAGGAAAGGGGTTAGAGGGTGCGCAGGCGTACTGCATATTGGGTAAAGATCAATAATTAAAGTGTAAGCGGGTTTAATCGCTGTCTGGATTATATAAGTATAAGTACATAAAAATTACAATAAAGTGCGATAACATATGAATGAAAATACAAATATATACAGGTTAATGAAAAAATTTTTACATATTTACATCGAGGAGCGTGAGCTTGTGAGGAACTGTAAGGCCCTTTTTTGGGCCGCGAGAATTGTCTACGGATGGAGGAACCGAAAGGCCCTTTTTTAGGGCCTCGAATAGACTAGAGGCGGAGGGCTATAAGGCCCTTTTTTGGGCCGCGGTAATTCACTAGGGATGCTGAAGAGCGGTTTATTTACTTGATTCCCTGCATCACTCTCTCGCCTCCCCCCCGAAGGGCTTCATTGGTGCAAAGTGATGATGTCTAGAATCAAGTTAACATGTGTTATATACTAGTGAATTGGTATTTAATATTTATAATGGTAGTTACGCCACAGTTGTAATCAGAAACAAATTGTGTAGCACAAAATCTATTTCTTCCTGTTTGAATATGCATCAGAATAAATAATACTTTTCTTCTATATTTGCTTGCTTAAGTGTTGTTTGTAAAATATTTGACTAACACTACAATAATATTGAAATGTGATTGATGTTTACAAAATTATTTGACACTAAATGCTCTTGTCCTAATATTAGTCTTGCATTCATATTTTTTATATTCAATTTCCATCGCAGCTCCTCAACATTACAGTTGATTGTTTTGCCAATGATGATGCAATATGACATTTATCTGACACCAAAAAGTTCTTTTTTAATATTATTATTAATATTTTATTAATATTTTTATTTTGCTATTTCAATATTTCTGGTATTGAATATTGATACGATTCAATGCCAGAAACATTTTTTCATATCATTAGCCATTGAGTTTTGTCAATATACATAGAGCTGGAAAAGAAATTAATATTCAATACAGAAATTGCATCAATATAAAAATTCTATCAAAATTTGTGAAAGCTGAAGGGCTGATATCTATACAAATTTGTGTAACAAAAAATCGATCTTTTCATATTTGAATATGCTTCATAATATATTTTTTTATTCATATTTACTTGCTTAAATGTTGCCTCTAAAATATTTAAATGCCAGTTTAATGATGTTGAAATATTATTGATACTTACTAAATTATTCGACACTCTAATGCTCTCGTTCTAATATTAGTCCTAGTTAATGTACATTCATATTTTCTATAAATCTTATTTTATCGCATCTCCTTTATATTATAGTTGATTGATATGCCAATGATGATGCAATATTATTTTTATATGACACTAAAAAGTTATTCAAAATATTTTATTGACATACCTATTTTGCTACTTCAATGTTTCTGCCATTGGATATTGATATGACTCGATGCCAGAAACATTGATTCGTATACCAGAACTGGAATGTCAAGAATATTGCCAGAAACATTGATTTATGTCAATGTTCAATAAAATATATCAATATTCATAGAAATATATCAATGCTCATAGAGCTGAAAATGTTCAATATCAACATTCATAGAGTTGAAATCGATAAATATTTGTGTACACAAAATCTATCTTTTTACAGGCTGAATTCGTTTTAGAATAAATACTTTTTTTCATATTTCCTTGTATAAATGCTTTTTTTTTTTTTTTTTTTTTTTTTTTTTGTAAAATTTTTGACACATACTTCAACGATGTTGAAATATGATTAATACTTAATAAATTATTTAGTACTCTAATGCTCTTGGTTAAATATTAGTCTTATTTAATATGCATTCTTATTTTCAATAATGCAATATTGATATGATTCAATGCCAGAAACACTGATTCATATCAATATTCATTGAATTATAAACGAACTTTAAATTTTTTTTTATTATTTAATAATGTTAAGTTGCTGCTACAATGCATTGTCGGAAACTGTTTAGATATGTTCTGTCACATGTCTGACCCCCTCTCACCGAAACTGATTGATCCGATCACAAGAATTTATATGATAAAAAAAATTCGATTGAGATTAGAGTCATTTTTATTTCATTTTATTTGCTATCTCTATTCAATTGTGCAGCGGTTTCCAATTTTTTTCGGTTTTGGGACCCTAAATGATCAAATATTTTAATATTTGATCATTAGATCGATCATTAATATTTGATAAATAGAACCCTGATTTCATATAAAATATTATATAGAGAGAGAGTCGACGTATAAACCAATAAAATACTTTTTTATTTAGAAAATTTTTAACTAGAGGAATGACTTAGTTTTGTTGTTAGTTTTGAGCGACTAAAAAAACTGAAAAGAACTGCTATAAACGTTGAAAATGATTATTAAGGAAAGATATTTCTTTAGTTGTAAATTTAGTTATTTTCATTTGAAAAGTCGTAAGAGAAACACTAAGGCAATGTAAATGCATGCACTTTTCATAATTAATTCAATATATTGTTATTGTTATAACTATTTATTCTTAAAAAAAATTCGCCATTTCTTTTTTACTTCCATTTCACTTTAATTAATTTCTTAAAAGTAACTGGAATATTAAATAAATAATCGCTTATAGATTAGATTTAAATGTAATTAAAAATTTCAAAATAATTAATGGAAAAGAAAAAAAACTCTTGGAATCTCTAACTCTTCGGAATACCATTTCCGAACCTCTGCAGTAGCATGTTTAGAATACAGTTTTGGGGAAAAACACAAAAAGTAATCATCTAGTGATCAGCTTCTAAATTAAATAAAAATTATTTGCATTATATATTTAAAAAATTATATAAGGCGTGCATAAATAAACTATAATTTTTCTGCGTGTAATTTTATTTATAATGCTTTATAATTAAGACTATTAAGTCACTACAGAATTTTTAGAAAAAAAAATTTAAACATTTAAATATCACATTATGCTGATAAATAATTGATTCAAAACACTTTTAAAATAAAATAGAAACAGTGTAATTGAAAATGCTTAACAAGTTCTATAGTATATGTATATATCAATCCATTCTCTAAACGTACACCTTTCCTCAGAAATCAATGGAATTATTTATTCTATGAGTTTTAGTTATTCGAATTCAAATCCTCGTTCTGTACATAATCAACGTTTCTTTTTATTTTTAAAGCAAGACCAAATTGCAGACGACAAAATTTTCGCTTCTTTTTTTTCAGTTATAAGGTTTTATTGCAATTTTCCACTTTACTCAAAGAAAATTAGTAAGTCAAATATATTCATCTATGCACAATGCACATACATATTTTTTAACGCTAAAAAAGAAATCGTCTGCTATATTAAAATATAAGAAATGTAGTTTTATTATTAGTTATTTTTCAAAAATCTTTTTACTAAGTTAATGAGATCGTTGGTTTTATGAAATCTCCTGCACAATGGAAGGTTAATAATAAAAGGTTATCTGTCATCATTCTGTTATTATATTTCAGACAATGTATTTTGAAGCTGCAAGTGAGAATTCAGTCAAAATTAAATCCTTTTGAAATGTGATAAGTTATAAAACGAGTTCTTTTTAACCAATTACAGCTTAATTGAACTGTTATAGACGAAATACACACCGATTGCTCTGTTACAGACTATTTTGAATTAATTAACAGTTAAAATTAATTTCCTTTCGTTGTATGTTACGTTTAATACTTGTATGTATATATATATATATATATATTGTATGTTAAGTTTTTTTATACATTTACCTTCACGCACCGCAGTCAAATTGGCAGTCAAGTTTGGACCCTTGAATATTAGTTTTATTTTTTGCCTATTTCGATATATCTCGAGAACTTTTTAAGTGAATTGAAAAAATTTTGAGTATAATTATAAAATTAGATCTAAAGATAATTCCATGCAACAAAAAAAAAATTTTTTTTTAGTAATTATATAAATATTTATTATTCTCTGCGTCTTATAGTGTAAATATCTATTCTCTGCATTGTACAATGTTCACTTTCTTTTCCCCTAGTCTTTGGTGGCCATTGTGCTGGGGTTACACCTCATTCTTACAGTCTTTTATATGCAAATCGTCTAATTGCTTTAAACTTATTTATTTACTTAGTTATATATGTTACGGCCAAAACCCGAAGTCCGGCCAGATCGCGAATTGGCCGGCCAACTTGGCCAAAGTACGAAATTTTTTTTTATTTTGGGAATTGGCCGGCCAGATCGCGAAGTGGCCGAGGATGGCTGGCTAAAGTCCGAAATTGTTCTTGATTTCGGGAATTAGCCGGCCAGATCGAGAAGTTGCCGAGGATGGCTGGCCAAAGTCCGAAATAATTGAAACGATCAGTGAATATTTTACTTTGGCGGCCTTCTATAATTATATAAATAATTCTTATAAATCTTCTAATTTAAAAATAAAAATAGAAGTTTTTAAATTGTCTATTAAATAATAATTAATTTAATAATTATTATTAAATTGTCTATTTAATTGTCATGCATACACCAAAGGTCATGTTATACTAGGTCTAGTTAAGTGCCACTGCCCGGTATACATTTGCCCGGCATATCCTACACTGATGTTTTTTTAAGGTCAAGTGCCACTGCCATACATTTGCGCGGTATACCCTACACTGATATTTTTTTAAGGTTCAGTGCCACTGCCCGGTATATCCTACACTGATGTTTTTTTAAGGTCAAGTGCCCCTGATCGGTATACATTTGCCCGGTATACCCTACACTGATATTTTTTTAAGGTTCAGTGCCACTGCCCGGTATACATTTGCCCGGTATATCCTACACTGATGTTTTTTTAAGGTCAAGTGCCCCTGCCCGGTATAATGATTCTTTCTTCCAACTTTGGCTGATCTTCCCATGCCAATTCGCGATTTGGGCGGCCAATTCCCGAAATCAAGAACAGTTTCGGACTTTGGCCAGCCATCCTCGGCCAATTCGCGATCTGGCCGGCCAATTCCCGAAATCAAGAAAAATTTCGGACTTTGGCCAGCTAATTTGCAGCGTTCTTGGCCAATTCGCGATCTGGCCGGCCAGATCGCGAATTGGCCGACTTCGGGCTTTGGCCGTAACATATATATATATAAAGAGTAAGCACTAAAAAAACTGTTTTAAAAAAGTATTTTAAACTAGGGGATGTAAATTAATGAATTAATAGAGGATGGTCGCTATTCGATTTTTCCCTTATTGCTCTGGACGGATTTTATTGAATTTTCCTGATATTTGATTGGTGAAATAAATTTTATTATTTTTTCTTCAGTTATGCCTTGTTCTCATACACAAAATACAACATTAAAAACACTTTTATTAGTGTTGAATATATATATATATATATATATATATATATATATATATATATATATATATATATATATATATATATATATATATATATATATATAACAAAGTAAATAAATAAGTTTAAACCAATTAGGCAATTTGCATATTAAAGACTGTAAGAATGAGGTGTGACTCCTGTACATTGGTCACCAAACTGGGACTTTCAAGTCGATAAAATTCCCTGCTCTTTGACCTTCCAGTAATATTTAAGCTGGAAAAAAACGCTATGGGAATCTGACAAATCACTATCAGAAAAAAGGGTTTAAAATCCTCAAAACCAGTTTGATTGTAGGAAGACACAGAGGGAAGTTGAAAGTTAATTACTAGAAATACCTCAAATCAGATTTCTGCGCATATTAAAAATTCAACCTTTTTTCAGTCAAATATCAGTAATTAAATGACGAAAATTCGTCCTATATACATTGCAGTAAATAACTGATTATCAAAAATTTCCGGTATTTAGCAAATGACGATGCAAATATATATATACGGTTATGTGCTAAGGCAATAACTGGCAATCAAGCAGATTTTGATTTTTAAACTCAACCAAACTCAATAGTATACCTTCCAAATACTGAGGAATTTCCGTAGTCTCAGAAAATAGTTTTCCTACTGGAAGAGAGGATATTATATTAAAATAAAATTAAAATAATGAAATTATAATAAATTTTAAAAAAAATAAAAAATTGTGCCCAACACTATGTAGAAAATTTTTTAAAAGATACATAAAGGCAAAAGAAAAGGGAACTGCATCATTTGGGTCATGTTCTTAAATTCAAGAAAAGGTTTTATAAAAATTCTGTTCTTTTGGAATACTTCTGATTTAGTTCATAATCAATAGAAAAATCCTTTCAGACAAAATTCAAATATGGTGGAATATGCAGTAGTGATTTGTTAAATTTTGATAGGTGCTCTTCTCACTAAAAACTAAAATATTAGTGTACGATCTCTGATGGGAAAACTCCTTTTAATTCGTTTTTACAGTAATTCAAAAAATATATGTTAAGGGCAGTCATTGCGAAACACCTTTTATTTGTTACATGCGGCTAATCAACCAGTATTATGAAGAGTTTTTTATAATACTACTCGAAATTTTCATTTCATATAGATACAAATCCAATATAGTAATAATTAGAGACAGTTACGATTTACTTCTTTTTTATTCATTTAACATCCGATAGATAATGCCACATCCTACATAAACAAAACTTTTAGTGATATGTTAGATACTTTGCAAGCTACAGCAAGCCTTACTAAGACAGAAATGACGAGCTTCCGCTTGCTGGAAGACAATAATAAGTAGTTATGAAGTTTACATTTTAGCTCACGATTTTTAAAAAAAAAAAATATCAAGCTTAAAAAAAGAAAGAAAAAGAAACTGCATCATTCGGGAAAGTTGTTGGAAGGAGACAATCCAAATATAATAAGAACAAAGTAAAAAAAAAAAAAAAACATTTATTAAAGAATTGCTATGGTTGTTAAAATGTCATGTATGTTCTTCAAACAAAACTAAAACTGATTGAAACAAGTTATAGTATTAGGACAATACGTTTACCGATTTGTTATTATTCTTTCTTCAAATGGTTTTGTTCTGCTAAGAGAGATACAGCCAATTTGGAAAATTAAAAAAACTAAATCTATCACCATACCAGCCCTAAAATAAAATTATTTGTCACCATAGCAACTGAAATCAACTTGTGCAATGGTGGGGATATTTCTCTTGAGGATGGAGATATTTTTCTTGACGATAAGTCAGTACTCAGTATTGATAATTTTATGAAACTATGCTTCGATTTAAGTAGTTACAAAACATTCATATTTAAAAATTGTAATTTTAAAAACTAAGCAACATTAAATTTAGATGCAACATTCACATTTAACATGGTGTTGCAAAGTATTTTTTTTTTTTTTTTTTATCTTTATTTATTTATTTAAGATAGATGTATTCCAATCTAATACTGCTCAGTAAAATAATTCCAACAACTTGCCCAAAAATATGTATAAATTCCAAGCTTTTATTTAAAATAATCAAACAATAAAAAAAGCACAAACTATATTTAATAAACCTAGATATTATGAAACTTAAAAATTTAAATTAAATTCAAAATGAAAGTTAATTACGAATTTTCAGTGATGCAGTTCTAATTGTATAGTTTAATAATCTAATATTAAACTACAAGAAGTAAATATTTTATTCATAATTGGTCCCCGTAAAAAAATTTAAAATAAAAAGCTTTAGTTAAAACTTTTATTTTCTTTTTTTTTAAAATGATAGACATTTACAAATCAATACAACTTAAAATAAGTATTCTCTTACTAGTGTAAATAATGAAAAACAAAGATTAATTTAAAGAGCTATATATAGCATTACACTAATTTTAGTCAACAGTAATGGCAGTATACCAAGAAAAAACTGATTCACATGATTCATCGTGAACAAGCACGTGATGCCTCAGGCAGGACTGTCAATCATTTTAGTCATTTTTTCATGCTACTAAAAAATGGTATAAAAAATATAGATTTTACTAATTTTAAGGGGTAAAAAAAAAGTCATAGTCAATATTTCTCATAGTCAATAAAAAGAGTTTTTATTTTTTTCACAATAAATTTTATTTTAGTATCTACCCAATACCAGTACAAAAACTTTTGTACTGGTATAAATTTTGGAAGAATAAAATAAATAAAAAGCAAAATAAATTTTGAAAGAATAAAATAAATAGAAAGAAAAATAAATTTTAAAAATAAAAATAAATTGTAGAAGAATGAAATAAATAAACAAAATTCTGAAAAAAAATAAAATAAATAGAAAGAAAAATATATTTCGCAACCGTTTTTGATTCTAAACTGAGCTGGAGGAACCATGTTGCATTTGTTGCCGATAGGGTAATAAGACGCCTCCCTACTTTAAAACGACTTGCTGGCACTCTCTGGGGATGTGCCCGGTCTACCCTCGCTCTGATTTATCAAAAATATATCCTTCCAATTTTTACTTACTGCTCTGAACCACTCATCTCTATGTCTACATCCCTACATCAAAAGCTTGAAGTTTTACAAAACCAGGTCCTCAGACTAATAACAGGCGCTGTAAAAACTACACCTATAGACACAACGATCTTGCTCACAGTCATTAAACCTTTTGATGTTGTCCTTAGGAAAAGGGCTGTCTTACTATACTTTAAACTTACCCAAATGGATAATTTCTGGACTAACTATCAACTTACTCTTTGTAGTTTAAAAACTCAAAATGGATTTATTCAGACCGTCAGAGATCAATTGGTTGGGATCGATCTGCCCCAACTAGAGGGTCAGCTGGATCTGGTGAACCTTCTTGACTACCAAAAAATGAATGTCAGGCTCTCTCTTGAACAGGACATTGTCAAAAGTGAAACGTCTACCGCTGCTCTTCACCTTCTTGCGCTGGAGACAATGGGAATCCGTTACCCGGAACCGCTCTGGCTGAGAGTTTTTACAGATGGCTCTTTCGATCCGGATCAACCAAATGCTGGTATCTTTTGTAATCTCTTCTCCTTTGGTGCCAATAGATCTGCTTTTGACGGGGAAGTTTTTGCTATCCGTATTGCTCTCGGACAGCTTTTATGTTTTATTGAGTCTTTTTCAAATGTGGTTATCCTTTCAGACTCGAATGCGGCGCTTTGCTCGATTGAATCTATGCATTGCCCTTCCACTTGCGACGTTCTAAAATGTCAGGATGCGATACGTCAACTCCACCAATTTGGTAAAACTATAGCCCTACAATGGATTCCCGGGCACTGTGATATTGCAGGAAATGAGAGGGGTGGATGTTTTGGCAAAGAAAGGCACAAGAATTCTCCAGGCTCTTAGTAGCCCAGTCCCCTTTTCAATTTTAAAAAGGATTGTTAGATCAAAAATCAATGGGGATGTCCATCACCAATTATCAGAAAGGGTAAAAACCAAAGTGTGGAGAGATCTTCGACAGAACACCATTCCAGCCTGGCCGCGCCGCGAAGCGGTGGCTCATACTGGACATGACTGCCAGCGGTGACTGGCAGTCATGTCCAGTATATAGCGGTGACTATATACTGGACATGGCTGCCTAGCCCCGCACCTGTTTCGTTTAGGGCTGGGACCCGATCCCTATTGTTCTCTGTGCAAGAGCCAAGCTGTTTTGGATGGCGTTCACATCCTGTGCTGCAGGGCCCTCCGCGGGGCGGCGTCTACCGAGCGATATTGGGAGGCAAGAGCGCTCCTGAGGAAATGACTTTTTACTTTTTTGTTTTGTTTCTGTGTTTTTGCTTTTTAACATGCCAATTCACCTCTGCCATTTGAAATAAATAAAATAAATATTTCGGAATTTTTTCCAGCGTGACTATTTTTCAACACACATGAAAAAATAACAAACAATCAGAAAGTGATTTCAAAAAATAAAAACTATAATTATAATGAAAAAATATATAAGAATATAATAATGAATAAATAATAGTGAATAATATAACGAATAAGTGAATAACTAAAAAGAAAAAAAACAGAAAATCACAAATTTGGAGGAGGAATGTCAGACTAGTGCTTGTCATCTTAAAGAAAGTAATGAAATAAAAATTCATTAAAGTAACACTTTTGATTATTAAAAAAAAAAGATCTGTAGAATTACAAATTGTTCTGCAGAATTGCAGATCCGAGTCGATGAAAGAAAACTCAATGATTGACAGTTCTACCTTTAAAACATAGAATCACCAGCAAACATATATGTCAGGCTCTCCATGATTGTACAAGTAAAAATAAATGTGATATAGCATCTCTCTCTACAGTTGCGATTGACAAAGACACGAGAAACTGTAATTATCAAGTGATTTTAATTATCAAGGATTCCAGTATTATCAATTGGACTTGTAAGTTACTATACAATCTCGCTACCATGCGATTTAACATTTCTAGCAACAACATGCTCATGAATTTAACAATGAAATGTTATACATGATAATTCATAGTAATGTATCCTATCACCTGCACCTAATTATTTAAAACATGATTATAAATAGACATAAATATACACAATGACATGTTGTTGTTGCCTAGTAACTTGCTTTTTTACTAGAAAAACTCATTAATCATTTGACTTGACATCAAATATAGGCAACACCAGTGCTTTTAATTTTTGGCATACAAATTTTAGTATTCCTTTTTTTTTTACCAAAAATTATTTTGATTTTCAATAGAAATATAAAATAATTTTGATGCTTTTAAAAAGTACTTTTTAAAAACATACTTAATCAAATTAAGTTCTCCTAATACCTAATAAAGTAATTTTATTTCAAGCACTTTAAATTAAGTACATAGTTCTCAGTGAATTTTTCTCATAAATTTACTTTAAACATAAAATATATTAGGAATAACTTAATAGATAAATATTCAATTTGTAAAACATCAACATCTGGTTTATACAGGAGTACAATAGGTGCCTTATATGACACAGTCATAGCTTAAATATGCCTGTACACAGAATGTTGTCCTAAATGTCACATAAACACCACATAAAAATTTTAAAAAAATTCTTCAAAAAATTAAATATATTTGTAAAAATTCTATTGTTTCTTTAAAGAACAGTTTAGTATCTAATAACTCGCAACTTAAAAAAACTACCACACATCAATCAAAACTATACAACTTGCAAAACAATGTATTGCTCAATTAAAATTTAGATTGATTTAGAAACAAAAGATTAATATGAAATAGCACAAAAAGTTTTAAAAAAAAAATTCTTTTGAAAAACATTTAATTAAACAAATTTAGCTAGCAAAACATATTTTTATAAATAAAAAAATAATAATTGTAATAGCATGCTTTCGCAGTGAATCAATTACATGTGTAAATAAATTTTTAATGTACTTTATTTCATTTTAAATAAAAAATAAAATATTTTAAAGCATGTTACTAATGTAACGCAAACATAAAATAACTTTTTTAAATAAAATCTAAAATATAAAGTCACAAAAATTAATACAGTCACAGTGTTAATATTCACACAGTGTTATTTTGGCATACAAAATTAACATCCTAACTTAACAATGTCATAAATTACTTAAGAAATAATATTTTCCAATGTACTAAACAATAATTTATGTAACAATTAAATATATCTTTAAAACTCAACAAGACACAAAATTAATTAAAAAAAAAGCCATAAACTTATTAAAAAATATAAGTAGAAAAATATTTTTTAAAGATTTTATACTAAATAACACTATGAGGGAAAGATTCAATAAAAGGCCTTAACATGAGTAGAAATCAAAGTTTAAAACATAATTTATAAATGAATTCTCACAATAATTAATATAGCACATATAAAAAAAGATTAATTTTTAAAAATCAAGAACTTATAGTCAATTAAAAATATTGCCTTTTATAAAAAAATATCTAATGTATAAGTTAATTATATGAGCTACCTTAGATAAATAATTTTTTAAAAGAAAGGAAAAACATCGCAAATAAATAAATAAAAATTTGTGCACACAGCTGACATATTTTATTTTAATTTTCAAATAGTTTAAGTAATATTTTGAATCTTTGCTAATTTGTATAATAATAAATTTGTAGCTAATTTTTAAAGAAATTTCCTTTTTAAAAATTATTAATTTATGTACCCGTAACAAGAAACAAGTAATTTCTTGTAAACATGGAAGTCAATGCGTTTATAGAAATTTCAGATAATTTGGCATTATAGCAAAGTAATTTAATCAAATATCTTAATTGTAATTTTAAAAAAGTTCAATAAAAAATATTCAACATGTAAACAACTTTGTATTCCATTAATTAGAGGTTAAATTCATTAAATTTTACTTAGAATTAAATTATTCACATGAATTACTAAAAACTTTATAATGCATTAAAAAGTTTGAAAATATATACAATCATAAATAAAATATCTTAAAATAAAATTTTTTTATTAAAGAAAAAAAACTTTGCATAAAGTAAAATAATTTTTAAGGATAGATTCTCACTAATGACTAACTTCCGGTTATAAAAATATTTTTAAAAGCAAGAAAGAGCATACATCAGTTTGGAAAACTATACAAGTAATAAATTACTATAGAGATCACATGCAATAACATTTAAACTAAAAATATATATAAGAACTTGAAATGAGACTAGCTTGTTTTGTTTTAAAATGTTATACAATAATTTGTACTAAATATAATCTCACAAAACAAAAATAAAACTAATAAACTTAACAATTACAATATAGTTATAAAGAAAAAAAAAAACAACTTTTTCATTATTTCTCCCATTTTAAATGCATAACTTTAAGATATAATACAATCAAAAATCAAATAAAATTTTTAATAGAATTTACACTCCACATTAACCACATCTTTATAACTATATATTAAAAACATTAATCATAAATTTCCAATAAACTTATCAAATAAAACTGAAAAAAAAAATTACAATAAAATTTAGAACAAAACTATACATTGTAAATATAAGAATGTCTTATAATAAGACAAAATATAGAAAAAAATGAGGTACCTTATAAAACTAAACAAAATAAAAATGCAAAAAATGTATTTCGTAATATGAATTAATACAGCTTAGAGGAAATAAAACTATATATCTTTTAATTCGAATATCTTATAAGATAGTTTAACATAATATAAAAACAAACAATTTCTTTCATAATTAGAATATTTTTCAATGTAAGTTAACAAAATATAAAAGCAAATCATGTATTTTTAAAATTGAATGACTTATGTTATGTATTCTACACCTAATATGAATACATTAATTCATAATGATTTTTGTATATTTCAAACATTAGGATTTGTTAGACTTTTACTACATTAAGCAACAGTTGATGCAGTTCTGACTAGACATTCATTTTCATGGCTACAACTTGACAAATAAATTGAAGGCTTTCTTAATTGATAAAGTCATAGTTTTAAATACCTGTATTAAACATGCATTTATAAAATATGTTCACATACCAGTCTAACCTCCAAAAGAAAGAAAGAATTCACACATTCTTGAGTGCTTGTGCTAGTTAAGATGTGGCACAGATATTTATGTTCAGTCGCACAAAAATGAACAAACCAGCAGTTTGCAAGAGTAAAGATGAAAAGTAACTAAAATACATTGTATATATATATATTTTTAACCAAAATTAAGAAACTAGATAAACTTTTAATAAGTATTTAAAGAAACAAAATATTAATTAGCATTTTTCAAAATCAACAAAATTGCAAATAAAAAATTAACAACTATATACAAAATTCAGTTTCAAACAATGAGTTGAAAACATATTTTAAACTTTGAATTGCATATTTCAGATGTCATAACAAGGGTTGAAAATTATTTCACAAATAAGGTGCATAAATGCACTTGAATCTATTTAAATGCACGCAAAACATCCTTAAAGTGCACAAATAGAACCAAATAAAAATCATGACTAATACCAGTTTGATAAATAAAACAAAATAAAAATTAGTTTAGACTTATTTAGAAAAAAAGGAAAACTAAAAAATTATCTACTGTAATCACTGGTTTTTGTAACAAAAAAATAAACAATAAATAATACTATAAAATAAATTATCACAATAATCACTGGCTTTTGTAAAAAAATAATAATAATAATTAATGAAATAAAATGGAAATAAAAAAAATTTATAGCAAGCAAATTTATACAGCAAATTATTAACGCCTAATTAAAAACAACTTTAATGCAGTGTTCAAATAAAATGCACACAAAATTTAAATATAAATCGAGCTTCCTAACATTTTAAAACGATATACACAAAATTAGCTTGACTAGAATTCCCTGCGAGAAAAACCTTATAAATGGAACAGAAATATTAAATACAAGATCAATACTAAGCAAACAATTTTGATAAGTCAAAGAACCTTAAAAAAGATGTCTGCACACTGCAAAAATATATAATCACAGCAATAAACCTTGCCTTAAAATAGTCTAAATAAATAGAAACACAAAATGGTGTAAGTTGATACACTTACAAAAGTTCATAAAAAAATTTAAAATAAAAAAATAAATAAATCGAAAGAATAACTAACAAGCCAATCAGTATTCTTAAATGCAATAGCAGCACCAAAGTAGAAAATTTTTTATGCACAGCAAGAACATAAAATGCATAGTGCAAGTACTAAAAACCCTGCCTATTAATTTTTTAAGTAGATATAAACATAAAATTTAAAATATAATAAGTTTATAAATAAGTTATTTCTATCACTAGTCCTTAAGTAAATAATCCTATTCAAAGATATTCTGAAATGATTAAATTCATATGTGCATAAAGTGGAAAAAAACATAACATAAAAAATATAACAAGTAAAATTGCTACAAATCCAGCCATTTCATTCTTTAAGTAAATAAAAAACAACTTTAAAATAAGAGTTTTTAAACATTAATTCTTGAATAAATAATCCCATACACAAAGATATACTGGAATAAAATAATTCATTCCAATGACTAGAAATGAGTTATAAGCAAATATAAAATGCTTAAATGATTAAGTTAATAATATTGATGAATAAACATGAGTAATTTGAATCTTTCCTCTTGCCTCAAAATTAATAATAAACAAGATGCCTTCATAAAAGACAAAGGACAATCGCATGCCTCAATACTCATATTGTCCTCCCATTTTATGACCACCGAGATCTTGATCTTGCATTGGTGGAGCTTGTTGCTGCCCCATTTGGGGGAGCATAGCTGGTGGTTGAATCTGCTGGTGGAAACTTGTCTCCTTGTACACAAACCACAAGCTACAAATCCATAGCATACAATTGGCAAATCCGAAAATCTAAAAACATAACAGTATTATGAATACAGTTAGTCAGCTATAAGTGATTTTTTAAAAATAAAAATACTTATATTGATTTTAATAGAATATTAATTTTAAAAAATATTGATATTAATTAAGAAAATAATGTTAATTTCAAATTATTTAAATCAAAATTTTTTTTAAAGATACTTCATAGACTATTTTATTTAAACAAGTATTTTCATAATATTTTATTTAAACTATTTATTTATAGACAAGTTTATTCAAAATAACATAGAAATGTATCATTACTAACTACTAGTTAAAAACTTACGAAAAAAATTCAATAACTGCATTGAATTTTCACTTGGTGTTAATCTTGAATTTTTAATAATCCACAAAAATTGTAAGATCTTTAAAATGTCAATTCAAAATTGCCTTAATTCATTTCATAATCAGTAGTAATAAAATTTAGGAGATACAAATTTATTACACAGCAATATATTTACAATTAATTTTAAAACCATGAAAATCAATAAAATCTTTAACAATCTCATATTGAAATGATTAAATTAATTCCTTAAAAAATTATTTGGTATGAATATTGATTTAAATTAGGGATGTAACGAATGCTCGACCACTATTCAGTATTTGGCCCTTTTGTCTGACATTTGGTTGGCCAAATATTCAGTCGAATGTTCGACAAAATATTTGGCAAACTATTTTTCTGGAAAATCACTTTTCGGCAAAGTTTTGTTTGGAATTTGAATAGATTTGATTAAGAATAATCAAAAATTGTATTTTTTACTATACATAACTAGAAATTGTTATGTCACATATTTAAGTCATGAAACTTGCACATGGCTTGCAAATTCATGTTCTGAAAGACAAATGGCAAAGTGAAATCTGAAGAATTTAAACTATATAAGTTTATACAGAACCACAAGTTTTGAATTGCAGCATTTTTTTAATTATATATATTCTGGCAAATCAATTTAACCCTTTCTTCACATTTTATTTTAAGAATTAAAAATTTTTTGTTTTGTGTTTTTATTATAGTGCAGCATTTTAACGGAGCGCTTCTGAAAGACTTATTCTTTTATTATTGCTTTTACCTGTGTACGGCAAGATAGATAATGGTAACATAGAAAACTGTGGTATTCTATGTTCAAGTTATATTTTTAAAACTAAGAACATTTTTTTTCTGTTTCTCTTTTGTTTTGTTTTTTACTTATTTTTCTTATCTAATTTTTTTAATTCTTATCTAATTTCTAATTTAATTAACAAATTTTTTTTTTACTAATTTTTCTAATTTTTCTTTACTTTTTTATTAATTATCAGCGTTTTTATTATTACACAACCTTTTTTAAAGAGCTTTTCTAATGAAAGTTATTCTTTTATAGTCACTTTTTTCTAAAAATACAGCAATGACAAAAGTAAATTTGAGACTTTTAGTGTTAAGTTTTTCGTTTAAAAATCAAGAACGATTTTTGCTTTGGTTTATATTTCGCTTATTTCTCAAAAAAACTTTTGTATATATATATATATATATATATATATATATATATATATATATATATATATATATATATAATATAAGTTTCTATTAGACTTAATTCTTTTTCTTGAAAATACAGCAAATGGAAAACTGAGATGTTCAGCTTTAAAATTTTCTTCTGAGAATTAAGATCGGTTTTTTTTTATTTTCTCTTTTGCATATAATCTTCTGTTTTTATGGTGAGTTTTTATGATAGTATAGTTTTTTAAAAGCGTTTCTGTCAGACTATATTTCTTTTATGGATACTTTTTTTTCCCAGAAAAAATTACTTTTAGCAAAGTTTTGTCTTAAGAATAAATAGGATTATTTTTTCTATTTCTTTCTTTTTTTCAATTTTACTTAATATATATATATATATATATGTATATATATATATATATATATATATATATGTATATATATATATTATATATATATATATAGCAAAATAAATAAAAACAGAAAAAATTAGGAAAAACAATAAGTATCATTTATTGCACATAAGCTGCAAGTAAATAGAACTCATAAGATAAGTTTAAAATGAAGACAAAACAAAGGTAAATTACAGACAAATGAAAAAAGGAGGGGGGAAATAATAAAAATGACAAACAACTGGAGAAAGAAAAAGAATTAATTAATTTTTAAAAAAAAAGAAAAAAAAAAGGATAAAGTTTTTTTAAAAAACCGGAAAATAAAAGATATAATCTTTTCATCAGCCCACAGGATTATATCCAAAAAAGAGTGCTTTCTAATATTGTATCAATATTAGAAATATAGCCAAAGCAAAATATATCAATACAATAGTGTGAGGAGCACTCAAGAAATTTTTTTTTAAAAATTACGACAAAAAAAATTAAACACAATAAGTAAAAATGACATGTAAAAACACAAAATAAAATATAAAGGAAGAGCAGAATAAAACAAAATCTATAAAGTGAGCAGTGAAATAAAGCCAAGTTCGCTTTATTTCACTGCTCGCGAACTTCGCGAACTCGAATAAAGCGAACTTCGCTTTATTTCACTGCTCGCTTTATAGATTTTGTTTTATTCTGCTCCTCCTTTATATTTTATTTTGTGTTTTTTCGTGTCATTTTTACTTATTGTGTTTTTTTTTTTTGTCGTAATTTTTGTAAAAATTTTTTTTGAGTGCTCCTCACACTATTGTATTGATATATTTTGCTTTGGCTATATTGATACAATATTAGAAAGCACTCTTTTTCGGATATAATCGTGTGGGCTGATGAAAAGATTAAATCTTTTATATTCCAATTTTTTAAAAAAACTTTATCCTTTTTTTCTTCTTCTTTTTTTTTTTTTTTTTTTAAATTAATTAATTCTTTTTCTTTCCCCAGTTGTTTGTCATTTTTATTATTTCCCCTCTCCTTTTTTCATTTGTCTGTAATTTACCTTTGTTTTGTCTTCATTTTAAATATTTCTAATGGAGACTAATATATATATATCCCTTTTATCTCCTCCTAATAATATAGCTAAGTTTTGATTAATTTTCAATAATGACTAAACTTATTTCTGTACAAAAAGTAATATTTATTTATGATCCTTTTAAAAATCTTGCTATCCAGCTGCTGAATATTCAATATTCAGCCAAATCGCTATTCAGTAAATCAAGCAGCTTTAAATAAACAAACCCTGCAAAAAATCTGAATCCATCAATGATAAATATAGAACAATTTCTAAGGCTGATTTACCCCTAAACTTTTAACTATGGTCAAATTTATAAAAAAATTTCCTAACAAATACCTTTTCTTTAATTTTATTTCGAAAACAGAAAGTGATCTTTGTTAAGAAAACATCTAGTTTCAAGATAGGGGTGAAAAGGAAATTTAAAAAAAGCATTATTTTTTTCAATCAATAAGTGAGGTTTTGAAAAATATGGGTGAAATAATTATTCAAGTCACTGAAAATTAAAACCAAGTAACAGTATAGATAATTTTACAATCTTATAATAATTTTTCATGACGTATCTAGGCAAAAACCTTAATCTAAAAAAAATGTGACAAGAAAATCTTTTTAGGGGAAAAATATATAGTTTATTCAAAGAAGTCAATATTCTCATTGGTGTTTGCTGATATGGGTAAAATAAAAAAACTAATCTCATATAAATTGCAATGATATATGGATAGATGCTCTCAAGCGCCCTTCGATGTTACTCCTCCAACTATAGTTCGAATTACATTTATAATCTTTTGCTTACATCTCTTCCCGTGAGTGGGTCGTACTTTGCCAAGAAGTAAAATTGTCTCCAGCACTTATAAATAGAAATTTGCAATTATTTTAATTTTCAAGTAAATCGAAATACTTCATTTTTATGAAATATTTTTCCATTTTCATGAAATAAAGTTCGGAAAAATACAGCCTGATGCACAGTCCTCACCCAATTTTTAAGTTATAGTTTAAAGCCAAAACAGAGTCTTTAGCTATGCCATGCTGTGGTGAGGAGAGTAAAAAAAAATTAAAAAATAAGATTATATGTTAAATGTCTGAAAAGATAATAAGAAAAAATCAGTATAAAGCATTAGAATTTAGAGATAGGCATCATAATTTATTGTGCCGTACAATGGTCTCACTGTCAGTTTGGTAGAAACAGCCAGAGAAAGAAACATATTCAAGTAATTAAAATCAATACTCACTCACTAATATAATAAGGCATCACAAAATAACAATAAATACACCTAGCTAGACATAAAAAAGTATTTATTTTCATTCTTTCATTTTAAAAAACATAAAAATAATGACAACAATCTAACAGAAACATCATGTACACTACAATGATGTAAATTGCCAATTTTTTAAAATTAAAAGCGGGAAGAAAATCCCAAGTGAAGTTACTAAGTCTGCGGTGAGAGAGTACACCGTCTTTTTATCTTCACTTGACATAACATTGACGAAAAAGCCAAAATGGCTGGTTGGGGTAATGATAGTGCGCCCAATCAGTGTATAAGAAAGAAGTTAAATTTGAAAAATTTGGCAAGGAAAGGGTAAAATTATGGCCAAAAAACAAACAGGGTTTGTAGCGCATGTAACGTTAATCAAAAAAGAATGTTCTCGAAGTTTCAGCTTTATTACCAATAAAGGAAAGAATTACCTGAAGGTCACAGCTGGATCTGCAGGCACTAAATAGTTTGCAGAGATGCTGACAGCTAAGTTATAGTTAGTATTAAACAAGTAATGGGAGGATCCCCACATACAAAAAAAAGTTAGAGCGACACAGACAATTCCCATGGGGAAATTTTGGGGGACCCAATTCTAAATTTTTCAACTATCAAAATAACTTTAAGTATAACTTTAAATCAATGATCATAATAACTTTTACTGTCAGGTCACAAAGTCCTCCATGTTCCCATAACAAATCATACCACTGAGGGTTCTGATCTAGGAGTTTCCTAGTCTTCTGGATTGTTTTCAAAATTACAAGACTACAGAGTTGAACATACCGTAAACTCAAAATTGGGTTGGCTGTTCAACGACGGTTATAAAAAAAATTTGCAAAAAAGAAGTAAAAAAAAAAACATTTTTTGACTTTATTGAGAAAAATATAAATGCCAGATATTTATTACAGGCACAATAGAAGTAAAATTAAATAAATAAATCTTACCAATGAAACATTCAGGGAGGCGAAATTCCCAAGAGTCACAGTGCGGCATACCTGCACATCATTCAAGCAGATATCAAGATCAGGGAAAATATTAGCTGGATTGGTGTAGTATTTCACATCAGAAACACCCTGAGCCCAGGCACAAGATCCCGCAAACCAAAATATGGAAAGAACTCCACTCGCTATGAAATCCTACAGGAAAAAAAACACTTATTAATGTAGTATCTTCGAAAGTTTCAATTTTACTCAAATGAAGAGAAACATTAGTAATTTTATAGCACGAAAAAACTATACATTAATCTTATCGAACATAAACATTTTGTTTAAATAATTCAATTCTTTTCTTCAGTATCTGTATGTAATTCTTAAAAAAGACATTTTGTGGAGCGAACAAAATGATGCCAAACAGAGTAGAACGTTTTCTTCTCCTTGACAGTTTTATCCATAGTTTCAAAAGTTGCATAAAGAGCTTAAAAAGTTCAGAAATGATTAAGTCTACTGTCTATCCAGAGATAAACATTAAACTCAAAATTCAATAACTTTGAAATGATTATATAAGAATAAAAGGATAAAAAAAAATATAAAATATTTATTGTAAAAATTGTTAGAATTTCATAATGATTGAATTAGTTACAAAAATTTCCAACAGACTAAATTTTTTCAAAAGATTGCTTTATTTGCAATACAGAAACCATTTGAAGAGTAATTTAAAGCTCAGAACAATCAGTTCCAACGTCAAAATATGAAAAGGGATTATGATGTAGTCTAATACAAGGAAGTCTAAGGAAGGATAGAAGAAAGTCTAATATTCCAATGTGTGTTTTTGGACCTGGAATAACCCAACGGAAAATATACAAAATATTCAAACTTAGTTAAACACTTATTTCAGTTAACAACAATTAGAATCTTTTGCAAATTATTTAAAAATTTCTTACAGCTTTCACTATAAACATACTATTTAATATTTTTAAAGCTAATTCTTTTGGAATTATTTAAATTCATATTTGGATATTCTTTCACATAAATAGTATGTACTAGAATCTAGATTTACCAAACCTGTATAATCACTGGCATATCAAATTAAAAGAGATAGAATCTATGTTCATCAACCTTTTACATTCACTGGAATAGAAAATTATTAGTAATAAAATCATGTTTATCACACTAATACATACGATCACTGGGCACCGTGTAATTATCCGAATTAAATCTATGTTTGTCAAGTTTGTCATCACTATGTTTGTCAATCACTGGTATAGGAAATTATTAGTATTAGAATCTATTTTCATCAATTTTATAATATCACAATAACTTGAAGCTGTCAACGAAATGAAATAAAAAAAGAAACAGAGTATAAGCAGGAAGCTAAATGCACAGGATGATTATTAAAGTAGCAGTCTTTTAAAAATTTATTCACTTAACCGTAAACTTAATTTAGACTTTCTCAGTAATTAGTCATTCCACACATAGATAGCAAATTAAATGTGAGTTTATTTTTATAATCCCGTTATTTATATTTCCAGAGTTCTCCCTAGGAATAAAAAGGGGCAAGGTGCTTCCTCTCAGAAAAGGGCACTTTGAATTTTGAAAGGGCAATCACTTAGAAACCATAAAAATTTATCAAAAAGTGTAATATATTATGTAATAACTGAATTTGATCCTCAATATTTTTTAAATTACCCTCTAATATAATTTTTTGAAATATACATATAATACTATTTTATGTCTATATTTCAAAAAATACTTCTCTCTTATAATCAAAATGAGAGAAAATCTGTAGTTCATAAAAGTAATTAAAGGCATGCTAAAAGACAATCTCTGTTCATAAATTTTTTTCAACAAAAGTACACTTAAAATGATTAAATTGATTAACAACTTGAAACATCTTTTCTATAACTGAAACTGAAAAGTATGAGAAAATGAACATTTAAAGGTGCATTGTTTATTTAAAAAGTTATTAGATTTAATTAAAAATAATTTTAAAATTTAAAAAGTCTGAAAAAAATTTAATTAAAAATAAAAATGAAAAACCAGTTTGTTTGCAGGCAGATAAATAAAGGTTTTCCCATATACATAAAGAATGAAATTCCATTAACTTACCACAACAGGGGTCATGGGATTGGTAGAATACAGTCGGTGCATGAAAACATAGATGAAGATTATGCCAGTTGTATACAAGAGGGTCAAAACTCCAGATGCAACAAAAAACTGAGCATTGCTTGAAAAATCAAATGGAAAAGTGTAAGACTTGAAAGTTATATTATCTAACTTTCCACACTTTTCAGGAACACGAAGTTCAGCTTTTCCTAATCTGAAATAACAAAGCAATTAGAGTATTTAAATCATTCCTCAGTTAAATCAATCTAAATATCATCTTAAAATTTATTTTAAAAATCACTTTCTCATTGATTCCATTAGACTTTAAAAATTGCATATCCTTAGGACCCAGGACTTCCATATTTCTAGGTATTTATTTTATTTAAAAAAGATTTTTATTTAACATATGAATTCTTAACCAAACTCTTAACCAAATATTATTATCAATTTTAATTAAAAGCCTCGACTGTTCAAATATAAAACTGCTTGTTTCAAAATTCTTTGTTTTGTCTATCAATAGACAGAATAATCATAAATGTGTAAATTAATAGATGGATAAAAAGGTGATTTAGTAAAAAGAGACAGAGTCTCATAAGTCCTGGGTCCTAAGAATCTGTCATTTCTAAAGTCTAGGAAGACCACTGATTATTCACATTGATGATGTTTCATTAATTGATAGACAAAATAAAGAATTCTAAATAAAGAAGTGTTATATTTGAAATATCAAGGCTTCTAATTTGGTCAATTCAAATAGTCGCATCAAGGAAAAGTCAAAGTAAATTTATCAACCCAATTTGATACTCAGTATTATTCTAGTTTTCTCCTTTAGCTATTAATAACAAAGAAAGAGAAATTAATATTTAAAATTATTAAAATTATTAATATGTAAAAGAGAAATTCATATTTAAAGCTTGGTTCTAATTTTGCCATCATAAATCGGCAGACAGACTTTTTTTTTCCTGCGCTTGAGAATTAAGTATACCAGAAGACATGCCATGACTTATTTTTCACATATTGTGTATTTGATTGGTTACAGTGCATAAGTGGAATCCCTGCTTAATTTTTAGATCGTTAATTATAAAAAGCTAATTCTAGGTGGTATTATGATTAAAACTCGTCATGAACTCAGGAATTACTAACTACAATTTTTATTTTTGTGTCTAAGCTTAAAAAACAAGCCATTGTATACCATCATAGTACTTGTACTGTTTACAATATGACTTGTACCATATTTCAATCGATTTTTTAATCAATTTCACTTGAGTTGAAAACATATAAAACTGACTTAACACTCAAAACATAGCAACGCTTACAATTTATGTCATATTAATTTTCTCAAATTGAGTCTTGGTTTGCAAATTCTTTAAAATTTATGAAATTTAAAAAATCTTACGAATGGTAAAATTACATGTATATTTAAAAACAATCTCATGCATACCTTGTAAACATAAGCTGGCGGATACACTTTAAATGTTTAAATTTCTGTTCTGGTTTTATATTCTTATTGCTGTTTAGACACAAGTGAACTCTTTTTTTTAAACTACATGGCTTTTTTTCTTTCTTTTATTTAAAGTCAGCAAGATTTACCATATTCTCAGAAAAACAGGCTTTAGGACACAAGGACGGTAAGTTTTTGACGTGACAGTTAGTATTCACTATATTAAAATTTTTGTCACATAATTTTTTTTTACTGTCAGAAGCCTCATATATATTTATATAGCACAGCATAAATATCTTAGTAAAATCTAATGTAAATTTTATGCTTCAAAATTACAAACATCTTCCTCTCTTATATAATTTTCTTGTCCTCGAAAAGTCAAACAGATTAAACTGGTTTTTAACATTTGAAGAGCTTAGCGGAAGAACTGACTAAGTGACATTTTTTAAAAAAATTCAGATTAGTTTTATTTAAATATATAAAATTCATTTATAATGATAAATATGTTAATTCCAAAGATACAATGGAAGAACCAGCCAAGAGATATTATTTGAGTATTCTATAGTCAACAAACAATCTTAGAAAATCACTTGCTTGGCGTCGAACGCTAAGACAGAGGGGTAAAAACTGGTAAAAGTGAAAAACTTGAAATAGCATAGTATAACTTCTAAACATTAAGGAGGAATTTATATTTTTTTACAAATCAATAACTAAAAAATAACAAGAAAAAATAACCCTTAAATTGCCTCAAACAAAAAATTTTGTATTTCTGGTTCACATTAGTTCATGTTTCAGACTCAATGCACAGGTAGTAAATGTATTCTTTTTCCCTAAGCATAGTCCCATTGAAAATAAATATTATTTTGTACTTAATCAACTTTTTCAGTTTATTCTAATTGTTACTAGCTGAATATTCATCCTTCTAACTGGTTGCAATAAAACTAAATAATCAATAAATCAGCAATGATCAACATTACGAAATCATGCACACATTGAAAGAGATATGCTGACACAATTAATTAACTTAAAAAATACCAGTATTTTTATTTACTACTATTTGTTGCTCTTTCTAATGGCTCTACGTTATTAAATTTAGTAAAACAAGTTTTCAAAAGTTTGTCCTGTCAAAACAAAGATTCACAATCAGTATCATTTGGCATAATTCTACTGCTGAATACCAACTCCTGATCGTAAAAAAATTACAATAATCAATAATTTTCTCTGGTACTAGTCAGATTCCGTAATCTGTAAAAAACCTATTTCCTCAGTACAACATTAGCAGTAGGTATCGTGATACATATATTAATATGTATAATACATATTAAAACAGCATCAAGTAACACAACATCAGTAATACCTTTTACCAAGAATTTTTTTTTACGATTATTTTTTTAAAATTGAAAATAAGAAGGAGCTCATCAATAATCTTTAAAATGTGTGTGCACAGTTAAAACATTAAGTGGTAGATCTGGAATGATAAGCGTACTTAGATATTTGACAAAATAATGGCAGAGCCGTGGTAGCTGAAGGGATAGACCATTCACCTTACAATAAGGCGAACCGAGTTCGAATCCCCACGGTGGTTGGTGGATACTAATTTTGCACCCGGCTCGCACCAGCCACAAAACTGCCGTAAAATATCTCCAAACTGAGCAACTGACTCCAGTTGCTCAGTGGTAGGTGGATGAGCTAGAGTCCCCTTGCTGACAGGCTAACTGTGGAAGGTTTTTGTGGATTTCCTCTCCATGTAACACAAATGCGGATTAGTTTCATGGAAAAAAAGTCCCCCACAAAATCACATTTCTGACAATACTTGATTCAGGAGTTCTCTTGTCTTCTGGATAGGGTACAAAATTACAAATCTACAGAGTTCAACATTAGCAGTCGTAAACCCAAAATTTGGTTAGTTATAATATTAATAAAATTTGGTTAGCCGGTTATAAAATAAAACAAAAAACTAATGGCAACTTTTTCATAAAACACAGCTACATATGAAAAAATCACAGCGATAGTTAGTTAAACTTTATTTTGCTCCCAGCCAGTAGAGATTGCTATCCTGATGCAAATTATACTTTGGTAGAAACATATCAAAGCTCTACTGGCAACAGCTAACCATGAGACGTTATCATGGTTTTTACCCCCATTTCGAGCAAAAGCTGATTAGCTTCGCTTCAAAGAATTCATCTTGAAGGTTAAAGGAACCTTGTTTTACTAAACAGATGTTCTCTTGTCTTCTAGTTTCAAGGCTAAGAAGTTGAAAATACAAAAAGCTGCAGATCCACAAAGTGGATTGGTATTCAATGGCGAAAATTCGTGAAGTGGTTACATATATTATAAAGAAAAATTCAAGTCACATAATTTAATCTTAATTGCGTAGTTTACCATGATTGAAAAAATACCCATAACTGATTTTTAAACATTTTTATAAATTAAAACGTGTCATTCTTGCAGGAAACTGTAAATTTTAAATGAAAAATTTAAAATAATTCATTTACTTCAACAACTATACCTAGATACTTCTTTATTAAAAGCAATAAAAGTATTTTTATTTAATTTCAAAAATAACTTAAGATGTAACAAAATGACTGAACATTTTGAACACTTATTAGCACTTTTTAAAAGAATACTTTTTGCAAAATCAAAAATTACCAAGTTCTTGCCAATTAAAGCGACAAATACCAGCAAAACATCTACACAAAAGTTGAGCTCATGTTGCCTCTGAATTGCTTTTGATAGGTTTTGGACTAGCAAGTCTGGATAAAATTTGGTGCCAATTTGTTCCAAATTAAGGTTGCTTAAATTTTATTTCCTGAAAATAAGCCTAAATATATGTATATTTATTTTATCTTTTCAAATAAAAGTATGTTCAATGAAAAACATTAAAAATTCTCCATGAAAAAAAGCAAATGTTGCACAAAAAAATCATAACTTCAAATATAAACTTAATCGCTAATTTAGTTAAATTCACTAAAATTTAGCCGGTTCTTCTACTAAGCTTTTTCTCTGCCATGTCAAAAAAGCTAATCCTGTTTAGTAATTAAATATCTTAAAAACAGGAACTAAGTGGCTGCTCAAAAATTATGTTTAAGACCAAAGGGGGAAGTAAGTTTGTGACTTCCTTATTTTTGCTGACAAGAGGAAACAGGGGTATGAACTTAAATACACTTCATGACACATATATTTTCTTAATTCTATTTTTTTTTTTATGCAAAAAAAGAACAAAAAAAAAATGATATTTTGAGAATTGTCACATTTGAAATAGTAGTGAAATTTGAAGGAAAACATTTCTTGAAATACTTACAAAAGTAAGAATTTTGGTTACAGAACGAAAATACCTTATTAGAAGATGAACAGAAGACGTTGAGCAAATTAGTGTTCAGTTAAATATGCTCAAGGCATGGAGGATATTAAGAGCACAGATAAAGAAGAAAACCCATACATTCATAATGAGTAGAAGAAAACAGAAAAGAAGCATTGTCATAAAAGATATGGCTGCAAAAATTTTGGATATTATATAATAAAGTACTTATGGGTCAAATAATTTTATACTTCAATTATTCAGTTTAAACTATGCTAAACTAAGAAATATTATACTCAAAATTTCATAAAACAAATTAAATCCTAAAGTCTTTTTAATGCAAAGTTTTTGTTTCTAATTTAATCCTAAAATTCTTAAAATTAGATTAGAATAAAATATATTAGAAAGAGTAAAAATAAGGGAAAAAAGGTTGTTGCAATTTAGTTGTTATTCTTAACTTAAGCATGGAAGGGGATTTGTGACTTGCTTACCTTACCTGCTGACAAAGGGGTGTTCAAAACTGTCAAAAACATGCTTATGTAATATTTGAATGTCCTCTGAGGTTTATTTTAGGCATAGCAAATATTAGCACTTAAGGGCGAGTAAAATTTTTGAAAAGACACAAATGAATTTCTAGAAGTGATTTACATTTTAGTTACACAATACAGAACATTAGGTAAAGAAAAAAGTATGGCATTAGATAACTCACTTAAATGGGTAGCCAAATTTGTACTGAACATCCTTTTCAAATTCAGGACATTTTATTTCAATAGTTGTTACTGTCTCAAAACCAGCAGTAGTTGCAAATGCAAATATTGACATAACCTAAAAAATATATTAATAATAAATTAATAATTTATTCATGCAAGTAAATTTAATCAGGGAAAACTAGAACTAAAAACACATTAAGAAATAGATTTTCAATACAAGCTTATTAGGCTTATTAATACAAGTTAAGAAAACAAAGAGAGTTTAGTTTAGTTCCATTATATTTAATAGCTCTAATCAAAAACAATGTAAAGAAAGATGAATGAAACATATTTACATATTTAAAATACCTGGAAATTTTGGTTTGAGGACATTTGAATACTTTTTTTCTTAATGCAAAGAATTGGTTTTCACATTTATAACAGAGTGCTGTTCATTTCCTGTAAGTTTGTAAGAATACATAAAGGTCCTAAATGTTTCAAAAGCTCCGTGGCCTTCTGCAGTCTTTACTGGTATTGGCTAAGTTCCCTTTTAGCATTGGTACCATATTACCATTCTTCAGTTACTGCAACCATTTCTTGAACGGATAACACTACATGTTTCAATATTTTCATAGATTGATGCACAAACAATCAAACATGATGCTTGTGGCATTTTTCCTAAAATTCATTAAATCCTCATTTTTTTCTTCATTAGCAACAGGAGTTACTGTTTTTCTTTACAAAAAACTACTTAACTTTAATATTTTTGAAAAATATCAGTAGAATTTCAGAATAATAGAGACAGGAATCTGCTAGTTAAAAAAACGATCTACTCTGAGTATTATTATTATGGGAATAGCATTTGTGGCAGGACCGTTAAAACAAGATGATACATATGGGAAAAAGAAAGATGCAGATATGATAGATTGAGTTTTGACTGCATAATTACATTTTAAATAAAACAGCGACAATTGTCTAATGATCAATATTTTAAGTGAGTGAACATCCAAAATTCAAACCCATCCAATGACTTAAAATACCAACTCACTTCAAAATCCATTGCCCAAGTCTGAAATTTAACATGCCAGATTAAAGCCAAATTTTGCAAAATACTTTTTTAGGTTATTTAACTACATGATATCAATCAACTAAGGAAGCAAATATTTCAATCAATTTGAATTCATGCATTTTGCCTTTACATGAGAAAAAAAATCTATAACAAACTCATTTTCTTTATGATATAAAGAAAAGATTTGTCACTATTTCAAACTCAATGTTGTTGTCATGAACAAAAAAAAAAAAAAAAAAAATATATTGTTTCCAACATTAACATTATGTTGCAATGTGCAAGGCAAGAAACAAATATTAAGGATATTAAAACACTACGAACATTTTTCAATCATCCCAATATTTTTTAAACTTATTTCAATTAGCCATTATACATCTAGGGCTAATTAGAACATCTTCAAATTTCCATTTAAATATCCTATTTAAATAGGACATAATTGTAATAATGTAGGTTTTATACAAGCTAATTACCAATGTGCCCAGAAAAGAAATTCGTTTTAAGGTGTTTAGTTCATCATTGTATTAAGAGATAAAACAGTTAGCAGCTGTTGCTATTATCAACTTCAATTAAAAAATATCATTTTTCTAAAAAAGTTATGTGATTTAGGATTTTTGAAAATCAAAAGCTAGCAGCACTTATCACTTACTTTCAAAAAGTGATCACTTATCACTTTTTGAAAGTAAGTGATAAGTGTTGCTTTTACTTATTGAAAATAAAAGTGAGTGTGTTGTAACTCTGCTCTAATGTAGTGTACATGTCTGCTGTAAAATGTAGTCTAATTCTGCTATTTGCAGCTTGTAACTGTCAAACTTACTTGCTTTTCTACACAAAAAGCCAGTTTTCTTACATATTTTCCAATGTTGATAATGTGCTTGTCAAGGTATATATTTGTACAAATTTTGCCAAGTACCAAATCAGTTAAAGAATTAAAGTTCAATAAAAGCAAATTACATTTTAATTGTTTGAAGACGGATATGATTGCAAAAGAAGTTGTATATTGGAATCTTCACTTTCTTTATTTTATCAATACTTTCACTTTTGACAATTATGGTTGAATTTACATGATTGCTTTGATTTTAAAAACGACAATTAAATAAACTAAGTCTTTCATCAGTAACATTAGTTAATACAGTTATAATAGTTTTTATAATTATAAAATTCAGATTTTATTTATAAAGTTTCAAAAATTACATTTGCAACCTAGTGAAAAGAAATTGTCTATTTTAAAGCTTGAAAATAAACAAATCAAAAAGCTTATTGCAATAGGCCTTTATTGTTGTGGCTTTTAACAATCTGTGGGCTTTAAGGTCAGGCTAATTAAGAAATGTTTAATGTGTTTAAAAATTTTTAAAAATATTTTTTCTTAAAGAGCACAATTTTTTAAATAATGCATACATTTTTATGAAGTAAAATTTTAAATTTTGTACCTGAGTACTGCATGTGGATAGATCACTGGTTATACTTGCTTTTGAATCATAACTAATTAGTCGAAAGAAATCAAAACATTTCGGATTAGGTTTTTCAAAATTAATGTTAAATGGATTTTTAGAAATTAATTAACTGAATTTCAGTTCATCAGTTCAAGATCATTAGTTTTCCTTTTAATTTGTAACAATATGACTTTAGTTACAACTTTATTATTACTTTGTTTTATTTGTTGCATTATTAAAGTGACTGTTATTATTGATATTTAAATAAATATGTTCACATGAAATAACATAAATTTATAGGTTTGAGAAAAAACATTTCTCGTTATTTGTGAAATCATTTTACTTATACTTATACATATCACACTACTTATCAAAGTATAGTTCAATAAGCTACTTTACCAGATTTCATTTCTTAATGGATAATAAGAATAAGAATAAAATTTTTTTTAAATTTCTAAAAGAAAAAATAAATATTTATTTCATAAATATTTTTTGAAACATTCATATTCTAATTACTTTTCCTGTTATTCTTATTCACCTCTTTGAAGTTGTTTTCTTTATAATACATCCTTATAACAAATTCTTTTTATGCTGTTATGTGCGTATAGTTTAAAGAAGCATCATTCGGAATGAAGTGAAAATATTGTTGAATTAAAAGTTCATAAAATAAAGAATTGAAAAAAAAATGATTGAGACTTCAAAAAGTGGTATTGACCAGGAAATATATACTCCTATATATTAATAGTAATAATTATCATATAAGGAAAGTATAATTTATATTTTTTTGGCCATAATTTATTAGTTAACTTTAAAAGTATCTTTTCGTTCACACATACTAATGAGAAAAAAAATCCTCTTTCAATTATCGTCTTGAAAATAACTCAGACATGTCTTTCTATTAGGAATTCTTTTTATCTTCTCTCGTAAAATAGAACAAAATGGAGAAATTCCATTGGCGTCATATAGTATTTAGTCCTCTAAAATCACTATTTTTCCGAAAATGAGGATTCTAGGTAGTAGATTCTGGCTGAAAAAAGAACTGGTTGGGTTTCTTGCCAAGAACGGTTTCCAGGAGGTTGTGGTGCGGAAAAAGAAATTCCTGCTTCAAGTGATGTCATTTCTTGATGTAACTTCAAGGAGCACATGGTAGAGTACCTGTGTCTTAATCAATGAGCCTTCGCAGCTCACAAATATATAGTTAAAAAAAATTATGAAGATCAAAAATCAGGAAATTTAATATCCTTTTATAAAAAAATAAAAGCTGAACATGCAATGTTTAAAGTACTTTCTAAAATTCTAAAAATAAAAGAATAAAAAAGTAGATTGTGCTAATTTTGAAAAAAATGTTTGAAAACCCTGATAAATAGTGGCACACACAAAATGGTGATAGCACTGAAGCATACATAATACTGCATTTATTATCCATAATAATACACCAAAGTGAGCAACTTTTTGTTCATTAAGTTTATTGCATTCATTAAATGTTCATCATTTGTTCATTAAGCAAGGAACTTACATTCATAATGGAATTTAATACAGTAATTTAAGAATATGCCGACAACAAATAAAATATAAATTTCCCAGATCCATTTTATTTTTCATTATTCAAAATATATTATAATGTTAAAAAAGAAAAGTTATAAAATGTGAAAAAGTCATTAACCAAGTTATTATTTTGAGGGAAAAAAATGCAAAATTAAAAAGAATTTTTTAAAAAAATTGAAAATTATGAAATTTTAAAAATTGATGCATTAAACACTTTTAATTTAATTAAACAATAGAAAACTCCTAAGAAACTTACTAGTTGAATGATTCGAATGAATCCACGAGGCTCAATTAAAACTCTCAAATTTAAATCCATATCAAACAGCACTGCAAAAAATAGAAATTTTACAAATTTATATTTCATGTAAAAGTAATACATACCATTTAAAATAAGTTTGCTTATCTAATAGTTAAACAAAGTATTAGTTTTTTATTATTATTTTTATTTCATTTATTTGTTTTAATTTGAATAACAACAACACTTTTAAGCACCAAGCATATTCTGCAACTATAATAACAACTGTGGGGGATAAATGAAAAGCTTAGAAATTTAGCTATAATACCTCAAACAAAAAAAAAGGTTATTGTTCAAAATTACTGTTTTTTTTTTTTTTTGGTTGAAAATGAATATCAAAATTCACTTTGAGCTCCAAGCTAGTATAGTATGAACTTTTCTAGCTGTAAGAATTCTTTTTAAACTTTAGACTAAATTAAATAAAATTTCAACAAATTATGGTTTAATTACTTTAAACAGAACTGGAATATTTAATAAACATTATGAAATAATTTTTTCAAATGCTACCTCTTTAAAATAAGAGGAACAAAAATTTCTGTTTTTAGTAAAATTCAATAACGAACATAGCAAATAATTATTACATTTATACAATAAACAATTTTGAAGAAAACACACTGACAAGTTATACATCAGCTCAAATCATGTTTTAATTTTTCTTCATAAATCCTCATTTCTGTTAAGAATGCCGTTTTTAATTATTTAGGTTTTCACATGATATATATAATTTGATAGCTCAGTAATAGATTATATTGAAAATAATAAAATATTAGTATTCAGTAAAATATAATTATAATTCAGTAAAATAAGATAATAATTAAATTTAATTTTGTGAAAATTTTTATCCTGTTTAAAAAGTAATGTAAAATTTGACTTTCAAATCAAAGTTTGATAGATAAATTCAATTGGATTGGATAGATGTTAAAAAAATTGTTTATTATTATTGTAAAAAAGTACATTTTGAAAACTTCACTAATAAAACATGAAAACACAACCTATGATACGTCTGATCAAATGAAATTTTTTTTTTCAAAACAACATCCAGTTTCGCTTAAACATTTTCATAAATAGGCATTTTAAGAATGATGAACAATTTCACACAAAGGGCATTTTTATTATTTTTGACCTTCAACGAAAAAAACTAAATAAAATTCAAAACAAATTTGCATAGTATAGTTTTCTGAAGTAAAATTAAAAACGAAGCAAACATTTCCTAATCATACAGTTCTTTCGAACATAATATAGGAATTTTCATTGTGGTATCAGCAAAAATCAGCTGTGATTACCTATAGTTTAGTAAAAGATCAAAAAATCACAGAAGATTAAGTAAGAATTAAACTGCAGTCAATAATGCTCAGGTAAAATTTTTTGTTATTATTTTTCTTTGCTGAACTTTAGGAATTTTTCATTTCAAAAATCGCAAATATTTTGAAAAAAATTTTACAAATCGACCTATATTTGCGGTAGTTTCGTTATTCCGTGTTTTTCGGATCGATAACACAATTGTTGCCAAATAACAATTTCTTCTGAATAAGTTCTAATCTTATTAACCAGGGTGGCCGAGGAAAGAGAGAAATTCTCAAAGGTTCTTTTCTCACTCATGCATCCTTATAGGCAATCACAATGTTCGAATACGCCATCTGGGGAGAAGACCGGTTCCATGACTTTGGCCCTGCCATTCCCTCCTCTTTTCAGTTCTATAGGAATGTTCTACGATATTTTTCCTTTTCTTAATATTTTTCGTATTTGATTGTTAAAAATATTTATATTAAATTTCCATGAAGCTTTCTTCTAGAGCTATGTTTAATGTAGTCTTCAGTTCCATATAGTTCCAAACCTAAAAGATTTTAATCTCTTTAAAAAGCAAGACTAGAAACTGAGGAAATTCCTTCTTCTATGACTCTTCACTCGCTATAATAATGGTGAAAGCATGTGAAGTGATGCTATAGGTAGAGAGTTCGGCTCTACGCCACCTGTAGCCCATTTCGATCGCCATTTTTAATCACCCGGTGTGCGTGCATTTGTGTTATCAAGGCTGTTTTATCTTCAAGGCTATTTTTTTTAACTGACGGTCTTTTTTTGTTTAACTTTATTTATTTGCATTATTAAATTTTACATATTTCAAATATTAGAAATTTTTTGTATCGAATCTCTATTAGTTATAAATCCGGAGGAGAAAGTATTCATTTTTTTTCCTTTCCTAAGACAGCTGTTCGGTCTTAAGCGAAATGCCATCTGTTATAATTATTTCGAACTACTCAGTTTCTCTTGAACTCTTGTTTGAGTCAGTCGTGGCTACCATTGCAATAGTGCAATGAATTTGTTTTGATTATTTACAGTTGTTAATAAAGTATTGTTGCTAGACTTCTAGTATTCAATGAACCAGCGCACTGTGTACAATCGTGTACAACAGCCTCTTGTTTTTAATGAATATTTCTATACATTTCTAGCAGCTGAAACTTTTCCTTACCAGGTTAATTCCCGTTACTAACTTACCATTGTTAATACGTAATGAAAAATGTACTTATTTTTACCAACCAAAAAAAGGGCATAATATTTAAGTGAAAGGGAGGGGGGTGGGCGAGCAATCACAGAATAGGCGACATTAAAATCTTTACACTTAGCATATTTATTTAATAGTAGGTCAATTTCCTCCTAAATCAAAAAAATCTATAACGTTATTAATCTTACTAAAATACAAAATTAAATAGAAATGAAAAAAAAAAAAAAAAAAAAAAAAAAAAAATTTTCTCTTATTTTATACCACGTGGTATAAAATAAGAGAAAAGTTATTTTTTTTTTCTTATTTTTTTTAATTTTATATTCTTATTTTTAGTAGTACTACTACCATTTTTACTTTTATCTCTTTCCTTCCTTCTTTTACTTTTATTTCTTTTTATCTCTGAAATTAAGTGAATGATTATTATTTTTATTAATATTTAATATAATAATAACTAAAAAGAAACTATGATGATAAATGTAAGATATTTATATTTCATATTAATTAATTTTTACACTAAAAATCAAAATATGAACAAAATATAATACTTTCAAAAGTTTCTAGGATACATCAATTGAAAAAGTTTTTCTTTTAAACTTTCATTTTTTCGGGAACTTTTTAACTAATCTTGTTCATATTTTAAATTTTGTTTAATATGATATAAGCATTTTTAAATCTTAAAATTAAAAATTTTCCTGTATCCGATTATTATAAATTCCAACAAAATGTATTAACAAATAAATATTTATAGCATTATTTAGTTGATGCTATTTTTTATGGTCTCATACTGTTTTGTTTTTCTTTACTGTCATAACTTACTTAACACAAGCTGATCAATTTTTAAGTCATTTATGAGCTCCTGGCTAAAGTCAACCTTGCCACCAGCACGGCAAACACAACTGAAAAAAAGAGGGGGCTAAGTAAAATATGGTCATTTTATTATTTAGGAAGGCGTGAAAATATTAAACTTTTATAAGCTTTTTAAGAATAGAAAACTTTTTTTTTAAAATTCAAAACTTCTGACATATGAACTTCTGATCAGCAAAATAATCAAAAATATCTATGTTAATAAAATAAAAAAACGGTTAATAATAGTATTTATATGTATTACATTATTATATATGTATTTTATATGTATAATATTATGTATTATGTAAAATAAATCTTGTAAAGTATTTTTATTAAGTTCTAGAACAACATTTTTATTGCAGTACAAGTAAAGATCGAATGCAGATAGTCAAAAATACTACTCTGTTTGTAAAACTTTTGAATGCAATCATATTTTTATAGAATAGTATCAAAAAATAAAAAGAAAGAGGTTCGTATTAACTAAAGAGGAGTATTAACATTTTACCTTTTCTCTCTGAAAAGTTTTTGAAGACCGATAGTTAAACAAAATAACAAAAAAAGAAGTTTGTCACTCTCTTAATGTGCTTTGTCATCAGCGCCATCTACACGTAAGATAACAGTTTGGAGCATGTGAATGATACTGAATGTTATCTTTGTTTCATTTTCGAAAGTCGTTTTCATAATGTGAGTTGAATTTGGCAACGAGAGCGCATGCATTCTCCGAATGCTTTGAATTCTTTTGTGTTGTTAATACTCTCCTTGTGGTAGTATTTGTGTGAAAATTTAATGACAAGTTTAAGAATTTAATTTAATAAAACGAGCAGATTGTGCTTATTATCTTAGTTTTGTTTTAAAAATGCCCCCGAATTCGTTTAATAGGCCGCCAGCTGTTCGAGCTATCAGTGAATCTGAAATATTCAGTAAACGCAGTGCAATAAGGACAGACTACATTCTTCAAAATTTATATAAACATTTGATAAAGGATGTGTGCTGTTTTGAAGCTATAAGGCCTGCTAATAAAAACGAAGAAGAATTGTTCACTGAACTGAAGAAAATTTTGGATGATTTTAAATTTCGCAATGGTTCAAAAATCGATATACTTTGTTCCCAACTTGTCATTACAATGGACACGTTAGGTTCTGCGCTATATGGGGTTTCCAACGAATTATTTGTAGAAGGTTATACTTGGAGTAGAATTATTGCATTCTTTGTTTTTGTCTCAATACTAACTGTTCAATGCGTTGAAAATAATCTTTCAGAAAATGTGGTGGATGTAATGTATGAGAATTTCTGTCGATTAGTTAAAGAAAATTTAAAGCCTTGGATAGATGACCATGGTGGTTGGGTAGGTAGTTTCCTCTTTTTCAGTAATATGTACGAAGTTCTGATTTATCAAAACCATTTTGTTTGTACATGTTACATTTATGTTGTGTAGTATTGTTATAACTATTGCTGATTCAGGAATGGACATCTAACATTGTAGCATAACATCTTAAGGGGGATTTCCGTGAAAATGTGTCGTGTAAAACTGCAATTTTATTAAATTTTAATAAATGCTGGCACTTTTAAAAAATGTCTTTCTCTGGAAATTTTTAAGTGTGTGGTTTTTCTCAGGTTGTGGTTGATTTTTTCTTAAGATACTAAAATCACTTAAAGATAACTAAAGCTTTAAAATATTCCATCACATTGAACATTTATATTCTCAGGTTATCTGAATTTTATGTGAAATAAAATGACATTTTTAATTTCTTTTGAAATGTAATATGACCAAACTTATATTTCGTTTAAAATGAAGTTATTCTTCGAGGGATGGTATATTTTATCAATGAGTAATTCTAAACTCTTGCTACCAGAGTAAATTCTTGATTAAGCCTGTTTTTGGTTTAAGTGCTATTCCACGTGAAAAGATTTATCAAATTATTCTTAATTGCTAGTCAAATTTGAATAAACAAAATTCTATGATATAACTTTAGTTATTCCTTTTTCCTATAGTGCATTTAAAAAAAATGCACGATTTTACATAAAAATATTAATTGAATAATAGGTTTTAAAGACTAATTATTGTAGTCATTATTCTATTGATTATATTCCATTAGGTAACTAAAAATTGTACAGAGAAAATTAAAGCATTTATTAGTAGCTTAATAATTTTAAAAATGATTATTTAAAAAGTTTCTCTGCTAGATTGTTGTGAAGTTAACTGGTAGTACAGTAAAATATGCTTGGGCTGTGAGGCTCTAATGTGTGTTAAAATTTAAATTTTGGTTTTATTTTGAAAGCTGATTTGTTAAGTATCTTGACCTATTTTTTGCACCTGGGTCTGCTGGTCTAAATAAGTATCTACATATTTATGCAAATTACTTATTTAGACCGTACAGTATTGAATGTATCCTTGTTCAAGTTAATTAGGGTTTGGCTAAAATTAATTACACTGTTTGGTTAGGAAAAACATAGTAGAAATAACAAATCTGAAAATTTTATTAGTTTTTTTCTTTCTTTAAATATATTTTTCTGTTATAGGAAGGTTTCTTAAGTTTGAAAGATGACAGACCTGTTGGCTGGGCCAATAACATTTGGCGAAATACATATGCTGCAGTCACAAATTTAGTGCATCTTGCTAATTTCCCTGCTTAATTGTGATATGAACTGAAATTATCATTTCTTCAAATAAATACCAGCATCACTGATGTGTAATTATTTCTTTAAAAGTTTCATTAAATAAGTACAGATGTACATTTTTGTTGCAACCTAGAATTGTGTAGATATTCAAATTTGTTTTATGAGAAAGAATTGAAGCTTTTCTACTAATTCTATTTTTCTGAAGTTCATATGTTTCTTTTATAAAATTATTTCAAAACAATAGTTAAAATTGTTTTGTTGCCTAATATAGAAAAGTATTGTTTTCATTTACTTACTATCATATCTTAAAGTAAGAGTGTGTGCTGTTTGTTTTTTGAAAACTAAAATAATTTAGTTGTAATCTTATTCTTGAGGAGAAAATATAAACTATTAATTTAAAATTGGCAATTAATGTTAATGTAACAAAATTGATAATAGCTTCGTATTAAAGTTTTTTTTATGTAGTCAAATTATAAAATAAAAATGTTTCTATTAATTAAGTCTAAAGTTTGAACATGTAGTTTATTTGTAAAATAAATTGATTGTAATATTTTGTTTGAGGATGAATGAGACGCAAATTTTTAGGTTTTAATATCTTTATTTAATAATATGGTTCATAGGTGTGGATTACCTTTTTATTCAATGTATGAGGATTGTAAAATTATTTATAAAGAAGTTTTTTTGTGTTTTTTCATATTGCTACAGTCAGTTTGAGTATGTAGTTCGATTAAAAAATAAAATTGTCTTTTATCTTTTATGAAAATATAAGTCAAATCAAGTGATATCATCAATCTGTTTTTTTTTCCTTCTCTCTTCTAATTATGCCATAGTAATAATTAATATCTTTTGTATTGTAGAATTCTCTTTGGTTATTTTAGGTTGTCAAATTACTTCAAATATTTTATTTTGCGTTATTGTAATCCGACATGTATTTTCTTTGAGTTCACTTGTTTATAGTTTAATATTCTTTAGAAAAGCCACGCTTTTAGTTTTTCTGTCATAAACTGTTTTGTTTTTAGTTTTGTTTCTGATAACATCAAAATATAATTCAAATATTGCATTTAATATTACCTGATAGACAGATTTACAAGGAGCTTAATATTGTAGTTAAATGTAGTTATTTTTATATTATACTATTAAGAGTAACTTTCCACTGTTAAACATTAATTTAAGTAATAATGCAAATTTTGTGTCAATGCTTTAATGACATCTATGCCATAGATATATCTGCCTTTATTGTAAATTGCTGTATAATATGTGACATATTTCTAATTAGCTGGTTTTAGAATTTAAATGTCATTCTATTAAATACTATATTTACTGTGATAAAATAACAATTTTAAATCTATATGTGATGGATAAGTCAAATGCACACTAATTGTATATTTTAAGAAACATGTTTCTACATTGCTTACTCACAACATTTAAAATTTTAAAAAGCATTTAATAATAGCAATTCTATATTTAATAAAACAGGTTCCTTTTTGAAAAAAAGAAACAACTTTTTTTAATATATTTATGTAAAGCCATGTTTCAGTTATAAATAAAGCTCGTGCCTTGAATAGATTTTTTTAATTTTCTAACATTAACCTAATATTTTTCTTTAAAGCATCTTCTGTTAATTTATTTAAATTTTCTTTAGAAATTATATTTCCTTTATACTTATGTGGCTGTGTGAAAATGTTAAGTGTCTTGTAATGGACAAATTTATGGGAATCCATAAGCTCTTCTTGCAAATGTTTAACATGTACAATAAAGACTATTTTTTCTATATGTTTGACCTTAGTTAGTATTTTATTTCATTAGTTGAAATTCCTATTTTACATAATTTAATGTCTTTCCTTGAATAAAATTTTCAGTAAGCATTTAAAATATTGTTAGATGTTTATATTTGTTTTAAAATGGTTGTAAAGTGTAAAAGGGCTATATTAATATCTAAACTTCATACTGTTAATTTAAAATATGGTATACAAAAAAGAAAGAAAAAAAAAGGCGGTTTAGGGGTGGAGATAAACTCAGTTCTTCTTAGTGATATAAGTTTATGTGATAAGTTATCTTTCTGTTCCTAAAAAATTGTACCTCTACTTTCTGATAGTATGAAAACATAGTTGATTTATTTAAGTGATATTGAACGAATTTTTTAGATAGGGAAGTGCACTTTATACAACCAAATATTTATAGTATTGGTAAATTTTTAATACGAAGCGTGTTAAAAATTTACCAGTCATTTTGGAATTTGTCCCTTTAGTTAAATTATAATATTAAAAAAGTTTTTGTTTCTTAAAATAAACGTGCACCTTAGCTAATCATAAAAGCTACTTCTAAAAGCAGCTTTTTTTTCTTCTTTTTTTAAAAAAAAATCCATTATGACTTTCAAACTGTTATGAAATCTTAAAATTTTATTTAGTTTGTTTTTCAGTCGAACAACTGGTGTTATTTCATGCGCTTTGAAAAGTAAGAGGTGTCTTTTATAAGTAGCTAATGGGTTTAGTTTTTATAATTAGCTAAGGTGCATGTTTATCCTGAGAAGAAGAAAAAAAATTACTAAAATGGCAAATTCTTCCCTATTTCTCATCACGTATTAGAAAAATTTTATCCTCTTTGTCGCCTACTGTGTTGGCTAATTTAGGTTTTTGTCTGCAGAAAAAGTTTGTTTTATAAGAGTTGCTCCCAATAGTAAATGGAATTTTATTTATAAGTAATTGCACATATTTAGAGTCTAAATACTCAATTAATTGAAAATTTGTTAGTTTTTAGAACTTTTCATAACTTAGTAGTCTTTGGCACACTAAACTTTGTTCCTATCCTTCTCCTTCCCTTTCAAAATGAGCAGATTCAGTTTTGTCCTCTATTTCTTGTGCCATGATATTTCTGGGCTGGAGTGTCAAAAATAAGTATTTTTTAAGTCTGGAATCTTGTTTATTTTTCAATTTACGCAAGATGACAGAATCAGACTCTTTGTTAGTGTGTTAACGTAATTAGTATTAAATTAAATGCCAGCTCTCATCTTTATTTTTATGCTATAAGTTAACACTAAAATTAAGTATGAATGTATTTAATTTTCAAATGTATATCGATGCACATATTATAAATGCATGTATTGTTCATACACTTAGTTGTATATAATTTTCTTAAATAAAAAAGATTTGAGATTGTTTTCTTCAAAATGATGCAACCATTCAAATTTTAACTAGCATTAAAACTCAAACAAGTAGTTAAATTGTAATTAGCTGTTGGTTTATTGATATCACTTCAATAGTGAGTTGTCCTCAACAATGACAATAAAGATTTATGGGGCCGGGATAGCCTGGTCGGTAGGGCGCTGGGCCCATGTCCAAGAGGTCGTGGGTTCGATCCTCGCCGGCCGGAGACTCCCCGTGTAGTAAATGGTGACTGATGCACGTTAAATCTGTCGAGTCTCAAAGTCCTCCATGTTCCCATAACAAATCAATACCTCTGGGGGGTACTGATCCAGGAGTTTCCTTGTCTTCTGGATTGGTTCAAAATTACAAGGCTACATTGAGTTAAACATTAGTAGTCGTAAGCCCATGAAATTGGGTCGGCTGTTCAACGACTGTTATAAAATAAAATAAAGATTTATTGTAGATTATGTACTAGCTCAGCTAAAAGCATGTCTTTTGCTTATAATTACTTACTATAGAATTGGGTTGTGGTCACAGCAGATCACTAAAAGTCCCTTTTTTTTTTTTTTTGGTTAGGTCACTTTTATTAGAAAATTTATTTTTTTCTAACTAGTTGCAGTTTTTTGGTCAGCACTAAAGAATTGCAAATTGCACCAAATTCAAAATTTACTCTAAATGCAGATCACAGTTATAAAATGTACTGAGTGTGTGGAACAACATAGAAGAGCAAGGGCACTTATTCTTATTTTTTTACTTACTATAGAATTGGGTTGTGATCACAGCAGATCACTAAAAGTCCCTTTTTTTTTTTTCTTTTTTTTTTTTTTGGTTAGGTCACTTTTATTTGAAAATTTATTTTTTTCTAACTAGTTGCAGTTTTTTGGTCAACACTAAAGAATTGCAAATTGCACCAAATTCAAAATTTACTCTAAATACACATGACAGTTATAAAATGTACTGAGTGTGTGGAACAACATAGAAGAGCAAGGGAACTTACTGAAGCACAGCAGAATATAAGTGCTGCTGAAGTAGATGTAAATGAAATAGCAAAGAAAATGAAAGCAGACTTAAATCTTGAGACAAAAAACACCAGACTATATTTCCAAATACATTAAGTAAATTAAGATGTTATTGTAAAGGTCAGAAATTCTAAAAATATGTGTATATATATATAATTTTTATGAATGCATTCTATTGACTATTGCATTCTTTACATGAAACTACCATAACTTTCCGAACTTATTCTTATTTTTTTATTATAAAATGAAATCATTAAATCTAATTTTAGGAAAATTCTGTAAAATAAGTTTTGTTTTAATTAATATTATTCCTAATACAGTTATTACAATTTGATATGTATATACAGGGTATCTGCGCACCTGGAAAGTCATGGATTTTGATCCTGAAAAATCTAATTTTTAAAATGGAATTGAACCCCTCCCAATTTCATGGTGTTCCAAATATCTGAATTAGTAACAAAATCCCCACTCACTGTCATATTTTATTAAAATATATAATGTTTTTCTCATGTTCTTTAAAAATTATGGTATTCTTTCAAAAAAATGAAAGAAAAAATGTCACTTCTAGAGCGAATTATCTTTTAAACTTCTGTGATTTCAGAATTTTTGTTATTTTTTTTATTTTTTCAAATTCTAGCTGAAGCAAGCTAGTCATTGTAGAATTTTTTTTTTTAAATTCTAGAAAAGTATCTTTAGAATATAGTTCTGCAGGAAAAAAAAATATTTGCTTTTGTATTTTTTTTCAACTATTTTATTGCTTCAACTCTTGCTTTACTCCTGTTTTTCAAATTTAATATCTATAAATATGAAAATGCAGAGTATAACAGTTTTGGTTCAATTAATGTTGTTGTAATGCTTTTTTTAATTTTTTGTTGTGTTTTTGTCGGAGAAAATAGTAACTTCGTTAAGTCATGGATTTGAAAATCTAAAATGTAGCAGATACCCTGTATATAAGATAAAAAAAAAATATCAAGAAAACAATGAAAGAAACAAAAAGGAAAAACAAAAATATTTTAAAATTAAAAAGCAAAAATATAGCTCACACTATTACATCCGCAAAGTAAAGTGCTTTTTAATGTTGTGTTAATGTAGCTAAAGCAAAGTAGCATCAATACTGTAGTGAAGACACGGTTCTCAGTGGAATACCAAAGTCATGCATCACTGGCTGTTGTCAGTAAGCAGGTGGGGGACCTCTTTGATCAGTCTGCGTAGGGACCGATGGTGCGCGGTATTGTTTCTCGTTAAAAAATTCTACCGTAAAGTGCTCGACTTCACGCGCGGGTCATCGGGCTGCCAAAACAGGGGAGCCATACCCTCTGCAGAGGATCAAAAATGCGATGATATGTCTTCAGATCATCCACAGGGATGTTTCCCGGACCGTCGCCAATAGCTCATTGTCCAGTTCTAGTGCGACGTAAATAAAGTACCTGCTTAAAAATTCAATAGTGTGAGGAGCATCAAAGAAATTTTTATCCATCATCTAACCATAATCGTTGAATTCCATCAAATTATTTTTTTAAGGTTAAAAACGTTTGTCAAAAATAGAAATAAGGTGCAGAATGCTGGGTTATTTTTATTAATAATGTCATAAACGGTAATTCTTTTAAATTTTATCGTTATTGTGTAAGAGAGTATAATTTTTCTTCATATGTTAAAACTGCCCCCCCCCCCCTTTTCTTATGCTATGGCAGGGCCTAATTATAGCATGGGCCTAGGGCCCACAATTTCTGAGGAGCCTCAAAAATTAGTAAAAAGTCTAATGTAAGGTGGGCTAGCTATGTGTTGGTTTATAACTAAATAAAAAATAATCAGCTAATCAGTGACTTTTAGCATAACATAAAAATGTTTTGTTGTTTTAAATTTTGCTTTAATTTACGTAATTTTGCTTTATACGTAAACTTTATCTTAGAGAAATTATCTTTAATTGTCTGCTTTCCAAATTTCTTAGATTGTTTCTCTTGAATCATGCAGTTCAATAGATTCTTTTTCATTATTAGGACTACTCTTCAGTAATTTCAAAATATTTTGTAAGGGGCCCAGAAAATTTGGTGGGCCTTGGGCCTGAATTTGTCTCGATCGGTCCCTGTGCTATGGGATTTCTTTATTTTTATTTAGTTATTTTTGTTAAATATGGTAACTATTTCTAAGCGAAATGATCACTTAACTCCCATTTTTTTTTTCTTCGTAAAAGAAAAGGTGGCCGCTACATCTTAAAAAGTTTGGTCGTTTTTATGGGAGGGGTATACAATGACTATGTTTTTCATGAAGTTTTGAAATAATGAATTGATTAATGACTCCATTTTTCAAAAAAATATCTTAGTGAATGATACATTTTTAAAATAAAGAACATTGTTTTGTAGCTTAACTATTTGAACCATATTTTCAAGATTGTGGCTACCCCTTAAGGATATGAAATCTGATTTAGTCTCTCTAAATTAAAAAATCGTAATTGCCGCGGGTGTTTTGAATAATTTACTTAACGTTACATTTTATTTTGCTGCGCAAAAACTATTTAACTTAGAAACTTGAAATTACTAAGTTGCGTAGATAAGTGTACAGGGACTAAGAAGGAATTTAAAATTCGATAATTTGTTAAAGAATTATTGATTATTAAACTTGTTAGGAAAAAAAAAAAAAAAAACATACGGGCTGCAAGAAGGCAATCACTGAGTTGTAAATAGGCAAACAGAAGGAGCCATATTTGATTACGAAGAGTTTTTTTTTTTTCGAAATTTCAATTTGTTGGAAAGTTATTGTAATTTTAAGTGCTTTATCGGGTTTCCCTCCAGCTTTTTTGCTTGAAATTTTGACTATTTATCTATTCTTGTAGAAAAATTATTTCTTGTTCACGTGATTTTTCTTTCACAAGCCCATGCTCGAGACGTCAATTTAAGGTAACTACATAGAGAAGTTACATTTTGCCAGATGTTAAATCTTATCATTCATAAGGAAATTTAAAAAAGAAAAAATGAAAATAAAACCTACCGAAAAAGCCTATTTCTGTTTTGAATTATTATTAGTCTTTTCAAAGAGTAAAATTACTTCGCATTTATATCTTCTTATTGAGTCTCGCAATCTGTATTCCTCGGGGTAATTTTTTTTTTCTAAGTACAGATGATTATTTTTCAAATCTAAGTAATTATCAATTTTGTTACAATCGGGTACTTGTAGTTGAAGAACAAGATCACAGATACCCACACATGTGACCTATGACGTCAGCTCCTGCTGATCGTTTATTAGCAAAATGGCGTGTTAAAGTTGTGCTAAGTTTCTTCACATAGGTTAGAATGTTAATTAACACGAAGTTAATTAAATACAGCGCCGTATTACAACGAGTTTGTTGAAATGTAATTCTTTCTCGTCTACATCTTATACTTAATTTAGATTTATTATTTGTTTATGTATTTTATTGTAACCGTGATATATTTTTGTTTTGCGTGCCTGCCAACTTCGATGCATAGTTTGTTTATGTTCTACGTGGCTTCATGCCTGTCTTTGTGTTAAGTAAGAAATATATAGTGAAAGAATTGAAATCCCTGTGTAAGAATACAGAATGTGTCACTTAAGAGAATTGATACTTGACGGGCTTGACTTGCTCGAAATGGAATGGAAAGAACAGTTGCTATTGTAAACAAATACCACGTTTTAATAATCAATAAGGATTGAGATAGCCACACTACGTCACTTGTAAGTATCCCATTATCATATTGACAATTGAAACCAAAATGTTCAGTGTTTTTGTGGGATATATCTAGGTTTAAAAGGAAATAAACAATGATAAATAAGGAGCAATTGCAGGGATTGTTGAACTAAACAAGCAGGGGGTTAACCTTTGCATTTCGAGTACTTTCAAATGCTGTTTGAATTAATGTAAGCACTAAATCATTCAAAATACATAATACAGTATTTTTACTTAATATTTATTAAATGTGGTTATTAATTATTAAGATATAAAAGTTTTTAACTCTAGAGGGGTGACACCCGAGTACAAAAGGTAAAAAAAAAAAAAGAAAGAAAAAGTGTACTAATTAGATTTTTTATTTTTTGTATCTAAGCTCTTAACATAAATGATGGTTTTTACTAATTTACATTTAAGGTGTGTCTTGGCCTTTCCATGGTATCCACTCTAAAAAAATTTTAAGAGAGAACTTATTTTTTGACATGGTCTGTCATTAAACAGAATATTTCAGAAAATTTTTAATCACTAACCATGAGAATGGTCCATTTGTTATATTAATGATTTGATTTTTTTCTTTTCTTTACTTTATCAACTTATTTTTTACAGCGAACGAAGCAAAAATAACAGCTAAACCTTGTATATTTCTTTACAAAAATTGGTAAATTCTCACTTTAACACGGAGCCTTTCATACTTCTATTTTTCACTGCCTCATTAATTTTTTCTCCTACATAATTTTTTAGAGAATTATTTTAATTTAACTTGCCCAGCATCTCAAAATATCGAGAAAAAAAAAAAAATTAAACTCGAGTAGATTCTGATTTAACAATACAAATTTTATTAACACGAGTTCAGTCTCTAACACCCAGTATAAAAATAATAAAAAAAGTAATTATTTGTTATTTATTTTTTTTAACTGAAATTGTTTTTCAATATTATCGTAGAGAAAAAAAGAATCTTTTGAAAATTTAATTTAAAAAACAAAATGGATTCTCAGAAAAAAAGTTAAACGTCGTATCAAAATAACGATATATTAAGCATTTTTTAAAAAATTTGAATACGGCTTTAAGTTGTTTATCCAGTTTAAGAAGAAGTAATTAGCACAATAATATGGTCCGAGTTCGCCCCATATTAAGATAGCAGCGTGAATTTGCACGTTTTAAGATGCTCGGAAATTTCTAAAGATAAAACGATCCCGAATCAAAAATTGGTAAGTTTTCCACCCAAAAGTTCAACAGTGTAAAAGAATGCAAAGTAAATTAATCTAATAAATTTAAAGTCCATGTTAATAATAAATTTATTATTTTGAATGTGTGTGTGTTTAAAGAAAAATAAAAGCGAAATTTCAGTTTATAGTTTTCCAAAACAAAAAATTACGAAACAGATATACAATATCTTTCTCTGATAAAATTGCATTAGTAAGTTCGTGAACTTTCTTTTCTGTCTGAGAAAGTGAAATTTAAATAAGTTATATCGCCATGGAAACAGTAATAGTTTCATAGCATACTGCCAGTCTGCCGACTTGATAGCAGGATGTTTTCTTACGACAGCATCCGGACTTCTTTATCGGCGTTTATTCAGGCGGAAGCTTATTTCAAATTACCCGGTGTAAAAAGACTAGTGAAAATAGAACATTCGAAAAAGTAGCTGTGATATTTTAAAACCTTAAATATATGTACTTAGAAGAGAAAAATTCTAAAAACAAACGCTATTAATTTTTTTTTAATTCCTTATTTTTATAAAAAGATAATCTAAATTTAAATATAGATAGCAGGATTTCTATATTTTTTTAAAAATATTGCTTTATATTGACTCATAAGTATAATTAAACAAACTGACGAACCGGTGAATAAATCAAATCTATGAATTAGTAATTCAACGAATCAATGCAACTCAATAAGTCTGTGCACCGATGAATGAATTAAAATATCAATGAAATTTTTTTGTAACTCGTAAATCGCTTTATATTGACTCAAAGTATAAACAAATTAACGGGCGAATCAATGAATTATCAACTGCATGATTCTGTGAACGAATTTGAATATATAAAAAAAAAAAAAAAAAAAAAAAAAAAAACTTCTTCAAAATATAAGTTATAACTCGTAAGTCGCTTTATATTGACTGTAAGTGTATTTATACGAACAGGCGAATCAATGAATAAATCGGCAAACCTATGAATTAGTAATTCAACGAATCAATGAGCTAGCAACTCAATAAGTCTGTGCACCGATGAATGAATTAAAATATCAATGAAATTTTTTCTTGAAAATTTAAGTTGTAACTCGTATATCGCTTTATATTGACTCAAAGTATAAACAAATTAACGGGCGAATCAATGAATTATCAACTCAATGACTCTGTGAACCAATGAACGAATTTGAATATCAATAAAAAAAAACTTCTTCAAAATATAAGTTATAACTCGTAAGTCGCTTTATATTGATTGTAAGCGTATTTATACGAACAGGCGAATCAATGAATAAATCGGCAAACCTATGAATTAGTAATTCAGCGAATCAATGAATTAGCAACTCAATGAATTTGTAAAGCAATGAACAAATTAGAATATCAGTGAATCAGCAAATTAGTGTGTCAATTAATGTTTAAATCAGCTGATCAGTGAATCAATAAGCAATCGTATTGTGAATCAGCAAATAAAAGAAATGCAATTTATACTTAATACAGATCTGCTAACTCATGGGCATTAGGCCTGAGTCTCAGGCTTTTCTTTCCAATCTCAGGACATTAGGTCAATAAAGCATTTTTTTTCTTCCAATAACAATATATTGAATAAATTATAAAAAGAACATTCATTTTAAAAAATTCAATAAGTATTACTCATAGAGCTTTTCAATTCAAAATATAAAAAAATTGTTTCAAAAATAAAGAATTATGTTTTTCTGATAAGTAGTCTCCAATGTTAATAACAGCTTTTTTTCTTTCCTTTTGAAATTCATTTTCAGTGAACTCTTACACTAAGATATCTATCTTTTTATTTAAAATATATATATATATGTATTTACAGTGGTTAATGAACTTTTTTTATATGCTGGGGTTCCGTTGCTTCGAGTTAAATTATTGAAGTTGTTATAGCCGAAATAAATTGGGGAGCGCTGCTCAAAATAACTAAGAATTGCAGGGCCCGGGCACACCTTGTATACAGTCCCATAACTCTTTTGCCCAAATTAGCAATTTTGCAGCTCGAGAACTTTTTTTTTTCTGTTGAAATGTTTAAATATATATGTATATATATTCGTCACCTTGCCTTGTAAATTTGGCGAATAAATTTGTGTTTTGGTATCGGCGAATGATTTTTTCCACTGGAAAGAAAAAAATGTATTTAGCTCCATCGTCAAAATAAATTTTCCTTAACAAATCAGTACTTTTTATTCGATTACAGTAATTTTAGGTAGAATTAGGTTCAAATAATATACGCCTGAAACAAACTGTCGTAAAATAGTTTTCTATATTTAATATATTTTAAGAATATTAAAAAAAAAAAAAAAAAAGAGCGGGACGCTCTTTTAAGAGTAGTAACTAAATTCATGTTAAAATAGAATTTTACAGAAAATTCAGAATTTTTTATTTATTTATTTATTTTTTGTTGTTGTTGATGGATTTGATAAATAATAATGTAAAGCTAGTTTTTTTTAAAAAACAATCTGCTTTGCAGTTGTTGGCCATGTTAATTCTGGTGGCATTAACCATTCTTTACAAGGATGCGATCTGTGATAGACTGTTAGCCCAAATGACAAACACTTAATTACTTGTCAAAACAATTTGTTTGGAAAATTTGTTGACTGGGAAATCAAATAAAAAAATCTTCAGATTTTTTTATCTTTTATTTTTTTTATAAGAAGTTTTTAAAAATTGCTATCACTCAGTCTGAGTAACTAATTTTTAGGAGGAAAAATTAATTCAATAAAAATATTTTAAAGAACGTGTGTATTTATTTTTTTATTAAGTTTTACTGACTTGCTTACTATTCATTCCTGACTGTGCCCTACTGTGGACTCTCTATCTGGACTGTCGTGCCACTGAGTTAAGTTTTTCTAGATTTGCTTATTGAGTTATGTCATGGTTGCCGAAAATCTCAAGCTTTTTGAAATTTTAAATTGCCAGGTCTGTTATAATTTAAAGTATTATTATTTATACAATTATAATTTGATTGCTCTCATTTTTTAAAGAAATTATTTAAACATGCTTGCGTTGCTAAATCAACATAAGTTTTAGTATTCAATTTAATTAATGGTGACAAATAAGCCCGACGCTCTTGAAAACTAAAAACCAGTTATTTGATTTCCACTTTTTCTCAGTCTTTCCCATTTCAATTTGAGATTTAATTTTAGTTCATTCAATATTTGTTGGATTCGACTCAATTTCATTTCGTCTCAGGCTAGATTTCTATTTCATTCCACTCAGTTTCAGAAATAAACCCCCGCGGAGCAGGGGTCGCATGATCCAGAAACAATACACTACATCTCTATGTGCACAACCTGCGGCCCTCGGTAGCACCTGAAACTGAAAAAAAAAAAAAAAAACTACTTTGTTTATTTATTTATTTTTTGCAAAACAAAGAGAAGAAATTCGAAATTGCGGATTTAAGTTTTTGATCGCGTCAAATCTAAATCAATGTAGACTTTTGATCGTTTTTTTCTAAAGGTTATCACTACGAATTTCCAAATTTTTAAAAATCCCAACAATTTTTATAACTCGACAATCCTGAATGTCTAATTTTAAAAATATTGTATTAAGTCTAAGACAAGGGCGCATTTATAATTCTTGCAGGGGGGGGGGGGGGGGCAACTAAGTCTTTGTACGCCACTGATTCCACTTTTTCCAGATACTTCTTTTTCATATTGCCGGCTGTTTAACGACGGTTATAAAATAAAAATAATATTAAGGAAAAATTACTTCTCTTTATTTATTTTTACTTGTCAACATTTTATTTAATATAAATATTAATAAAGATTCAGCAATCAGTTATTAATAATTATTATTATTTATAATAGTTATAGGTCCATGTTTTAAACTCTAAATTTATTCTTGATGTTTGTAATTCTCCAATTATTTCAATAACAAAGAGGAATTTAAATATTTCTCTTTTTTTGGGGGGGAGGGGAGGGCAAAATGAAATAAAAGTCAAACCGGTCAGGTAACCTTTAATTTATAATAATTTTCTTATTCTTCAAAATAAAAATCTCGCCATTTTGAAGAATTTATATTCTAAGGAATTTTAAGTACCTTTTGCTTGAAGAGGAAAACTGTTATTGTTATTGTAAGCGTGATGTATTTTTTTTTTCCCAAGTAGAAAAGTGAATGGAAGGTAGTGGTTGAATTCCGTAGAAATTGCCAAATAACCTTGCCACCTGTTATTGAAAGTTCACCGTGCTTTGCCAGATGTTGGGTAATCCATTCGGAGGATATACGTTTCCTTAAGTGTGTTGAGCATACCTGAGTTTTTTTTTCTTTTATTTTTTTTAATCCAGTAACTAGTTATTTTTTATGCATTAAGCTTTTGTACGTCGATTTAAATACATTTATTCTCAGCGATACTTTTTTTATTTACTTATTCATGGCTATGGAGTTGTTAGTTGGAAGGTTCAACACTTCGGACTATTCTGTAAGCTCAACTCTATTAAAATTTTCATCGAATCCTCGAAGAATATTAATATTATTCATCGGCAAATATTGATCTCAAAAATAAATAAAATAATATATATATATATATATATATATATATATATATATATATATATATATATATATATATATATATATATAAGTTAAAATTAGGGAGAAGACACGAAAAAATATAAAAAAAATTTTAAAGAGAGGAAAAAAATTATTAAATATATTACATAGGAAATTTTTTAATAAAATAAATAAAATTATAAAAATTAAATTAAGTAAAATTTTTTAAAAAAAATTAAAAAGCCGGAAAACAAAATAAGGAAAAGATATAATCTCGTCATAAGCTCACACGATTATATCCGCAAAAAAGAGTGCTTTCTAATATTGTTCTAATGTAGCCAAAGCAAAATATATCAATTCATTAGAGTGAGATTTTTATATATATATATGTTACCGTAGAAGTTTGAAATCCGTTATTTCATACAGTAACGATATTTTAGTTGCAATTTATGTTAAAATGTAGTTTTTGAGAGATTTTAGCTATTTATGATTAATGAATTTCTAAAACAACTCTAAATATATATTCTAAAAATAACTATTTTTCATTTATTATATGCTTTAACAGACTTGTCTAGTTATTTCATGAAATACCTAGTTATTCTATGAAATAATCGAATTAAACACATTAACGTTTAAATGTGAAAATTGAGTTACTTATAACATTTGAGTAATATTTTTGCTCATCTACTAATTATAGGCAAGCCGCAATGGTTTAGTGGATAAGGTACTGAACCGTCATTGTGAAGAATTGGGGTTCGATCTCCAGAGGCGACTTGAATCTCACTCAACTTCAGATCGATGGGTACCAGATTGCTCGAGAAGTAAAGTGCGCAGCACATTGCAATCATCGTGCTATTGGTTACGAAATTGTGGAGTCTTAACTTTCACAGGCCCACAACGGGCTGTTGCTGGATTGCTTTACTTTTACCAAATATAGACATTTGTGTATTATTTTCATAAGTTCAAAAATTTCGTGTCGTCTTTTAATCTTATGGACATATTTTTAACTAGTCAGAGTCGCTGAAATTCTTCTCACTCCTCAACTCGGACTCCACAACCCTGATTTTGATGTTTTCATTCCTGTCTTCCTCGGTAGTAATTCTTATTCTTCTACTGTTATTATAAATAATAAAAATTGCTACTGAGGAAGACAGGAAGGAAAACAATCAAACAATCCAAATCTGGGCTGTGGAGTTCGAGTCGAGGAGTGAGAAAATTTCAGCGATTCTGACTAGTTAAAAGTTATGCCCAATATATAATTCTTATTTTATTTTCCTAGTTATTATATCGTTTCATATATTGTTTTATAAATAGTTTAAAACTGATTAAGGTGTTAGAATTGGAGGAGGAGTAAAAGAATTAGGATATATGGTTATAAGAACTAGTTGTTGCGTTGCTTCTAATGCCACTTGCCAAGCCTGCTAGGTGAAAGCAAGCGTATTTAAGACATAGGGTGCGTTTCTTGTTATACAGTGGCCCCATCTATAACCAAGAATTCAACTTCAACACGTCACAATCCGTTTATAAGGCAGACCCATTCATAAATCCATTCATTCCTCCACGAATCGTAGTTTTGACCTGAACCAGAAGAATGTCGATTTCCAATTTAGTATCTCAGAGGTATAATTTCTTATAGGAACAAAGGACTTTGTGACCTAACAGATTTAATGTGCACCAGTCATCATTTATTACACGAGGAGTCTTCGGCCGGCGGGGATCGAACTCACGATCTCGTGGACATGGACCCAACACTCTACCAACCGGGTAATCCTGTCCATATACAAACTACTATAGAACTATACAGTTCTGCTGAGTCGTGGTGGCTCAGAAGATAGAGCATTCGCCTTCCAATGAGGTCAACCAGGTTCGAATCTCAGCGATGGCTGGTCGATACGAATTCCTCACCCGGCTCGATCCGACCATAATATACTGACGTGAAATACCCTCTGTGGATGATGGGTTAGAGTCCCCTTGCTGTCAGCCTAACCATGAGATGGTTTCGTAGTTTTCCTCTCCATGCAATTCAAATGCAAATTATTTCCATCAAGAAGGAACGAACACAAATTTTCCTCAATATTTGATCCAGGAACATTAGTAGTCGTAAACCGAAAATTGGGTCGGCTGCTCAACGATGGTTATAAAATACACTTGTGCTGTGTATTCGATTTGGTTATTATTAAAGCAAGATAATTTTGAAATTTTATCACGCTGGTCGCCAACGGTTTTAGTATAGATAGATTTATAATCAATTTTCGTTTGTCGATTAAGAAATTGACGAACTTTAACTTTTTTCACATTAGATTGTGTCCCTTCCCGCTATTGTAATTCATGATACAAAAAATGTTTCAGGAAATAAGCAACTTAAAGAGAATGCTGTGTAGATAACTGATATTTTATCAATAAGTGTCGGTGTTTGTTCGGGTACAAAATGACCTACAAACCTAAATATGTGTTATCCTTGATGAAGGATGTCGTTGTCTGTTTACCCTTTACTATATTTTCCCCACAAGTACGAAAATAAATAAATGTGTAAATCATCGATATTTTTATTTCTTTTTGTTGGTTTAAAATTTGTATTTATTATAAAAGCATGTTTTTGCTTCGTTAATTAAAAAAATAATCATAAAAAGTATTCTAATGATTTCGTTTTTTGCATCCTTTGTTTATTATGGTTTATATATTTTTTCTATTTAAAAATATAGTACTAACAAAAACGAAGGAAGTAGAAATCTAATAATCGTTAAAGAATGTATCTTTCCCAGGAAATTGTCGGGGGATAGAGAAGAGTCCATTATTTTCATCGACATTTGTCCCAGAGTCACTTTTTTAGAGACAGAATATATACATTTTTTAATTTTTTTTTCTCCAGGAATTGGTTTATGTTGAACCATTTTTTTTTCTCTCATAAAAAGAAACTTTAAGCATGAGATAGGAAAAAAAGTTCACTTTTTATTTTCAAAGTTTAGGTTTAGAAAATCAATAAGAGCTTATTAAAAGTATTAATATTTAAATGTATGCACAATATTTAAATTTGATTATAGCGTAATATTTTAATTTCGAAAAAAATATTGGGGTTGCATATATCAATTTCACCCTTGGGTACGCTACTGGAAGTCACGCATCACTGGCTGTGTTCAATGAGCGGGTGGGTGATCACTCTGATCATTCTGTTAAGGGTTCGAGGGTGTGAGGTATCGGTGCTCGTTAAACTGTTCTACCGTAATGTGCTCCATTTCCGCGAACTGGTCGTCGCGCTCCCAAGGCAGGGGAGCCATCCTCTCTGCTTTGGTCGAGCGTTACAGCAAGAGAATCAAAATTGTGATGGCATGTCTTCAGATCATATTCAAGTATGTTTTTCAGACCGTCGCCAATAGCCAATTGTGCAGTTCTAGTGCGACGTAAATGAATTACTAATACTACTGCTTCTTATAATATATTTTGAATGTTAGAACTAGGCATAATTGAAATATTTAATAATGAAACTCATGCAACCGTGAAACCGATTAAAAAACATCAGGAAAATTCTAAAAAATCAGTCTAGAAAAATCAGGGAGATTTTTTGCTAAGTTTGTGTGACCATATTGGAAGTAGGAAGCTTTGACGGGGATGATATTTTAGGAGATAGTGATCCAAATTTATCCGAAAAATGTTCATACTACTTAAGGAAAAACCGTTTGTTGTTTTTCAATGGGCAACTGCATATTTACTAGTCCATATACTCATTTCAATGGTTATTTGATAGTGTGTAACTGTACAAGGGCGTAAGCAAATTTACCAAATAGCGCAGGAGGCCTGGGTCCCAGGATTCTCAAATTTGGGATTGAAAAACGAAAAAAGTAGCTTTTAAGTAGAAAATGAAATAAATTAATCTACCTATAAAACAGATTTCTAGATCTACTTATAATGAATTAAAATAGAAAGAATAAACACTTAACATTTATGCAATATTGTTAATTTAAAATGCGTCTAAAATTGTAACATTTGTAGGAATCATATGTGCAGTGTCTATTGTCTATACTCTCATAAAAAAAAAAAGTTTCTCCGAATACACTCTTAAAAAAGAAAAAAACTTCTATTGACTACACTCCCGAAAAAAGAACACTTTTTCTGGGTCTATTGACTACACTCTCGAAAATAAATAACACTTCTTCAGGTCTATTGACTACACTCCCGAAAAAAGAACACTTTTTCTGGGTCTATTGACTACACTCTCGAAAAAAAAAAGAGCACTTCTTCGGGTCTATTGACTATACTCTCAAAATACTCTGTTCAACATTGAACCATAATGTCAAACCTTTGAATCATACTATTGTGTGAATTTGCTACAACTTGAATTATGTTTGAATTGAAATTGTATATTTGAATATGTTTCCATTCATGTCGATTCATAGGATCATGTAATGAAGCTTACTTGATAATATGGTTCAACGTTACACTATATTATAAAATAAAGTATTTTGGCAACAGCCCACTGTGAGCCAGAGAGGTCATGGAGGTTAAGAGCTTGTAATTTCGAAAACTGTGGCATGATTCTAGTAATGTGATCAGTATTACGTTCAGGCCGCTTTTAAAACCCAGATAAGCTGTTATTCATTGATGCAAAGCTAGGTGGGCTTCTGTTCTGTTGGGCTACTTACTAGGATAAAGTTTTGCAAGTTCCTTCTAGTTTGTTTAATTTTTTTGCTTACTACAATTTTATAACATTAAAAAAAGGAAGTAGTAAAATATATTTCTTGGATTATAAACTGTTGAGGTTAAAAATGACCACGTCAAAGAGCTGTAAAACGTGAGGCAAATGATTTCATAACAAATCAGAAGCGAGGGCGATTCTTGTAGGCGTTGTCGCCTACATTTCTCGCCCGCGATTCAATAAGATATTGTTACAAGTTTAATCTTGTATATGTTTTGCCCAATTTCTTTACAAAGGAAAATGTTTAGTGGTAATAAGAACATAAATTCAGAAAAATAATATTTTGGTAAAAGATGAATTATTATCCTTTTAGTCTAAGAAATATATTTCACATTCTAGAAATTTGTAATTCATAAAAAGTATGATTTTGAGGAATTCCTATTTGAAACGGTTAAGTTAGTGATCAAATAAAAATAACGTTTTCTTTACTCATTAAATTGACTTTTTTTATGAAACACAAATTTTACTTTAACGGTCTTATTATTATTTATGATCAAAAGTTATTTTTAAAAATAAGATATTAAGGTACAGAGCACCAAAAAAGAAAAAAACGGATCATCCGGAATAACTTTTAATTTAATGATCGAATCTTTACGTTTTTGAACTCAATGTTAATGGTTAAAGGGGTTGACCTCAAATATGCTAATTAATTAGTTAATTAATTTTTCACTAATTAAATATTTTTTTGCACACAATTATAAAATTCGTTTATTTAAAGAAAATTTCATGCAAAAAATAAATTTTAACAATTTTTTATTATTTTACCTAATAATAGTCGAAAAAATTTTGAATTGAAAGGGAAACTACTTCTTTACGTCATTTAAATGTTTGTAATGTTACACGGCAAAATACAATATTTGAAGAAATCGGTGGAATAGTTCGAGAGAAATCAAATTTAATAATTCCTTAAAATTCGATTTCTCAAGAACTTATTTAACAAATTTTGCTCAAATTTTGTATTTTGTCATGTAGAAACATACTTAAAAATGACGTGAAAAATTGTATACCATAAAATTTAAAAATTTCTTCGACTATTATTAAATAAAATAACAAATATTTCTAAAATTAATTTTTTTGCATTAAAATTATCTTTCGATAAACGAACTTCATAATTGTGTGCATAATTTTTTCAATTCGCTTAAAAAATTCTTGAAATATGGCGAGGGTCTAAACTTAGGATCGCTCTCCAAACCAAATGAACGGATTCGAATACTCCTTTCAACGGATTCGAATTTCTAACCCCCGAATATAGGAGGTAGGGGAACTATGGGTACCGTACTTCCCCTATTTCCTATATTCGAGGGGTTGGAAATTTGAATCCATTGAAAAAAAGTACGTTTATTCAAATAAAATTTTTTTTGTGTGCTTGATTTCGTAATTGTGGACTAATTAATTAGCATAATTTGACCTCAAGGTCACCCCTCGAGCCATTAAGATTGAGTCGTAAAACATGAAGATTCGATCATTAGATCAAAATTATTCAGGATAGTCCATTTTTTTTAGGTGCACTGTACATTAGGAAAACATCAGCAAAGAAAATATCGGGGCTCGTAACTTTAAAAAAAAAAAAAAAAAAAAAAAAAAAAAAAACATCAGAGTAGGAAATATCGGGCCTCATAACTAAAAAAACCCATCAATGTAGGAAATATCGGGCCTCATAATTTTAAATAAAAAACATCAGTGTAGGAAATACCGGACCACTTAACCTTAAAAATAATATCAGTGCATGGTACAGCCAAGCAAATTTGCATCCTCAAAAATCAAATCACCGCCTCAAACGGGAATACTAAGCGATTCACCTTCTATGGAACAATTTTCGCCTACCGCCTCAATTGGAAAAAGTACCTGCATTTGAATTAACATGACGGAAAATATTATAAAATTAAATGAAATTAAAATGAAATCAAATGTGTGAAGAAATAGTAGAATATGCAAGAAATAAGAGTTATTATCTTTCCTAGGGCAAAATTCACTTTTGGTTGCCATGATTTACAACAAAAGATTCTTTTCATGGTTTTTCACTCATTTGGTAGGAATGGGGAACTTATTATTGTAAAACTTCCGGGTATCCTTCAAAACTCCTACAACTACAAGTAGAATAAAAAAAATAAAAGAAAAAGAACGAAAAAAAAAAACATCAATTGGTTACATCAAATTACTTTAAATTTACTCGAATTTTAATCTACTTAATTTTATTTATTTTATAACCGTCGTTGAACAGCCGACCCAATTTCATGGGTTTACGACTACTAATGTTCAACTCCGTAGCCTTGTAATTTTGAACCAATCTAGGAGACAAGGAAACTCCTGGATCAGTACCCCCAGAGGTTCTGATTTGTTTTGGGAACATGGAGGACTTTGAGACTCGACAGATTTAACGTGCATCAGTCACCATTTACTACACGGGGAGTCTTCGGCCGGCGAGGATCGAACAATCTACTTAATTCGTCTTACTTGAAAAATTGTCTAAATTTCTAAAGAAAAGAACAGCTTCGTTGCTTGAAAAATTATTAATCGTTTTAAAAAAATCGCCAATTTGGTGAGGTTTTACATTTGAGATATAATTCTTTTGAAAAAATTTTTGAAAAAAAAAAAAAAAAAAAATCAAAGCCACAGTTTAAGTGCCTTTTACTTGAAGCAAAGATATCATTTTATATCATCTTGCCGTTGAGAATTATCTGAACTATAGAACGTACAAATAACTTAACTATTTTAAAAGTTATTAAATATTTAAAAAAACACACTTTATATTTAAAAAAACACCAATTTGACGACGTTTCAATCAAAATTATCAAAAGTTATTGATTTTGATATCTAGATGAAACTTATCAAAATCAATAGCTTATTCTTATTTTCTTTTCAAATTTTAATAAGCTCAAATGATACAACGATGAAGTAAGTTTTTAAATATTAAAAAAAATTAGAACACAAACGCTTTTTATTTTTTCTCCATACTGACATTTTCAAAATATTCATAAAGGGTGATGACTATAGATAGGCTAAACTTGACCTAACGGTCACGAGTGTTGCAAACTCACAGCAGTTATGAAAATAGTATATAATTTTCAAAGAAACATCATTTAATATGAGGCCGGAGCCTTTGAAAAACACCCAAAAGATAATAAAAAAGCGACAGTTTAAGAGAACATGAAGCAAAGCTATAATTTTAAACTTTATAAGTCATCTCGCCATTAAGAATTTTTGAGCTTTAGAACGGGCAAGTAACTCAAACATTTTAAAAGTTAATAAACTTTTTTTAAAAATTTGATGACATTTCTAACCTTGAGGAAAATTATCAAAAATCGAACCTTATTCTCAATTTTTTTTATTCAAATTTTTATGAACCCAGGTAAGGCAAAATTGTAGTATATTTTTAAATATTAAAAAATTAGACCACAAACGCTTTTGTATTTTTTTTTAAAATTGTGGCTTTTCTCCAAATTGACATTTTACGCCATTTTCAGAAATAGCATAGAGGGCGCTGTCTGGAAATGAAGAAAAAATAACAGTCACAAAAAACTGTTTCAAACTCATACAGTTATAAAAACAGTATTTTATTAACTAAAAAGCGTAATTTCATAAGACAGCAGAACCTTCGAAATAAAATCTGAGTGCTTGAAATTTTTAGCGATGTGAATAAAATAAAGTAAAAAAAATATATAATTAGAAAGTATGAATCTATTATAACATAAATTTATTGAACTATATTTTTACGACAATCTCGTTCATGTCTCTTACGGCAGATTGACGTCAATTGGCGATATTATAATGACTTATGACAATTTTTTTATTTTATTTTATTTTAATGTCATTACAATGGCGGAATCATGATTCATGATACAATTAAAATCAGATTCTCGGATCTTACGGTTGCTATTTTCGTTAAATTTCAGAGTGAAAAATTTCAAGTTCGAGTGGCTCATTACAAATATTGCAGTAATGTCAAGTCATCTAACCGTGTAAAAATTTTTATCAGTCAATCTCTGATGAAGATAAAATTAAAATCATATCGGCATACATAAGTTTTGTAATACTAAAGTTAAATCACGATCCGTAATAATATGTGACGGCAATGACGACGACGAATGCAACAAAATATGTACACTTTAATCTACACTTTAATCAAGAGAAATCAAAAGGTGTTAAAAAACTGAACATTGCTATTAGAAAAGTACTGATTCTGACACGATAAAATATAGCAACCAAACATGTGAGACCATGTAATTGAATTTTTATTTCCAAGACGTTATTCAACCCGTTTCATTAAAAAAAAAAGGTTTTGTCATTCAAATTGACGTAATATAAGAGCATAAGAAAAAATTATGCTTTAAAATCCAATTTTTTCCAGATCACTTTCAATTTATATATAGGTATATAAATATATACATATTTCATTACTCTTCACTAGTAAGATCAAAATTTTATATATATATTATTTATTTTTTGTTATTGCCCGCTTTGGGTTGCATTTTATAATAAATAAATAAACATTTGATTTTTTTTGCTCCCTCAACTAATTGAAAAGTACCAAAAACGATAGGAAATAAATAATTAAAATAAATAATCAATAATTCAATATTTTTTTTTACATAAAATTATATTTTTGCTAAATGGGTTTTAGTGAAATATTTTTACAGTAAATTTAATTATTTTTATTTAAATACAGCAGTAATATTTGTTCTTATTTAATTACAACTAACGTATAATTTTATAGTGAGTTCTTTTAATTTTATAATGTACTAAGGGACTAAGTCTCCTATTCACTACCGCTCTCAAACCCTATGATTGTTCCATAATAATTGTTTCTTATTATAAAACAGTTTTTTTTTTCCAACGAAAATTGAAATGATTCGCATAAAATATATGTATTTTATAGAATTTTATTTGCTTACGATTGTGCCCCCACTTCACACGTTCAACGTTCATTTTTTTTTTAAATTAAAATTTATTTTTAGTCAAATTTGATTGGGGAATAGTATGAAAAATTTCGCATTATTACCCTTATGTGAGCATAAATAAATTTTGCTTATAGTGATCAATTTAAAAAAAAGTTATCTTTAAAATTAAAGGTATATTGTTATAACACATATGGTGAGTTCGCAACAGAAGTCAAGCATCACTGGCTGCGGTCAGCAAGCGGCTGGCTAACCACTTTGATCAACCTACGTAGGGATCGAGGATGCTTGGTATCTGTCCTCGTTAAACTGTTCTAACCTCAAAGTGCTCGACTTCACGCGCAGGTCGTCGGGCTACCAGAGCGGGGGAGCCATCCCCTCTGCTGAGGATCAAAATTGCGATGGCACGTCTTCGGATTATCCTTAGGGATGTTTCCCCGTTGCGAATAGCGCCCAATGTGCAGCTGTAGTGCGATGTAAATAAAGTATCTAGCCACAACCGTCATTTAATGTTTTTGCTCACGAAACAGGTGAATATATTGAATATAATTTTCGCATGCATCACATTGTGCATGAAGATAATTGTTAAGCTCTAAATCGCTTAACGAATCTCTTTAAAGATAATTTATAATAACATATTTACGTAATTTATGCCAATAAATAATAATTGTAAAATAGTTGATCTGTCCAACTTCAGACAACGATACAAATAAATTTATCTTAAAATGTAGCGTAGTTAAGTAATATCATAAAATAACGTTATAATAAAGAAACAATTCTTTTAGCTTTGAGCTCTTTATTTAGAAAGCAATCAAAATCGTAACAGGGATAAATAAATCTTACTTTTTAAGCAAATATAAACAAAAATATTTTACAGGAAAATAATCCCTTCATGACTTTTATTACTTTTATTCTGATGACAATGAAAAAAAATTGATGTAGGAAAACTGGTGAGCACGTGGTTTTTGCAGCCAATAAAAGTGCACCGACAACATTGGAAAACTGCCACACCATCTTCAGATTTTTATGTCCAGCTAGATTTTGATTAATATATACTTTTATAATGTGTATAAAAAGTGTTACAAGTTAATAATGATTGCAATTGTTTTGTAAAATGGTAAAATAATTAAAATAACATGTTATTTATCGATAAATTAAACTAGGGAATAATTTTTTTTTCTCTGTTTCATGAGATTTTTAATAGATCTTAGATACTTTCGTTTCGCTGATTTCAAATCTGAAACCGGTTCCTCTCTCCAAGTTACAGATTTTTTTTTAAAAATTACATTTTTCGTCATTTGATTTGTTCAAATATACAAGTTCATAAACGTTATATATAATTGGGGGTCGCATAAATGTCGCGACAAACTTCTAGGGTAGATAGGAACTATTATCAGAATTAAAACTGCACAGAAACTCATGTCCGAAAATATCATCATACACCGCTAGGGGCTTTCCTCTATTGTGAACAGTTTCTTCGTGTGCCTCTGAGCAGGTCATAATAGGAAGGCGCCCTTAGTCGCATACGACGGCATTTCGGGACAATTTTGATTCTAATGATATGCCCCAACTTCCCTAGAAGTTTGTCGCAACATTTATGTGACTCCTCTGTTGTATATAACACTTTTAAACATGTGCATTTCAACAAGAAATAGACTAAAAATGTCATTTAAAAAAATCTGCAGCTTTGTTGGGATTTCAGATTTGAAATCTCCACAGTTAGGTAAGATCGAATATTTGTATAAACGCAACAAAAAATTTGTTTCTCTGTATTATTTTCTGTTCTTTTTTCTTAAACATATATTTCAAATTAAATTTATATTTATTGTTTATAACTGTATTTATCAAAAAAAAATATCAATTTACATACATTTGTTTCATTTTTTAAAACTATTTTTAATATACTTTTTTGAGTTTTCTTCTCTTTTGTAATTTTCATAAATTCTCAAAAAACAGAAATTTTTGTTATAAATTCATTATTAAATTTTTCAAAATAAATTGTTTTAAAAAATCATTCTCTATATTAAAGCGCTACACGGTAATTTTCGATAACTTCACTGCCACAATAACAAAAATAACTATTAAGGTATCCAAAATTTCAATTTAATCGAATTTGTTCCTCAAGACTTTCGAGGAAATGTTACAGTTAACCACACAATTCGAACTTATCATCCGCCATCGTAGTGAGAGATGAAAAATGAGATCACATCTGATATTTAAAATCCACCAATAGTTTTGTTTCACCGTGAAGCCCCTGTAAACTAACTATGATAACTTCTTTTCCATTCTGTGGATTTCGCAATAAGCTCTAATACGTATACGTATACGGAAAATTGTGTCAATGTCAACACTTGTTTGGAAATCGTAATTAAAGATAATTTTCATGTCGTGGAAAACGGCACTTATCAACTATATTATTATCTCTTTAAGACAGGCTTTGTTATCGTGCTAAATGTTATTAAATTTACAAAAGTGAAACCACACCGCCTACATCTAAACATGATATCATAAAATGAATGCTGTCAATCATCAATGTCATCACTTATCCTACAATAAAGAATAGGTTACAATTTATTTCTGGTATTAAACAAATAAATAAAGGCCGCTGATCCTGTTTTAGGTGTTCTACTTTATGCTACATTTTGCGTTGTTGCTCCGAAATTATAACAGATCGAAGCATTAAATCACGAAGATATCTGGAAAATATATCGCGGTTACGATGGAATAAAAATTAATTAACATTCGATAATTAGTTCGATGATTATTTAGTTTTTATAAAAAATACCGTTGCTCTACAAATGACAAAAATATAACTTCTGTAGTGAAAATTTTACGTGCTGAAAGAGTTCAGTTTAGTTTATGAGCTTTGCTGTTTGAAAATTTTACACATGAACTATATCATGCCAATGGCATGTCGTAGTTTCTGTGTAAAATTTTCTAATTGAAGATGGAAACATTAATTAGTGCAACCATTAGTTAACTATCATTGATAGTGTAAACATTGGAAGTGCAGTAAAGTATTTTAAATAAATTCGAATTTATTTATACTGAAAGAATATATACAGAACTTATGCAATATCCTCTATCGTCATGATTTTCATAAATTTAAATAGATTATGCCAGTGCAATGGCGAGTTATTTCGTCATTGGTAAACAACTTTTGAACATGAAAATACGAGTTAGCTCGTAACCGGTCCACGATGTGTTAATATGAGTTTTTTTTTTTTTTTTTTTCCTTTTCGTAAGCTTCTATTTATAGCTAATTTTTACTCGTTTGAAAGTTAATACAGTTTTAAGTGCTATTTTCACAATTTTTTTCTAAATATCTTTTAATGCATATTTTATGTCAATTTTTAATTATGTTGGGTGTAGACAAATGTACAGGTAGTAAGTTGAAATAAAAATATTTAATTAGTTTAAGAATGAAACTGCTGAACTTGTAGTAAAAAATGACATTCGGTGAGCTTTACACACCCCTGAAAAATAGCAACTACGAAATTGAAATTTGACTTTCTAAATGGGCCATTTTTATTTGTAAACTTAATTCGAATTTTTTTTTTCAAAATTCAAATTTCATTCAAAATTATAGCAATTTCTTAAATATTTTCGCAAATTGTTCTCACTTTTATCCATGGTTGTAAGAATTTTTTTTTTCGTTCTCGATATCGTTATTTTATAAACTCGCGCTTGATTTGCTTTCGATAGTTACCAAAAGGTATAAAGAATTTAGATGTTGTCAGATTTTAATCTTAACACTTATGTTCAAATTTTTAAATATATAAAAATCTCAATTCCAGAGCAATAGAAATGGATGACAATTCGAACTGCTATATGCTATAATGATAATATCTAACGATATAATATACGCAAAAATAAATTTATGTGTATGTATATATATATATATATATATATATATATATATATATATATATATATATATATATATATATATATATGCTTACTTTCTGTGTTTATAGTTTGTTAGAATTTTTTTGCTTAATTTCGTTAAAAATATATTTTATTTGAACTCAGTAGAAAATCAATTTTATTTATTACTTAAAATAAAATTATTATTTTAATATTTTATTTGTGCAATTTAATCTTAGAAGCTTTTTTCATGATTTTTAAATTAATATTTCGTTAGCATTTTGATAACAATACGAGGATTGCTATTTATATTTCTGGCCTAATAATGAAAAAAAAAACAAATATGTAGGATCGAAATTGGTTTTATTGTTTTTCAAAATATTCTCCATGATGATCAATACACTTTTGCATGCGTTTGAATCAATTTTCAAAGCACTTTTTCCAGTCCGATTGAGGTAACTCCAAAACATGCGTTTTGAATGCATCAACCGCTTCTTCGGGGGTCGAAAATCGTTGTCCACGTAATTTATTTTTGATGTGTGGGAATAAGAAGAAGTCATTGGGTGCCAAATCAGGGCTGTACGGCGGATGACCCATCAGTTCGATCTTTCGCTCCGTCAGAAATGCCTTTGTTTGAGTCGATGTGTGAGAGCTCGCATTGTCATGATGAAGAATGATTCGCCTGTTCTTCTGCTTTTTTCGAATTTCTCCTATGACTTCTGGCAAACAAATGGTCGTGTACCATTCAGAATTGACCGTTCTGCGTTGCTCTAACGCCACTGTTGCCACATGACCGTTAATACCGAAGAAACAGGCAAACATTTGTTTCGATGTGCTTCTTCCTCGAACAACTTTTGTTGGTTTTGCCTCGTCTTGGAAGACCCATACAGTTGATTGCTGTTTTGTTTCCGGCTCATATGCATAGATCCATGATTCGTCACCTGTGTAGATGTTATACACTGCCTTTGATGTACCTTGAACGTATTTTTCCAACATTTCCTTGCACCAATCGACACGAGCCTTTTTTTGAGCGTTTGTCAGATTATGCGGGATCCAACGCGAACAAATTTTTTTTTACGCTCAAATGTTCATGCAATATTTTATTGATGCTAGTCATACTAATGTCCAAAGACGCCTCTATCTCACGGTATGTCACATGACGATCTTGCTTTATCAGTTCACGCACAGCATCGATCTTTTCTGGCACAACAACGGATTTTGGACGACCTGCACGGGATTCGTCCTGGATCGAACATCGACCACGATTAAATTCGTTATACCAATTTTTTACAGTGCTGTAGGATGGCGCTTTATCGATGAATAAAGAATTAAGTTCGTCGAAGCACTCTTGTCTTGACAATCCACGTCGAAAGTTATGAAAAATAATGGCACGAAAATGTTCACGATTCAATTCCATTTTTTGAAAGAGAAGAACTTTTCAATTTACTGTCAACAACACAAATGAAGCTATAATGGTAAATCGTCTGCTGAATTTATGTTTAAAAATATCAAACTTTCGATTAAAATCATCTGCGGTCGCCTAGCAACACTTACTGTTGCCAAGGCCAGAAATATAAATAGCAACCCTCGTATCGTTGCTTATGTTGTTATTAACTATAAGTATCATTTAAACTAATATACGATATTTAGAATTATTTAACCTCACGTTAAGTTTGAGATAAGTTATGGAAAGTCGAAAAAAATGTACGTTCATGCCAATAAATTCAAAATAGCAGTCGTACGTTCATCATAATAAATTCAAACCTTCTAGTTCCTTTCACTTAATTAGATATAACGACAATGGTAGAAATTAAAATTCGCTTACATTTATTTGGATTTCAGGAATCCTATATCCTGGTTTTTATATATTTATAAAATTATTTATATATTTATAAAATTATTTATATATTTATAAAAGTTGCAACAAATTTAATCTTACTTAATTAACGAACTTTGAATTCTTACAAAAAATATGTTGTAATTTACTCTTTGTTTAAAAGCACTTCATAAGATTGATTTCTATTTAATATTTTTTTAATATTAATTGAATAAATTAGTGTGTACTAATGTAAAATTTGCGTTGAAATAGTAATTATTTTTTTTTTCTAATGCCCGCCTGTATTAACATCCGTCAATTCAGGCATCTACAGGGCGATTTTGTTGACCCTTCTTACATGGGCACCATATTAGGTGGGCCAACGTCGCTCCCACAGTAAGGACAGATACTACAGAAAAGGAAAGAACATCCATGCCTTGCCCGGGATACGAACCCAGAACCTTTATAACGCAAAGACAGTTCCCTACCCCCTACACAGGCCTGTCGGCATAGTAACTATTTAAATCTGAATTAAATAAATAATCTTATTATTTGCTCATAATATATATATTTTTAAGCAAATTAAAGATCTAGAGATACATAACAAAAGAATAAGCTAAAAACTTTAGTTGGTTTTATCTTTTTTTATTTTCTATAATTTTTATTTTCTGTAAATTTTATTCATTTATCTTCATTTAAATTAAACGTCAGATTCTAAAAAGTAAAAGTAAAAACAATGCTAAAAGATTTATGAGAAATGGAATACTTACAGCACCAGGCTGTAAATGAAAATGACACAAGCTTTAGTTAACGTAACATATTTATGATAATTCTCATAAACTATAAAATATATGAATTTTTTTTACAAATATTGCAATAATTATTCAAAATTTTTAATGATATTTAAAAAAAGCCCAGTAACTATATAAAACTCTGAAAAAGCTAATAAATCAAGAAAAAAATTAACTCAATTTTTAAAAATTAAATAAAATTAGGTTTTTATGATTTTTTATCTTATTTTTTTTTCTATACTAGTTTTACATTTGAAAAAGTGGCAAATTTTGCGGATATTTAATTTTTAATAAATTCTTACTCAGTTGTTACAATTTTGAAATCATCTTGACCTATTATTATTTCTGTGTTCTAATTTCCATGTTCCTAAATTCTAATTCCTATGCTCTACATCTCTACGTAATCAAAATTTAGAAAAATAGCCTTTTCCATTTTTTTCAGTTCATTTGCCCGCTCTTATCAATACAAGGTTATATTATTATTTTGCTGCGAAATCTAATAACTACTTTTAGATTAAAACAATCAGCATCAATCTGATTTTGGTATAAAAATTGACCATGAAGATTATTTGAGTTACTTAATATAATGATGAATAAATAAAAATTTGTCAACACTTTTTTTTATCATCCATGACACCAGTAAAACTATAATAAATGTTACTTTATTTATTAAATTTAAGCAGTGTTTGTACTCGTTTTGGCGTTATAATTTAACAGCAGTTTATCATGTAAATATTTATTGAATGATTACAGGTGTAAAAGAATTTTCTATCATTAATTTACATTTGTTTCAATTGCGTTTAATAATTATTCAAGTAAATGTTATAAAATGCGATTTAAAAATATTTTATTGTTTGTTCTACTATATAATTAAGAGGTTAAGGCCTCTTTTTAGAGCTAAAAGAAGTTAATATTGGAAAATGTTTTCAGCAGGGCATTAAATTATAATTTTAAAATAAGTTCTTTATTTTTCTACTAGAGGTAATTAATAAGTTAGGATGAAAAAAAACTATTTTGATTATGTGCACAAATAGCTAAATAGAATTTTTTTTCAATGTACCAATTTTACATGTTACATTGCAAAAAATTTCTCAAAATCGTACACGAAGACAAAATTTCGAGTAAAATTACCGCACTGTATACATATTATTGTTTTTCGATGTACCAATTTTTATATGTGGCATTAAAAAAAATTCTCAAAATCGTGCACAAGGAAAAGATTTTATTTTATTTTATAACCGTCGTTGAACAGCTAACCCAATTTCATGGGTTTACGACTACTAATGCCTTGTAATTTTGAACCAATTCTGAAGACAAGGAAACTCCTGGATCAGTACCCCCAGAGGTATTTATTTGTTATGGGAATATGGAGGACTTTGAGACTCGACAGATTTAACGTGCATCAGTCACCATTTACTACACGGGGAGTCTTCGGTCGGCGAGGATCAAACCCACGACCTCTTGGACATGGGCCCAGCGCCCTACCGATCAGACTATCCCGGCCCAAAGAAAAATATTTTATTTTATTTTATTTTATTTTATAACCGTCGTTGAACAGCCGACCCAATTTCATGGGTTTACGACTACTGATGTTCAACTCCGTAGCCTTGTAATTTTGAACCAATCCAGAAGACAAGGAAACTCCTGAATCAGTAGCCCCAGAGGTATTGATTTGTTATGGGAACATGGAGGACTTTGAGACTCGACAGATTTAACGTGCACCAGTCACTATTTACTACACGGGGAGTCTTCGGTCGGCGAGGATCAAACCCACGACCTCTTGGACATGGGACCAGCTCCCTACCGACCTGGCTATCCCGGACCAAAGGAAAAGATTTGTGATCAAATTACCTAACTGCATTGTTTTGACAATTCCAGAAAAAATAACATAATTCTGGTAAGAAAACTAAAATAATCTGCTTCGCCGGGTTGTCACTCTCCAGGGAGAACAATTAAAACACGGAAAATACAGGGATTTCAAAAATCAGCTAAAATAAGAGGGGGAAATAATGCAAGGAATTGAATTGAATTTTTTTCTCACAAACTGGGAAAAAAAACAGAGAATTTTGTTTCCTATTTTTGTCTTTTAAAAAATGCAGACCTCTCAAAGCCCAATTTTTGGGATACTTAAAGATGATAGTTCAGCTATATTAGATTATTCAATTTATTATAGCATTATTTGTTTTATGTTGAGCTATTTCTTATTTCTTAGTTATTCCGGCAACTAAAATTAGCATCTTCACAAAAGCGCTGTGATTGTGTGTTACCTCCTAATATAGTGTGTATATTATGTGCAGGGAAAACACAGGGAATTTGTTTTGCAAATATCTGTGACAACCCTGATTCAATAATTTTTACATTCATATATGGTAACGATTTACCTGAAATTCTGGGGTTCAAAACTATAATTCTTATTATTACACATTTACTAAAAAAATCAAAACTGAAAAGTAAGTTTAACCGAATAAATGGTTTTTAATGCTATGCGCTCTAAGATAAAAATTACCAAATTTTTACACTTATTATAAAACGTAATTTTATAATCAATTTTACTCAAATCATTACCAAAGCTCTTCGGTAAAAATTACCGAGATTTTTGGTGTTTCCAAGAAACCAGAAACACTGTACTTTCCAGGAAGCCAGAAATACTGTACTTTCCAGGAAGTCAGAAACACTGAACAATCTATCCGTTAGGGATAGGTTGTTCAACACTGGTGATGAAATAAAATAAAATAATTTGTCAAATTTTGATTATGTTTCTTTTTAATTCTCGCCTAACTGCTTGCGATCCGTAATATGTATGTTAATTTTATTTCATTTCCGACATGGTTTCTAAAAGTATGTATCAAGGATGGTGATTATGGAACACCGTGCACATGAATAATTCTGAAAAAAAAAAGAAAGAATTTTTTTCTTGTTATTAGTACTTTTTTGCTTCCAAAACATGTAGCCCCTAAGTTGGTGCAAGATTTTACCGGATGAAATTAGTTAAAATAACATTTTGTTTTCAACAGCATGAATGCGGAACAGTCAAAAGTGAAACTAGTGATAAACTAATTAATGTTTATTTACTTTTGAGAGTATTGACTTACTTTTATCAATTTTATTATTTTTTTCCCTGGTCAGAGGGCAACATCTGTTTCTGATAGTGAATCCTCAAACGCAGACAAGATAGTCAAATTAAAAACGCCTCTAAAAAGTCATAAACAATGTGTATCTTAGAGAGATTATGTTTTATTTATCAGTACTGCGGACTCCACCCTCTAGTATTGACCCTCTAAGGCAGTAAGTGAAAGGTTAACAAATTAACAATTTTAGTCAACAAGCATTAAAATTACCCAGCAAAAAACTATATGAAAATTAAGGTACAAAAATTATCGTTAGATATATTTTTCTTATGTGGCACTTCAATCTATTTGAAACACTATATTTATTATTCATTTTGTCTTAATTAAGAAATAATTAAAGTGGTGTTAAGAAATTAAAGTTTAAGTATTTTGATTCATTTTTTTAGGTTGTCTTAAGTAATAATTTCAAAAGTGTTGAATATAGGAAATTATACATTACGGCTGTTTTTCAAAGGCTCCGTCATAATATAAAATGATGCTTTCGTGCGAATAATATTCTATTTTTATAACTGCTGTGAGTTTGCAACTGTTACTCATGACTGTTAGATCAAGCTTAGCCAATTTAAAGCCAACGCTGTCTACCCTTATTTTTGAAAATGACGCAAAACGTCAATATGTAGAGAAACCACACTTTTGAGAAAATAAAAAGAGTTTGTGGCTTAATTTTTTAATGCTTATAAACTCCAATGCTGCATTACTTGGACTCATAGAAGTTTGCAAAAACTGAGAATAAGGCAGTGATCTTGAAATTTTCATCTAGGTGGGAAAATGTCACCAAATTGGCGATTTTTTAAAAAGTTTAATAACTTTGAAAATATTTAAGTTAGTTGTATGTTCTAAAGACCAGATAATTCTTCATGGCAAGATTATGTTTAAAACCATCGCATTGCTTAAAGTGTAAGGTACTCAAACTATGGCTTTTTTATTTTCCTTGGCGACAGAGTTTTGAAAAACAGCGTTAAGTATTTATTTAGAGCTATGTTGTATTTTTATGGAAATAAACCCCTAGTTACGAAGTAATTTCAGAACACGAAAAAAATAAAGTAGTAAAGATTATTTCGATTAGCTTGAATCGCACTTAACAGTATGAAATAAAATAATAATATGATTTCTTGACCGCGTCACACAAAAATTGCTAAAAAATTTAAATTAAACTTTTGAGATTTTAAATAACTAAATTAATTATAAATGATTGCTTTTATCGAAAACCGAAAATGGCCCAAAATTTTATGTAATCATTTATCATAATCATTTAATTATACATGGTCTAGATTACTATAATAAAGCTATAAAATGTTTTCGACCACCTGAACATTTTGATCCTCTGAAAGGATTCCGAATATTTTACATTATGATAGCCTTTATTAGCAAATATATGTTTATATTTGAATTATCCATGTATGCACACATATTAAAATTACTAAAGACTTTTCTGAAACTGTATTTCGGTTAAACAGACGCGTTGTAGCACGTTGGCATTTGAGAGGTGACGTAGCAATAGGGCATGTATAAGATTTATGAAACTTTCTAAAGGGTGATTTTCTTTTAAATAATAAACAATTTATAATTAATGCATGAATAATTTTAAATTTTTGCAGGGTTTTTATTATATTTTCGTTGAAACTATGAGTTCTATTAAATTTTTCTTCACTAACTTGTTCAAATATTAAATCACTAGTTTAATATTTTAGTAACTATTACTTGAATTACACTGGAGAACAAATTATTTGTTGCAGTTCTACAAATACTTGATCTTGCGCAATTCGAGTGAGGGAATTTCAAATCTTAAATTACTTTTGCTCATAAAACCACAGACCTTTTTTCAAAAGATATTTGTATTATATTTTTGTCAAATTGCATAATTTTAAAAAATGCACTGTAAGAAATTTCTCAGAAAAAATGGTTAAATAACAATTTAGTGATTGGTTATTTAACCATATTTAATCAAAACGGTCAAATAACCATAAATAAAATGTCTATCAAACGGTTAAGTTTGAGAAAAACTGTTTATTAATTACTTTCACCTAGGTTAAACAACCAGAATTTTATCGCACAAATTAGAACCACCTAATGAAGTTACTTAGTTGTTTGCAACTGCGTATATATTGTAACCGAGCGGGCTTTTATCTGTCGTTCTCATGACCGACAGAACTGGAGTTCGAGTCCCAGCGTTGACACCACAATATTTCCTCCATTCCCTTCAACACATGAAGAATTTTCAGTGTCCGGCACTCTCCATTACCTTACGAAAAGCCGAGCTCCTATGTCTAGTTAAATAATTATTATTAATTTTTTTTACGTTTTTGAAAAATGCTAGTTGTAAAAGGTTAAAAAACCGTATAATTTCCTATTCATGGTATTATAATCATACTTTTCGTAAATGGTTTCAATACCATAAAGGAAAAAAAATGTTCTTTACCTTAAACTTTACGGTTAATCGGATGGACAGACAGTTGCCAGTTATTTTACCATAATTTTAGAATGAAAATTTTAACAGTGTGTTATATATAAGAGAAAGTCGCATAAAGGTTCCGGAAATGTCAGCGTACGCAACTAGGGTCACTTCTCTATTATGACCTGTTTAGAAACACTACGAAGAAACAGTTTATAAAAGAATAGCGCGCATAGCAGCGTATGGCTATATTTCTAGGCATTGGTTCCTATGCATTTTAATCTTGATGATGTGCCTTAATTTACCTAAAAGTCAGTCGCAACATTTCTGTGACCTTATGTTATATATACCGCTTTGGCTTTCGACAAAAAAAAAAAAAAAAGACTAAAAATATCATTTTTAAAAACAACTGTAGCTTGTGGAGCGGAATCGAGTGCAGATTTTAAATCATCAATACGAATGTATCTAAGATGTGTTAAAAAAATCGCACACGACCAAAAACATAAAAAAACAATAACAAAATTGTTCCTTGGTGTACTTGTATTGTTAATTAGTACTTATTTTATTTTTATCTTCTTCCATGTCTTTACTACATCGATTTTATAAAATCACTTTAACCCAAATTCGGTATAAGTTGACATTGTCGGAAAATTTTTATAAAAATATTTTTATTAATTCAACATAAAAATTTTAAATGTTAATTAGTTTATAGTTAAGTGCTGAGACTGAAAACTAAGCCTACTCTTTCCGCTCTGCTATATTTATTAAAAGATTAAAACTTTTAAATGAAAAAAATTATACCTGAACGCTTAATGTTTTAAAGTGACACAAATTACAGGTTTATTCTCGTAATTTAAATATAAACGCCGATACATAACCTTGACATTTCAATAAACTGTATATTTATCTATTACTGATAATCGGTTGGACATCTGGAGGTTTTATATTTACCAGTGAATTTCTATTGTCGAATTCAAGGACAAACTGTATTAAAACATCCATATCAATACATATTTTTTTGATTTTGCACAAATATATAATTTAAAAAAAATATTTTGATTTGTTCTTTCAAAAGGAATCAATAGACACGCCAAAATAACTGATAGTAAAAAAAATGCATTTAATCTTTTCAAATTATGTATTTTTTGATTTTGCTTATACACATAATTTTGGAATAAAATACACTTTTTTGTTCTCGCAAAAAGAACCCAAAGACACATTAAGTCTAAAATATCTGTTATTAAAAAAAAGGGAGAGATTTCGGAGTTTTACCTATAATCCCGCACACTTCCATTCGTCAATTTTGAAATTATTGAGGCATGCTCGTTAATTTTATCACTTTTTTTAACAGTGATAGTACAAACTTTGCACCTATACTTCTGGTGCGCACGAGCAGCCACATCAAAAATTACATTTAGGGACGAACAGTATGATACGTAAAACTGCTCTAACGTATTTAAGATTTCTAAATTCCAAAGTTAGTGAATTTGTCCATAATGCGCATAATTTTTAAATGAAATACAATTTGTTTTGTTTATTTAAAAAAAAGCCACATGAAGTCAGATTTACGTTATATTTATTGGTTTTGCTCATACATATAATTATTAAATATACTTTAATAAGATATACATTGTTTCGTTCTTTCCAAAAGAACCCATATTCGCGTAAAGTACAAAATACCTGTTACGAAGAAATGTTGTTAATTTACGAATAGTGTCAATAACCTATCTCTCCTCTTATGAACTTATGTCTCTGATTTAATAACCTGTAATTAGGTCGATTCATACCGCAGGTACATTGTCTTGGTCAGGTTTATTCTCTAAATTTCTGTGGTCACAAAACTAGCTATGTTTCAACGTTCATGAGAAGAGAAATATAAAATATAGGACAAAAGAAAAAATATTTTGAAGAAAAAAAAAACATTTGGGATTGCAAGCTCTTAAAATTTTTTTTTTTCAAGTTCTATAATATTTTGAAGAGGGTTAGCAAAATTGAAATAATTTTTGAGCAAAAGTAAATGAAATATATCGAATAGCTTAAAACTATATCAATTTCAATAAAACTTATACTCATATATTTTAAACAACATTCAAGTAACAGCATTCAAAGCTTGCTCAACTTATAAACTGTTACTATGCAATTATTTATCGTCAAATATATCATTTCATTCATAAAATTTAAAAATAAATCTAACTTTTCTAGAATCATTTAAAATAAAAAAATCGCATTTTTTTTTCTCTCCTTTAAATACAATATTTAAATAAGATGCAATAGATCAAGTATTTTTTTAGGGAGTAATTTACACCAATAAAAAACAAAGTTTTTCTTTCTGTTTCTTATCTGGTAAGGAATAGGCAAATTTAAAATTTTTTTTATTATAAGAATTATGGTTTAAACAATTATATACAATGTACAAAAGACAATTTTAAAATTACTTATATCTTTATTAAAGTTTAATTATAATACAGAGTTTAAAACCCATATTATTCGAAAAAAAGTTCTTCATACTTCTATGTATTGTTTGTTCTAGAGAATAACATAAAAAACGATTGCAAAAACTCCAAACGATTTTAAGATATGAAAATGATATTTATTTAAAAAGAGTTTTCTGATTGAAATGTATAATTTTCTTACTTTTGCATATGATTTTTAATTACTAAAAATATTATAGCTAAATAGTAGCTAATGAGTTAATTTTAATATAGTATTTTTGTATAAATGAATGCAAAATTTTGTTTCCATGTTTCATCTAAAACACGTTAAATCTACTTTAAAATTTTATTACTTAATTATAAACTCAAATTAATTAAACTTTTAGCTACTGAATTGTAAACTTAAATTGTTTTAGTTCCTTAATTGCTGTAAAATTAAAAATTTTAACTGTTCAAAATACAATATCTCAATAGAATTTGATCAATTCACATCGTTTCATTTCATCACCATATAATCGGTTGTTCAAACTAGAGCCTTCAATTTTTCACTTTAAAATATGATTTTTTTAATAAAATAAGGCAAACGGAGACATAATTTGATTAACGAACAGAGTAAAACTTAAAATTGAGTAGAATTTGAAAATTATTTTAACGCATTTTTTTTAATAGAAATTATGAGTACAGAACCTTAAAAATCGCCCTTTTCCTTATTTGAAAATGTTTTCAATTCAAAAACATTATGTAGGCCAAAGGTTTAATAAAGATGGAGTTGTAAGCTGATGAGCTTTAACCATCAGACGAAGTAAATGAACTTATTTTCAGTGGCCTTCTTTTCTATATGAACAGGATTTTCAAGTCTAAGCGGCCTTCACTTTGTCAAATGTGTCTTATTTAAATTGTTTCTATTTTTCATACCTGACGCAAATTATAAATTCAACACAGTTTTTTTTAAAATTGTAATAGAACTGACGTTATTTCTAAAGAATGAAATGTATTTTTGAAATGCTAATTATAATTAAATAAAAATTTTAAAGGTTATTCTTTCTCAGTATTAAAGTATTAAAAAAATTATATTTTAAAAGGAAAGAAAGCGATTAAAAAAAATTTTTTTTTTTTATGATTGGATTTCATAAAACGATTTTTTTTTCTTATTTTTTTTTAAAAACTTCGTATAGAATCGTTTTCTACAAAAGTGTTTAGAACTTCACATTTTAAAGGGGTATTTTTAAATATAAGAAGGTATATATTCAGCGGTCAGATATTTAAAATTCAATTTTACAAGAACTATTGTACTTATTTCGCTCTAATTTTGCCTTTTGTCATAGGACATTACATTCCTTAAAAAATTGTAAAAATTTGCATACATTGTACTAAATTAAATAATAAATAATTATTAAAAACTTTAGCAATTAATTACAATTACTATCAATCACTTTTTGCATTGAATCTTTTGATAAACGAATTTTATAATTGTGTGCAAAAGTTTTTCAACTTGCTTAAAAAGTTCTCGTGATACAATAAAAAACACAAAAAGTCAAATTAACATTAAGGGGTACAAACTTTTGACCCTTTTCCAGACCTAACTATTGGGTTCATTTATCCCAGATTGCGGCTTCCTCCTACATTTCGAGAGTTAAAAATTCAAATCCATCATCAATAAAAAGTATGTTCATGCAGAGGAATTATGTTTTTGGAACTAATTTCGTAACTTAAAATCATGTTTGAGGTCATCTCCTCGAATCCTTAAGATAGTCCTAGATCGTGAAAATCCGATCATTAGATCAAAAGTTATTGAGAGGGATTATTTCTAACCAATGTTCCGATTTTCTTACTATTTCTATGAAATTTTTTATTGTTTTGATAGTTTTTGAGAGTATGAGTAAAATTTTATGAGAACAACTTGAAAAATAAAAGACAAACTAACAAGTTGTAACTATTTATTAAAATATCAATACTGTACATAATTGTCACATTACAAGAATGAAGAGTAATAAATATGTCAAAAATTTTTAAGCACATAATAGAATATATTACAAGATACAATTATTTAAGGAGAAAAACATGTGTATATATTAAATCTACTTTAATATGTTATTTGTGTGCTTTATAATCACTGAAGAATTTGTAAATGTGTGCCAGTGCTCAAATAACAAAAGCTGATTACTGTTTTAAAATTATAAAACATATATTTTTGATTAGTAAATTGTAATATCATTAAATATGCTTAAGTTATACAAAGATACAAATTTTTGAGCGGATCGAGAATAATTTAAATCTTTATTTTTCCTTTTTGTGTGAGCGTATTTTAGACAGAATTAAGACTCGAAAGTAAAAATATCGTGAAAATTTTTCACCTTTCTCAAAAAAACATAATTTAAATTTTTTTTTTTTTTATGTCTTATTTTGATTTCTTTTAAAAATAATTCAGATGCATTATTTCGGATTTCACCGTATTCTAGAGCACAAAAAAATCTTAAAATATAAAATATTTTATGAGATCATCAGTGTATTAAGTTTTAAAGCATATTCATCAAATTATCTTACATCAAAATTTTAGTTTCCTTTTTTAAATTTGCATCCATTACTTCATAGGTTTGACAGCCCTGGGTAGGTCCTGACCTTCTTCCTGGTCTCTGCGACTTTCGGCGACTGTTTTCCAGTTTTTATTTTTAGACTGTTTAATTCTTTTTCAACACAATCAATCCATATGCCAGTGGGGGTCTGCAGGCAGGTCAAGTATATATGAGCTATACCATTTTAACTTTTTTTTCAGTAATTATCTTTCATTCTGCCTACATGACTAGTCCATTTTTGTCTCGGTAGTTTTTAAAAATTTTACTGCATCATGTTATTTATAGATCTCGTAGAGTTCTAAGTTAGATCTTCCCTTTCACCTAGTATGCAGTGTTCTTTCAAAATACCCCAGAGCTTTCTTATCACTCAGCGCCTAAGCCTCTTGTGCATTAATTCAGGACAGGTGTATTAAGTCTATTGTAAGTAAGTACTGTAGAACTTAATATGAGAAGGGTGGATTTTAAATAACTCTTCAGGCTTTAGAAACATGTGTTTGCAGCAGAAATTCTTTCCTATATTTCTGGAAAAGCTAGTGCATTTTTATGATTTCCCTCCAAAAAATTGCATCAGGTTACTTGAAAATCAAGTTTTAAAACAAATATTATGAATTAGTTTACTTAAAAATGAGATCATGTTTGAGATAAAAAATGGATCTAAATGTTTAAAAATTTTAATTTTTACTTGCACTGTTACATGGTTAACAAGTTTATATAAAAATGGAATGATTCACGTATTGATTAAGGACTAGGAAAATCTCGAGCCATTTGATTAAGATTGAATAATAAAACAGTCAAGAAATGGTCTGTGTAGATGAAAATTATCATGAGCTTAGCGGTAGTAGCTCAAGAGATAGTGCGTTCGCCTTTCAATGTGGTGAACCGGGTTCGAATCTTAGCGATAGCTGGTCAATTCAAATTCCACACCCAGCTCGCACTGACCACAGTGGTGACGTAAAATATTCTTAGTGATAGATGGATCATGGATTAGAGTCTCCTTGCTGTCAGGCTAACCATGGGAGGTTTTACTCTCTATGTAACCCAAATGCGGGTTAGTTCCTCCAAAAAGTCTTCCACGAAAGTAAATTTCTCCCAATACTTGATCCAGCAGTTCCCTTATCTTCTAGATTAGGTTCAAAGTTCCAAGGCTATGGAGTTGAACATTGGTAGTCGTGAACCCAAAAATTGGGTCGGCAGTTCGACGAAGGTTATGAAATAATATAAAATCATCATGAGCATTTCAAATGAGTTTGCATCATTCATATATTAACAATTAAAAATGCCACTTATTTTATCTTAAACACTGCTACTTATCTTATACATTTCCGCTTTTATTTTACTGCAGTGTTAAAATGCTAGAGTAATAATTAAAAAAAATTTTATATTTATCAATACCAGATTATGGTAAAATGCAAAATAAATAAATTAAAGTTTTAATAAAAAAAGACAAGATTTTTTTTCTTCTTCTTTATCTAACTCGATCAAGACGTATTCTTTGGTTCAAGTGTTACAGAATAATTATAAAACTTTAAAAAATTGAAAAGACGATATTTTAGAAAAAAATGATAGATTTAGTTTTAAAGTAAAGGTGCTATTTAAATGAAAAGTGTTGAAATAAGTAATGAAATGTTTTTTTTTAAAGTCAATTTTCCTTTTATGTTTTACCTAATCTCCCCCTTGAAAATGTGTATAGAGAAAAGAGAGAGCTGCGTGTCAATTTTTTTAAATATGTTTCAGAAACTAAACATGTGTCACGAACTCAGGATTGAAGTAAGAAAAGGCGTTGAACACATTCTGATCCATGTTCATAATGACTAATTTGTCCGAAGGAGTGAGATCTGGCTTGCTGGCAGTGAACTGTCTATCAAAATTGCTAACATCTTGAGAATGGTTCTGAAAAAAAAAAAAGAGAACACATTTAAAATTAACTGACCAATTTTTATTTAAAACATTTGAATTAACTAAGCATCAGTTTGCATGATTTGTAAATAATATAATCATCCAAGCTTTAATTTTTGCAGAATAAATAAAAATTTACTAATATATTGAATAAAAACATAATCGAAGAAACATTTTTGCACAGTAACACAGATTTTTAATTAATTAATTTTAGTTATAACTTATAAACGCAGTTTTTGCTTCATAGCTTCTAAACTATGACACCAAATGCTGTTAGAAATCCTGAAATACGTTAGACCATAATATTGTGAAAATTTGCAGCAAAAAGGGCCAAAAAAATCGAACCACATTATCGTACAAATTTGATTACACGATACAATAGTTTAACTTGTATGGGTATATGGTTCAATTTATTGCCTCAAATTAAATTTAATTAAGTTTGCAGAAAATTTTAAACGATGTTGTAGCTCAATGTACAGATATTATGATTCAACATTGAACTGATTTTTTCTGAGTGTATAAAGAGATACGGTAATCCCGAGATAATGTTACATACAAACTAAGCTCGGTTAAATTGAATTTTCTCAGTGGGTTTGGTTAGAGTGCCTTCAGTGAACAAGAGTGGCGCCAACCTCCCGAAAAAATCTGATTGGAGGAAACTAAGTTTTTACCGCCGCAGGCTAAATGGAAAAATTCTCCATTCGTTTAACACGGGAAGCATGATTAGTGATGTGAAAACTGAATATTTTAATACCTATCTTCTGGTAACCCGATCCTATTATGCGCTTGCGCAGTTTAGCTCTTCACCTCGATTGACGCCACTCTTGTTCACTGAAGGCACTCTAGGTTTGGTAACTTGCTTCTCAGGTGCCTTGGTAACTTGATTCTACAAACTAACTGTATTGTTTGTTTTTTTCGTTTCATTTATTTGAGATTCATATACTGTTCATTACCTGAAAATGTCTCCATTTTCCCTTGTCGATTAATACTACTTGTTCTAGTGATATTATACTACACTATCATTATTATTGATTCAACACTGTCCCGTAATATCGGTGTTTTGAACATTAAATAGTAAAAATTGGCAAACACATTAATAAGATGTTAAATTCTATCAGAATGAACCATATTTTCGTAATTTCAAGTTTAGGGGATATTTCCGTATCATGATCAGCCAACTACAATCGCCAAGGCACCAAATAGATTTTAAATTTGCCATTTCATATAAAAAAAATAATAACTTTAGTGATTCGCCAGGGAGTGGCTCAACACCTCTTAGAAAAGAGTAGGCCTCAGCACGGGTTACCATAAATATCCTTTAGTACTCCAAACGTAATGACATATTTCGTATTTTTAACCACTGCGCAGCTTAGTACCCCAAACGTAATGACATCTTTCTTATTTTTCATAAACTGCGCAGTTAACTTCGTCACATCGGACTACTAAATTCATCCGTGCTGAGGCCTTCCTTCTTCTAGGAGGTGTTGAGTGGCTACGAGTTATCATCGAATTAGCTCTCTTCTGTGACGTTTTTTTTAGTTGCCAAGAGTTGGCGATTATTCTGCCGCAAATCACAATACGAAAATCTTTCCCAAGTTTAAGAAGTACGATAAAATGGTTCAACTTAAAATCATAATAAGATTGCAGCATATTTGTACAAAATTCTGTTTCATTACTGCCCGAAATTTCTAGTCAAGAATAACTTTTCATAAGCCTTCTTCAGCAGAGAGGACTTATCAAAGCATGATTTATAGTTGTACTTTGTACTGTAAACATTCAGTGTAACAGGTCACTGTAATAGTACCCTCTATTGAAAGTTTTATTAACACCAGACACTATTTGTAGTAAGTCTGAGAAAACTTGCGCTTCTGTCAACACTATTTGCATCGAAATAATATAATTTTTTTTTATCCTAAAATGATGAGTAGTATTAATACTAAAATCTTTAAAAAACATTAGCACTGAAATACAATATATTATTATTAACCGAGTACTCAGCTCAAAACAAAACTTATGCTTACGAGGCATTGTTAAAAAGAGTGCTCCATTTTAAGCAAAAAATTTATCGAAATAGCTCCCAAGCAAACCTAATCGAATTTGAAAACCCATGTACTCATTATTGAGTGACATGTTCACTTTGAATACTGCCCAAAATGACACATTATCCTCAAATGTGATAAATTTTAAATTTTATCAGTTTATAACGATCAAATATTCGAAAGGAAATTCCAATTAGATAAAAGTTTACTGCACTTGCCATCATTCCAAATTTATTTCACAAATATGGAATATAGAATGTCTTCAGATCGATAATTATCATTTTGCTACCTTGACTCCATGCTTATTTGCAAGCTTAATTCTCAGAACTGTTTCAATTTTGAGCATGTCACTATACTCAATAAATAGTACATGGGATTTTCAAATTCGACTATAGTCTGTCTATGGAAATAACTCCCCACGCCATTCGTCTAGAGCATGCCATTAACTTTCTCCAAGCCATTTGTCTGACTATGGTTACGGTTACGAGGTTTACCTATTTCAAGCAAGTTGGGTCAATATAGGCTCAGGTCGGAGAGAGAGAAGCTACTTTCTTTTAAATGCGCTGTTTCTTGTTTCCATAGCGGCAGACAACATTAGACTTTGTGGTCTGGCAGCTATTCTGACACATTTTTACTCAATTTTGGGAAAGTGTGGGATCAGTTTCTCCCCATAGATGTCGATAATATTAGGGCCAAAAATTGTTTAAAGGATAATTTACTTAAGTCTGGCAATGGACATTTGTTAGAAATTACAAAACGTTATTTCCAAAATATCGCAAATATATAAATTAGTGTAAAATCTCAGTTGGGACAAAGTGGCAAAACCAATATAAACTGCCTTCAGCTATGCTCATCATCTTTCCGATAATTAAGACACAATCTAACACAAGAAATGAACGATAGATAATTAATTACACATTAATTAATTTTCTATAATTGGTGAATTTTTGAGAATACGTGAGGAGTTTTACAGATCTAGGACGCATAGTCCACCCCTACCTCTTTTTGCCGGAATTCTTTTGTTTCCAGATTCAATTTAAACAAAATGAAACAAAGACAAAATTATTATTTTCATAGCAGAATTTTTAGAAAATAATTTAATTTTAAAAATGTAAAAAACGTTCAAGAAATCCGGTTTGAAACCAACTAAAATAAGTCTGACAGCAGCCAAATCGACCTCAACTTAGTGATCCAAGGGTTAAGAACAAGATTCGAATCAAAAACTGATTTGTCAGAACAGATTATATAAATTTTCCTAACACTGCAATTGATTTTTACATAATAGAATAAAGCTGTATTCCTTATTATTCAATTTTGTGTGAATGAATTATTTCATTTATCCTTTTAAAAATCTTTCTTGATATCGAAATAGCCAAAAAAGATATGTCAGACGAAAAATCTTTTCGTTCAATATTCTATTCAGGCACCCAACCCTGATGTAGGCCTCCGAAGAGAGTTACCAGAGAAATTCCAAAGCCATTCACAACAATCGCGTAAAAAAAAACACTCCCTTTCGAATCGCATTTTTTTCTCTCTCTTTAAGGGAATAAAGTGATGGGAAAATGCAATTGAATAAAATTTCTCACGAATTTTCTTCACAGTCGCCTAGGAAATGCGAGAACTTACGTTGACTTCACGGCCATTTTGTTTGAGTAAAAATCATGTGATCGTTGCCACGGTGGACATAAAAAGATCGTTTTATTTTCTGTGTAAAGAAAGAATGATGTAATCTATTTAAATGCTTTGGCTGTTGTGACCTTGCCGATGACTTAGAAACATGTGCCTACAATTCTTAGAAATATTACTGTTAGTTATTCTCAAACATTTGAAAACTTCATGCGATTGGCACGATGCGATTGACGTAAATATTTGGGGGAAAAAACACGAGTTGTTTCTATTTCTTCTCTATGCCATGACAAACACTGCAAAATCATAGCGTAAACAAGGGTTTAAAAATAGTGTTTTAATATGCATTTATTTTCATAATAAGCCATATAACTCAAATAACCTTAATACAGTAAAATGATCAGAATTTATTATTATTTTTTTTATGATTTCATTTTAAATTCCTCAAATATTGTTTGATAACAAGAAACATTTCATGTTATAAAATTAAATTTATCAAAAAATTATTCAGAACATTCATAACTATTAACAGATATGAAATCAAAAGAATGCTTAAAAATTAAGCTTTTTAAATATTATTTTTAAAAAAATAATTTTTCAATGCATATCAAATTCAATTGTGTAACGAATTTGTATATTAATTTTGAGAATTATTGTAAATAATTTTAATAAAAAACCAAACGATATAAATTTATTATGAAGTTAAGAACTACCTTTCGCTTAAATATCGTTTGATTACGTTACGTATTTTGTATAATTGTAATGAAACTTGTTGAAGTACAATTTAAAAGCAATGTATTAATTTAATTTTATGTATTAAAAAAAATTCAATTTAAAGGCTAACATCATTTTACAACTGACAGTGAGAATGAGAAAGGTGAAGTTTTCTTTACGGTAGGTAAAAATTTTTATGTTTAAAGAACCATAAGAAATAGATTGGTAATTGGAATTCTTTGTCTAGTATGATATACTTAATTTTTCTACTGACTTCTACTGTTTTTTTTTAATTTACTGCTATTATTCCAATTATTAATGCAATACATTATTAAATTTAAAATGTCAAGTAGAATTTCAATTAAAATGTTAAAACAATAGTATTATTCTCACTAAAAAACAATCAATAATTCTGAAATTTAGATCTTCAGAATAATTATATTGAAAAGAATTTTTGAAATTTCGTTTTATTATTATGATCTGCTTATTCGCGATCGCAACGCTTGGGCTTCTAGCGGGAGCCTGAAAATATCAGAGATTTAGTTCATAGTAGATAATCATTGGCAAAGTCTGACGCCATTTTCTTAGCAGCAAATAATAAGCAAAATTTCCCTAAGAAAAAGGCAGAAGAACTTGAAGAAACGACCCAGTTCCAGTGATGGGCATCATTCACGAAAATTTTATTCATGACTAAATTTATTCAGAATAAATTTATTCTGAATGATTATTCATATGAAAATTTAGTCATTATTCATCATTCATTATGCAAATGTATAAAAAATTTTGAATAATGATAGATGAATAAACTCATTAGTCATGACTAATTTTTCTGAATAAAATTTTGAATAACCAGCGAAAAATGCAATCGATATGTTTTTGTCTATAACGAGATGCAAAACATCGTTTGCTCTTAACACCGTTTGCTTTTAGGAATTTAACTATAAAACTAAGACAAGCATGAATATTTATTTTTATGTTATTTTAACTAACTCCAGTGTAACATACTTAGTTGTGCTAAAAAGTAGGTTTATAACAGTTTAGTTACTTAAGTTCATTTTAAAATTTTGTTCTAAAATCTATAAAACACAATTTCTTATAGTTTTTGAAAGCAAACGATAATCTTATTTTAAATAAAATTTTAACTTAAAAAATTATACGCTTTTTTGCCATGTAACCATTTCTCAAAAGTATGCTTTATGTTATACAAAAGTAAATTTCCTCAACTATTATATAAATATACTTGAAAAGGATTAACGTTTTATTTGTAGTTGTCATAATCGTAGTCAGAGTATTCCGTACCCATTTTTGTTGACCAGTGAAATTATTCAGTTATTCTTGACTAATGAATAAAGGAAACTGAATAAAGAATAATGAATGATTTATTCTTTATTCATAAGATTTCTGACTAATGAATAAATCTTTATTCATTATTCAGAGTTTGAATAATTATTCATCATTCTTTATTCATTATTCTGAATGACAAATGCCCATCTCTGCCCAGTTCATTGGTAAATCCTTCAGAAACAGAACGCGCCCAACTGAACGCGCCAATTGAAGAAATTTCTCAATAATTTTTACCTTTCCATTATCAACAAACTTGAAACCGATAACTTCCATACTGTTACAGATGTGTGTATTACGGTAAAATACATTTTTTCTGTCTTCAATTCATTACAAATTAAAGTGAAGTCAACATTGCTTAGTTTATTCCAATGAATAAATGTGATTTCAGAACGTGCAAAACTGTAACAGTTATAGAATATTATATATTTCTGAATCTATACATGTAATTCAGAAAACAACAATAAAGAATCCTCCGAATTACTTGAAATAATATCATTTGGGTTGATTATTAATAAATTTGTTTCGTTTTCTTGGTAAGTATTTTTTAATTTTGAATGATAAATTTCAACTAGAATTCAGCTATTCTGTTTTTAAGTAACATATTGAAATTCATATCGAGATCTTACAGTTATAAAATTTTATTGTGTGGTATGTCATCTTAAAGTAATGAAGGGATAATCTTTGTATATATTATTTGAGAATAAATTTTTCAAATGAAGAACATATCATTTTGGAATTCTCCGAATTTATAAAGCAGGTAAGTGTTAAGCTTTTTATCATAAAAATGTTACTTGCAAATAATTTTTTTCTTATTTGATGATAATTTTCTATAGAATGGTTCTGAAAGCTTTTTATTTTAATGTGAGGAATTTTTAGAATCTTTTTTTTTGTTTTGTTTCGTAAGCATTCTTTATTTTACGTTTTTTAGTTTCTAAATAATGATTTCTATTGAAACGTAAAATTTTTTGATACAAATTGCTGTCAAAAAAATTTCTTGCAAAATTAAATTATATAAAACTATGAGCATATGTATACTTTTTGCATATTTTAATATTTGAAGTAATATGATTCTTAAAGCTATGGAATGTAAAGTTTAGGCTTTTATGTTATATCGTTAAATTTAGTAAAATTATTTCTCAGGCATTAGGTTTTAACTTTAATAGGAAGATACATATTTTTTTTCTGTTTATTTACAAATATTTTTCCGATGTGTTTTGGGTGTTCCTTCTCTAAAAAAATATATACCATTTTGTTTTCGCATGCATAAGAAAGAATACCAAACATTTTTCTTTTTTAAATTTAATAAGCCACAATAAAGAAGGAACGTTGCAATGCTGCACTGAAGTCATTTCCAGAGCAACTGAATGACTGTTCTTATGGAAATCGCAGGGATTCGTCTCATACAACAACGCCCCTATAGTTCGTTGCGATCGCGAATTCTTAAATGTTTAGATCTTTTTTTATAAATTCTTTTTTTTAAATTCTTTTTTTTAATAACACTAATTTACTTCTTTGTATTTTCTTATGTATTTAACATAGCGTACTCAGTGAAGAAAATGTTTTACCTTTACGTTTTTCAAACCGTTTACGACTAGTGTGGTTAAAACACCTTAAATACAAAACTATACGCTTTTTAACCATTTACAACTAGCATGGTTTCAAAACCGTAATTTTTTTTTAAACAGGGCATTAAATTTAGGCTTATCGTTCAGGGTGGAAAATTGGGGAGTGCAGGGCACTGAAAACTGTTTATATGTTGAAGGGAATAGTGAAAATATTGTGGTGTCAACTGTGGAACTGAACTCCCATTCTGTCAGTCATGAGATTGACAGATTAACCCTCTCTGCTATAATATGTGCCCAGCAGCAATTAACGAGGTAGTGATAAAATTCTGGTTCGAGAGATGAAATTCTGGTTTGTTAATTGTATTAGGTGAGATAAATTAATAAACAGTTTTCTTCATAGTTAACTATTTGAATACCATTTTGTTTATGGTTATTTGACTGCTTTGTTTGAATATGGTAAAAAACAAAACAATTAAATAAATTGTTATTTAACCATTTTTTCGGTAAATTTCTATACAGAAAGAAAAGATAGATAAAAATTTGACTTTACTGAAACAGCAAAGAGCAACAGTTGATATACAATTTCATCTTTTATTTATGTTTTTAATTTTTTGTTAAATATTTTAAATAGCTTACACCGAAGAGCCATTACATTATGACCACCCTGCTAATAACATGTAGGACCACCTTTAGCCCTCAAAACTGCTAGGAACCGTCGTGGCATTGATTCCACAAGGTGCTGATAGGTAGTCTGAGGTATCTGGTACCAAGCGCTCACCAACTGGTCCTGAAATTCCCTCATTGGCTTAAGGTCAGGTGAATTTGGGGGCCAAGACATGACTTGAAAGTCACTGGAGTGTTCCTCGAACCAATCCATGACGATTCGACCCTTATGACATGGTGCATTGGTAAACACCATTCCCCGCAGAAAAAACTGTTGCCATGAATGGGTGAACCTGGTCTGCAACTATGTTCAAATAGCTTACAGACGTTAGGGATAGTTCTATGAGGATTATGGGTCCTAATGTGCCCCATGAAAACATTGCCCACACTATACTACCCCCGCCACCGGGTTATAGCCCATTGTTATAGATGGAGGGTGGTCATAATGTAATGGCTCTTCGGTGTATATCATGACTACATGATATTAGAGCAGTTACAGATATTTAAGGTTATGTAATAGCTGTATTATGTGAAGTAATGATTTTGCCATTTAAAGCAGAAAAAATCATTTTTAAAAAAGGTATTGTATTGTGTAGAAAAAAGTATTAATTGTATTGTGATATAATATTCGCATATAATAGTCGTATATTATATTCGTTCTGTATATATTAGTACTATATATTCGTGATATAACATTTGCACTATGCATTCGAATGCAATACTTTCAACTAGTTATTATTTTAAACATTTTATTAAAATGACGAGCTTTCGCTAATATTTTAAACTTTATACAGTCCCTGGCAAAATTATTAGACGCACTATAAAATTCTATGTAAAAGCTTGATTATCAGGTGATAGTATACAGCTTTATTGTTTTTATGTGACTGAAACCAGTTTGCACTTGTGTACGTTAGTGTATCGATAGGATAAATTAGACGATATATTATATAAATATAGAATATTTATTATATCAAGCATTATACTAGTATATTCTATTAATTAGATCAAAATATTAGACGTTCTCTAGTTTTTAAATAATTACATGATTTGCGCGAGTTTATATGCAAAACTTTTATATTTAAACATACATTTAATGGATTTTTATTCAGGAGATTCTTTATATACTTCCTATTTGTATTTATTTTTAACGTATTGCATTACAATGTTAACCAATTGATACAGGAGCGTAAACAAATGCAAACCGGTTTCATCCGAGTAAAAACAATACAGTATCACCTGATAATTTTGATTTTACATAGAATCTTATAGTGCGTTTAATAATATAGCCAGGGACTGTACAATTAGACTTCTGAGAGACTGATTTAAATCATCTAAAATATATAATAATATAATTATAGGATATGCACAGTTAGAAAACTATAAAATATTGAAAGTTTCATTCCGTAAACTTTAATTTAGTATTGTATAAATTAATTTTATGAATTCTATTACATTCGAATAAATTTTTAATTACACAAAATTTGGGCTCAACAGACTTATATAAAAGTGGTTTTTTTCCGGGCTATTTCTTTCCCTACTTTTTTCCTGTTACTTTTCCGTGATTTAGACGCAGATTAAAATGGCGCGGCATATTTATCTATGCATAAAAAAAAAAAAAAATAAAAAAAAAACAGTCTGAAACATATTTAATTATTTATATTGATCATTAAAGTGATGTCATTTCACCTAGTTTCACAACAAACAATGAAAAATTGAAAAGTCTTCATTACTAGTTCTTAATATTTTAATTAACACGAGAGTACTAGGGTGAATCATTTCAATTGAGTTTATGAATGGAGAAACAGAGAAGGCGAAAAAATCCAAATTAGCAACTTAGTGATTCATTCTTACTATTAGCATGAAATAAGATGATGCAAGATACCGTAAAAATATAACTTTATATAATAAAGAAATAATAACTCATTATTTTTTTCTTATTTATTACTATAAGCAGCTTTTTTTAATATTTCCTATCGCTCTCTCATGTTAGTGGCTTTAAATTTCCGTTAATTCACGTTAAACTGGTATATTAAAACATTATTATGCAAAATTTTAAGGACTACGCAGATAATACTTCAAACTTTTATTTAGTTTAATTATACACCCATAAACATTTAACTTAGGTTAACACTACCCAAAGCTTTTTAGAAAGCGAACGTTTTTTGTTTTGTCAAGTGACAGCTTAAAGCGTGACAAATAATGTGTTTGATTTATTTTGCAAAACCCGAACTTTTGTTGTAATTACAGTGTCGCATATAGAGGTGCATAATAGGCAGATAATACAAAGTAATACAGGGCAATATCTTTCCGAATTTGATGTTGAAGAATCCTAAAAGTTGTGTGAAAGAACACTTTTTTTCCAAATCGGACTTTCATACGCAATTTATGAAATATGCAATGTATGAAATGCAATCTATGAAAGCTTAAAAGATCGAAAATTAAACAAGTTACACCATATGTTAAATATTTTTGCTTCCGCAAACTCCAATTCTTGGCGTGTTTTGATTTCGCCTGTAATTGTTTACTATGGATACCGAGTTGGCGAGTGTTTGCAGATGTATTCGAAATTACTTTTCATCACCAGAAACATAAATTCACCGTTAAAAATATATGTGGTTATATAATAAGGATATTTATATTTTAATTTTCAAGGCTTTGCAAACTGTATTAAATAATTTTAGAATATATATAATTTCTATCCGCTCCTCCTCCGTTAAGTCTAGTTCGAATTCGTCTTAATATTGTCTATGCTACACGTAACAAACTTATCTTATTTTAAGAATTATGGTATGTATGCAACCTAAACTACTGATTCTTACTCGATATAGTATCGTAATTCTTTTTTACTGATTTCTGTGGATATTATATCTTACTGTAATTAAAAATTTTAGTATTAGTAAATAACAAACATAGTGGTTGATGGTGGTTACTTTACAACAAGTAGTGCAAAAGAACTTTCTCGATGTTTCCCAGCACCTAATCCTTGGTTTTAATTTCCCTTGGGTTTTGGCGCAGCTTAACACCACCTTGGCTTAAAGTGGTTGCTACCAGTTTTGGTGATCAGATACACGAAAGTTTTTAAATTTTTTTTTTATTTTTTTTTTTACAGTATACGAATAATGTTCGGGGTTATTTAGGCTATTTTTCAATTCAAGACACCCGATATAAGAAAGTTTACTCTAGAAATCAATTAATTGTTGTAAAACCTGGATCCATAGTTACACTCTGTGTTTATACGTATGAGCATTTTAACACGAATATTAAAGATAAGAAAAAAAAGTGGCTTTAGTTATAGGGCTAGTTAAAGAATTCTGTATTTGGCTTTGTAAGCTGGTAATGAGGCAACAAAACGCTAAAACTTAGTAATTTCTGAAAGATTTAGCATTTTACGAGCATTTCTGCCTAACTAATAGAGGGTGTTAATAGTATTAATTTCAAAACTGTGTCTTAACAGACAGCAGAACGGATCGAAAGGAAGGCTTGAGTAGCCTTGCAGCTATAACCCATACCATTTTCTTTGTTTGTTGTTTACATTTATAAATCTGATTATTATTTAATTTGGATCTCTTTACCTCTTTCAGACCATTTAACATTAAATAATCATCGAAACAGCATATGGAAAATTAATGTCAGGTAAAACATTTTTCTTAAAGAACCCTTTTCCTAAATCTTTGGGAAGGGCATACTAGATGCGTGTCATAAATAGGATGTTTTTCTTTTCTTTTTTTTTTTAAACGAATAATCATCATAACTCTGAAAAACGTTAAATGATAATTGATTGAGTCAAAATTCTCATTTCTCAAATTAAAATAGGTTTATAAACCTAAAACATAAATAAAAAACTGTTAAAAACTAAAAAAAGGACAGTGAAATCAAAATTTCTACTGAAAATCCATGACGGCGAGACTTTTTTTCGAGCATCATTTAAAATTAAAGTTGTCTTCAAGTTATTTAGTAATGAAATAAATTTGTTTATTTAAATAACGATGAATCATTTACGATTTTGACAAAAGGATTTAATTGCTCAACTATTTAACAGTTTTGAATTTCAATGAAAAATATATTTAAATTATTACAAAGAAAAATATTTAAAACCGTAAGGTTTGTAGTTTATATAAAACTAATATCACCTAGATAATTATAATACACGGAGAAAAAAATTCTGGAAAAACTATCGTATTATATGGTAATGACATTTCTGGTAAAAAAACAACAATATAATTCAGGTTAATAAAACCAAAATATATGATTATTTAAACCATTCATTTTGTAGTTTTGCCGTTCATATGGTAACTAGTCACCGAAAATTCTGGTTTTCAAAATTATGGTTCTTATTACTACACATTTAGTAAAAATATAAAAGTTAAAAAAAAATTTACCGAATAAATGGTTTTTATACCATGCCAAAGTAGGCCACTCACTAAGGTTTTTGCAGGCACTAAATACTATAAGCCTGTGATTTCAACTATCTGATATAACACTTAATTTTGAAACTGTTATTGTTAAAATGAGGAAAAAATTAAATCAATTCCTCACCTCAAATCGATTCGAAATTATTTCTAATCTTTTTTTTTTTTTATTCATAGGTTTACTATTACTAAAGAACTTTGTTTAAACTGCTAAAGTTTGTTTATTTCGCGTTCATCTAAAAGAGGGTCAATCATATAGAATTCCGTAGCAAAAAAAAAAAAAAAAAAAAAAGGATAGCTTCTCTAAGGTATTATGAATACAAAATTTTATCACAGATTATAAAACCATATTTTATTGTTAATTTTTCCAAAATCATTACCAAGTTCGGTAAAAATTACCGAGCTTTTTGGTGTTCCATAGCGCCCCCCCCCCCAAAAAAAAACAACAAAAAAACGGTTAATTGTACCATATTCTGGTAGTTTGAACCATACTTTTTTTCTCAGTGTAACAACTTAAAAACAAAATTTTCATTTTTTATAACTAATATCTGTATTGTCACATGCAACATTTATTTCTGTATTTATTCTATTTATTTACACATCCTTTTTTTCTTCTGTTTTCCTATTTATTTTAACTATCTTTATACATGATCAAATTATTCTAGCATATACTATTTATATCAAGTTACGTAGAATTTTTCAAAACCTTAATCATCATTAGTTTTGAATGTATAGATAAGATAAATTTATTTGCTTAATAGTTTGTTCTCGGAAAGTTGCACCATCCTCGATAAGTTTTATCATACGTTTGAAACAAAAAATGTTTGGTAGAAAAAATTGGGTAAAATTTTAAAATTATCATGACAAAATTGAATTAACAGCAATAACAACTAAAAGGATATGAAATATTAAGGTCATACTATTATATTAAGGTCAAGTTTATTACAAGTTAGTCAAATTACAGATACCGTGATAAAAATGTATAATTTAACCCATAATATGTTTTATTCTAATTATTTAATATAAGAAGCAAAATTAATGCTACAAAGGGGCTAACTTTAAATATTAATAAAAAATAAAATTAATTGGTTAATTCGAGTACTATTAAATTACTTAACTAGACATAAGTAATAAAATTTTAAGAACTTTTATCTTGCAGAATTATAGCATTTTTTAAAAAAAAATAAATTCTTATTTCATAAATTAAACATAAGATATTTGAGTTGCTATTTCTCATTTGAATTACTATTTCATTTAAAATAAATAATAATTAATAATTATTTCAGACGTTAAATATAAGATATTTAAATTGATATTTCTGATATAAAATATTTGAATTGATATTTCTGATATAAGATATTTGAATTAGGAATATCATGATTCCTAAAACTCCAGGATCGAATGTCTAGGAAATGCAGATTTATTAATTTAAATTAACGTAGATCTCGCTGTATAAGTCGACCCCCTATTTTTGATTGCAAGATAGTAAATGTTTGGTTTACCGGACGTATGAGTCTATCAGCGAAAAAAAAGTGAAACATGGAAATTTCTGTTTTTTTTTTTTTTTTTTTTTTTTTTTTTTTGTAAAATCCTTTTTAAAAAAGTTTGGAATTTCGAATTTTTTGGATGGGGGTGAAGACGATTTTTTTGTGGGTTATCCTCATCAGCTGATGATGATGAAGCAGAATGGGATCCATATGATGACGCTGCTAACATTATTGAAAACGACTGATGTTTCGGAATTTTTAAATTTGTAGTTTTGCGATATGTTTTACAATTTTTCATTGTGTTATGTTTCTTTGAAAAACTCTTTAATAAAATGTCTTAATTTTCTTCCGAAATGTAATTTAAAGTATTGTTTCTATATAACATTTGTATGTAAAAAAAATATGGTGAGAGAAAATGCTAAATTAACTGTATACATAATAAATTTAAAAAATATTTTTTTAAAAGGGCGAAAGTGATACAAAGTTATTCATATCTATCTCATTATAATGCATCGGTATTTCACGATCAACGAATGTCCGATTTCTTTACCGGTAACCACTTTCGTAAAATTTTGGGGGTTAAGTCGACTTGTGCATCGGGATGTACGATACTTTGCATAGTGTAAAAATTTTAAGATTTTTTGAGTCAGAATCATTTCAATAATAATAATAATAAAATAATATTCCGTATTTGTAGCTGTGGCTTAAAAACGCCAATCTGAGAGCATTTTAAATGTTAGAAAATTAAATCGATAATACGTTTAATATTGTAAGTCATTCAGTTAAATATATCATGTCGATGCTGCATCTTTTAATTGTAACTGGCAAAAGTACTACGGACCAAACCTTTCGTTGCAGCATTTAACGTTTCTAAAAGTTCTCACAGAACATTGTGAAACAATAGCATAATTTCGATCGTTATAGACTAATTTTTGCCATTTAGAACAATATTTTGAAAAAGAAGATAAAATATTTAAAATTCTAAAATAAAACATATAAAAACACTTGATATATGTTGATATGGATACACTTGATATGTAGGGCATAAACGTGCAAGAGAAATGACAGAAAACAAGTTTAAGGTTTTTTAGAAGTTTTATTGAAACACTGGGAAAAAGCGGAAAAAACTTCTGAAGAGGCAGAAGGATCATGGTTCAAAAAATAGAGTGTACAATGTCAGATCTAATAGCATAAGGGGTTATTATTCTTTCCTTAAATTCATGGCATATTATTTAGGAAGGCAAGAGTGATCCAAAACCTGACATATGATGATATATAATAGTAGTATGCAATGTTATATATCAAAAAGTTTATATATTTCAAGTAAGATGATCGCACTACAGAATATTTTCGGGAAAGAGGCATTTTCGAAGCTCTTTGCGGGAGATTTCTAATAAAAAGACACTCACATTTTATAGTCCGAGAGGCAGAGTCTGTCACCAGTGATTAGACAAGTTCTATGTTTCCTATAGGCTAAAGCAATGCAGTTAAGCCTTTGGATACAATATTTTTTAGCAATGTATGCGGCATACATAAAATGCAATGGTTATGACAGGTCAATTATTAAATTACCTGTAATCGTTTTCATTTGCGCTTGGTCTGCTTCATATTACTTTGTCTCAATCGATTTAAATAACAATAAAATTAAGTTAAAACTAAATGTTATGAACTATTAAAAGTAAAGTACTTCTCGCTACTGCCTGTTGTTGGTCAAGTCATGGAGGTTTAGGCTTCACAATTTTGTAAATAACGACATGATGGCGAAAATATGGTGCATTGCGCATTGGCTGTCTTTACTTCTCAAACAAGTCGGCATCCATTGATTTGAAGCAGGGTAGATTTCCAGCGGCCACCTGGGACAGAAACCGGGTCCTAAGCAATGGCAGCTTAGCGCCTTAACCACTGTGCCATCGAGGCTTTTTAAACAATTAAAGATAATAAATAATTGATCTGTTACAGATAAGATAGTACATTATCTGTCGATCGAATTTTAAAATTACTTAGTTATTTTTTTTAAATTTTAATTGAATAATATCTGTTAAGACTTACAAACTTTATCATCGGATTGCATTTATTTTTTTTACACTTTATTCTCATATTAATGATGTTTTGATAAACGCAAAACGAGTGTAAACAAAAAAATACAATTAAGTGTGGTTAAGTAAAAAAAGTAATAATGAACCCTAAAACTTCCGCCAACTAAAATTGATTATTTTTATTGTGATTGAATTTTCCAGACAAGGAAGTCGTGGAACACCCACTCAGAAAGTAAACAAACTCATTATAATTAATTATTTTTTATACATTCTTGACCTGCAGATCCTTAAATTAGTTAAATACTTTTGCATTATAACATTCAATGAACCTCCGTTAGACGGAAAATCATTTTGTTCCTGCCTTCAGTTTAGAAAAATTATTAAAACCACTTTCCAGACGCTGCTTCTCATACTATTATAATTACTTTTTTTTATATAAATGATTGCAACTTGAAAGTGACCTTTTTTTATTTACTACTAGCCTCTACATATTTTTCACAAAAAAATGCCTCGTTCCTTTTTATTTATTTATTTTAAAATGCATTATAACACCGATTAGAGTCAAAGAAAGGTCATTGTCAGAGAAAAAACACCTTTTTAAAAAACACTTCTAAGATATTACTAGATGAAACAGTATTACAAATTCATATTTTGTTGCTGTTGCTTTCGAAGTTTAATTACAAAGTTTTTATGCTATAAAGATTACACAATGAAGTTTTAAATTTCGAAAAATACATTCTATTCAAAAAGATGAATAGAAAACTACACTTATACTTTCTCAAGAAAATATTCAATGGTATTTTTTTTAACCATGGAAGTGATCTCCATGGGTATTTACACAATTTTCTTTTCATTATTTAACAATGACAAAATAAGAATTCAAAGCTACTATAAAGTGACTATAAGAGAAACGTTTTCAGACAATAACGACAATGAAAAACTTGTAAATATTCATTTTCATAAGCAAATACATGAAAACCCGATATTCGTTTATTAAAAACACATATGATTGCATATATATTCAATTGTTATAAACATAAACAGATTATGGACATTCTTATAATTCTTATTGCTATGTATTGTGAGTTTTTGTCAATTGCATAGACTGAATGATTGAACTTGCATAAACCGATTCCTCCTCCAGTATTTATTCGTTTTTAAGAGGAGCGTTAACGATTTAATGTTTTGAGTAAGTTAAGTAACAAATTACGGTAAAAAATAGTTTTTCTTTCTAAATTTAACTAAGCAAAATAATAGTTTAAGCCTTCATAGTGAAAAATATAAATTGGAATATTTTAAATTTCTTCAGTTTGAATAGTAACACTGAAAATAAAGGCTATAAAAGATAAATAAGCAAGTGAAATATTTTGTAGCATGAGTGAATACTATTAATGAAATACACCGAAGAGCCATTACATTATGACCACCCTCCATCTATAACAATGGGCTCGCCCAGGAGCAGATGGTCATGGGGCACATTAGGACCCATAATCCTCATAGAACAATCCTTGACGTCTTTAAGCTGTTTGAACATAGTTGCAGACCAGGTTCACCCATTCATGGCAACAGTTTTTCATGCGGGGGATGGTGTTTACCAATGCACCATGTCATAAGGGTCGAATCGTCATGGATTGGTCCGAGGAACATTCCAGTGACTTTCAAGTCATGTCTTGGCCCCCAAATTCACATGACCTTAATTCAATAGAGCATTTGTGGTCCTACTTGGAAAACCAAATTCGTGCAGCCACGCTAACCCCTCGCAATGTGAGGGAATTGCAGGACCAGTTGGTGAGCGCTTGGTATCAGATACCTCAGACTACCTATCAGCACCTTGTGGAATCAATGCCACGGCGAGTGCTAGCAGTTTTGAGGGCTAAAAGTGGTCCTACATGTTATTAGCAGGGTGGTCATAATGTAATGTCTCTTCGGTGTATATCTCAACATAGATTTTAAAACTGTTCCAGAATTAAATGCTTTTGGAGTACAGTATTATTAAGAGCAATAAGTAAGTGTAAAAAGTAGTTATAACTTAGCTTTGAAAAAATTCACTTTTAATATATTGCATCCTATAAAATAACTATCGAGTGTCTTATGAAGAAAAAAATACTGGTAAAATTACTGCACATGTATGGTAATGACATTTCTGGTAAAAAAAAGGACATAATTCTTATAATAAAACATATTTATACGGCATTTTAACCATTCATTTGGTAATTTTTCTCGGTCATTGGCAATGGTTGATCGAAAATTCTGGTTTTTCAATAGTATAATTCTTATTTTGAATTTAGTAAAAATACAAAAGGGAAAAGTAAATTTATAAATAGTTTTTTCCTCGCTCTTAGATACCAAAAACAATTAACAAATTTTATCACACTTACTACCAAACAGCACGGTAGTGAAACTAGCACGCTGTTAATTTTAAAAATTATCGTGCTTTTTGGTGTCTCTACTGTGCCAGAAATACGATAAGTTTTACCACATTCTGGTAGTTTTGACCATACTTTTTTGTTATCAGAGCACGATTAGATTGTTAGTTTATTTTTACATTTTTTGTTCAAATTGACTTTAATCGTTGTCTGAACAGTTTGGAATAATAGCTTATTGAAAAAGAGTTCTTAAAGTTGTTTCGTTGATAAAGAATGTCTCGTGTTTCATTTAAGTCAATGCAAAAGTAGTATATCAACTGTTTTGAAAATATTCACTTTTATAAAGAAATCACTCAAAAGAAAGAACAAAAAACTGCTTAAAATGAAAGAGATATTTGTATTATCTCTTATATGATATCTAAATCATTTATATGATATATCATTTATAAGATATCTAAAAAGATATGCATATATCTATATAAAAGAGATATTTATATGGCTCTTTTATACAGATATTTCATCTATGGTAACAAAACAAACATGTTTTTTTTAAAGTAACTGTTATTTTTTAAAGTAACTGTTATTTTCTTAAAGTAACTGTTATTTTCTTAAAGTAACTGTTATTTTTTTAAAGTGACTGATTTTTTAAAGTACTGTCTATTATACCATAATAACTGATTATAATCGGAAGGCTGCTTCAGTAAAATCTATATCCAGTTTTACCATACAAATTTATAGAATTGATACATTAACTTTTTTTAAAGATTTAATTATAATTGGAATACATAGCTTTTAAGTGTTTAACTCACAATTTCGAATATTATTCAGAATCGAAACAAGATACAAGATAATTTTTCTTATATTTAAATCATTCTTGCATGAAGGTAAGCATGTAGTAACAGATATTAAAATATTCCAATTTAGATTTCGATAAAAAATATTTGATCCGTTTTAATTTTTATCATAAATATTAAAATATTGTATGCTAAATCATTTCACGACTGATTTGTACTTAATTTAACAATAAATATCACTGTTTATTTTCTATTACTTATTTTACTCAATTAATTCGTAACAATCGCAAATGAACCTTTTCCAACTAGAGGTTCTATTTAGTTGGATCTCAAGTCGAAATTTGTGATAAGAAAATTAAAACTTTTGAGTCCTTTTCTAGCAAATATAATTTATAATAAAAAGTATCATCGCATATATTTTTCTATAAAAGTATTTACTATTAAAAAAGGAAGAAAAATAAACCCTAAACATTTATTCATTCCCTAACTTAAACCCTAAACATTTTACGTAAAAAAAAAAAAAAACATAATGTTTTATAAAAAAATAAGAAAATAATTGTGAGTTTGTTGTAAACATTTTTTTTTTTTACTTTTATACTTAGAAAATATTTTGTGAAATTGGTTTGCATCAATTAATTGAAAAGAACATTGAAACGTGTTTGAATTACAAAAGTGGAGATCCCAAAACCGAGAAGTTGCATACCGTTTAAAATAGCCCAGTTGAAATCGATGTGAAAGGTGTTAATGAACATTTCGAAAGTAATTTATGACAAAAAAGAACATGCTGGCAGAAACATTGATATGTAATAGTTTTCTGAATACATCTAGAAATGCGAGCTAAAGTCCTTTTAAAGGGAAAAAAAAAATCAAGAAATGCCCAATGAATAAAAGCATTCACACTTAGTAAAATATGTAATAAAATATGAAATTTTACAATTGGCAGCGAATAATGATTAGTGTTGAGAAAATGCAGAGATGTCTGAAATCCGAAACGTGTTTTAAATACGGACACCCAACTGTCCGTTTGCAACTTCTAAGGACATCCTTATGCCTGTAGTTTTTCCGTTGAAAATTCAGCGTTTTCTCCTGTTCTTGAATGAAAAAGTTTAGTATTAAGAGAAGTTTTTAACTGACTAGCGCGTGAAACGCACGTCCGGTTTCAATATAAAATCTTAAAACACTAAAAAATTATGAATTGTTTTAACACATACGTAAGTCAGTTTTCTCTCCTTAACGAGGGAGAATTTTAAGATTATTGATTTAACTTTTAAATGTATAGTGCAGATAAAAAAAAAAAATTAAAAAAAAGAAGAAAACGTACCACCCTGAATAACTTTTGATCTTTCATTAAAAATAGCTAATAAATAAATTGATACTAATAATTAATAAATAAAACATCGTATAATTATAAGTCATATATTAAAAATGCGATGTCTCATCATCTATTCGACTGATTTTGCTTAAATTTTGTATTTTGCCATGTAAAATTACATGCTTTAAAATGATGTAAACAATTTCATACTTTAAAATTCAAACTGTTACTAATTTTTACTGTTATTAAATTAAATAATAATAAATACTTAATAAAGTTATATTTTGCATGGAATTATCTTTAGCTAAACGAATTTTATAATTGTGAGCAAAATTTTTCAATTCGCTTTATAAGTTCTCATGATATGGCGAGATACACAAAAAGGAAAATTAGCATTCCGGGGATTGCTCTCCTGATTAGACTATAGGGACCATATTTCCCACATTGTGGCTACTCTGTGTTTTGGTGGGTCAGAAAAAAATATCGTAAAAAATGTATATTTATTCAGAGAAAAGTATGCTTTTGTGTCTGATTTCGTAATTAAAAATATCGTCTGCACTAATTAATTAGCATATTCGAGGTTACCTCCTCCATCCGTTAAGATTGAGACCTAGAAAGTGAAGATCCGATCATTAGATCGAAAGTTATTTAGGGTAGTCCATTTTTCTGCGCACTGTACATGATTTAAAAATGTGCAAATTGATCTAATGACGATATATCTTGCTTTTCAAGCGAACATTTTTGAAATACTTCAGTTGTTGATAACTTAACATACAGACATTTTCTGAAATTTTTTTAAAATTACGTCACACTTTGGTAAAGTGCATACAGTACTTACTAAAGAGTATTTTTTCCAGTATAACATTATGCTAATCCTATAATAAAAGGACTGAAAAACCAAAACAGCTCTCTAATGAAAGGAATTTTACACCGCATTTTTATTATACTAAAGAGAGTTAAAATTTTTCTCAAATGTGTTTAATTGTTTTTCACCAAAATTCCGAAACTTTCAATTGGCGCTGGAATTAGCGCTCAAATTGGCGCTCAATTTGGAAACTCAAATTGGCGCTGCTTTCGGCTAGCTTTTTCATCACTATGAAGACTTAGAATGCTCGTAGAGTGATTCGTTTATATTTTACCTCAAAATAAATGTTCACTGTATCAATTATGTCATTAATTCGAGTGAAAGGCAGTGCATTTTTGGCAGCTTTTCTAACAATTTCAATAAAAGCTACAGGCTACTTATGATATGTTTATAAGTCAAAAAATTATCTAAACAAAATCAAAAATAATTTTTATGACAGTTTAAGACATGTAAATTCGGAATTCTAAAACGAGTTAAATACGTTATAATATTTTTGTTTTTATCAATATTTCACTTTACTTATATTATTGCTGTATTAAAATTACAGAAATTCTGATTTCGTTTCTCAGAGGAAAAAAACGACACACATGAAAAGAAGACGAAAAAAAACTAACATCTGAATAAGGATTGAAGGACTAATTGTTAATTATTAGATAAAAAAACTGATATGCAAATAAAGTACGGTACAATGATTGAAAATCATTTGATAAAAAAATGATAAAAATTAATACAATGATTTATTATTAATTGATTGATACTTAAGTACGATAAAAAAAAACTTGGTATTATATATTAAATATTATCAATAATGAATGTCTTATATAACCCTAAAAAAGTGGAGTACATTAGCAGTGATTTTTGCTTAAACTATATTTTTTATCTTGATTTTCAACATAATAATCATTTTATGATTTAAATATTTAAAATTATTATTATAGCTTTCCAGCAAAGCAACTAGAAATCTCAGTTATCCAAAGTAATTTAGGCAGAGCATGCTTTAGAAAATCAAAATGTTCTGACAATCGAAGATTTATAGGTACAATCATCCAGGTACACAATATAAAGATTATTATTTATCAATTGCATATAGGTCATAATTTGATTACCTCTTGTATTTTTAGAATTTTTTTTTAAAATCAAAAATGAACCTACGTGTCAAATGTGACAAGGACTAGAAACGATTATTAATAAAAACAATGGAAAGATAAAAATTGAAAATCGTCAAAAAATACAATTTTTATCATAAAATCAGAAAGTAAGGCTAGAAAATTTTACTCGTTAAAATAATTAGAGTTGTATTTAAAACAGTAAAGTTACAATTTTGAAACTAGTTATAATCGATTTAAGTTTGACTCCAACTTAATAATGTATTATTTTTAAATTCTAAATAATGTTACAAAATAATACTTCGTGAATTGCAAATAACTTTTATTTTTAATTTGAACAAATAATTGCTGTTTTGTTGCAATACCCAACGTGACAGAAATAGAAACTAATTGTAAAAGCATTTCCGCTATTTGTGGCCAAGGGCCATGATTCCATAATTTTGTGACCAACGGTATGATAAGAGCAATGTGGTCAGCATTGCGCACGAGTCACCTTTATTTCTCCAACAAGCTGGTTCATATCGATGTGAAGCTGAAAAGGGTTTCACCGAAGAAGATCGAACCCGAGTCCTTCACAATTATAGTCTGATTTGCAGGAAGGAAGTTTTTAATATAATGAGCTCTCTTTTATTGAAAAATCTGTTTCGGATAATGGAATTTAGGATTAACATTTTATATAAATTTAATATTCTTATCATTTTTTGGTAGTTGAGGTCGTACTCTAATACCTAATGGGATTAACTGCACAATGCATTTAAATTAATTATAATTTATTATAGAAAGAGAACTCTCTGCAATATGAATTCTTATTTATTTTAAGGTTAGCGTAATTTAGCGTTAATTTTTTTCTACATTTTTTCCATTGGAAAATTCATTTTGATTTTGATTGATTTCTAGATTAACAATTTATGTCCTTGTTTTTTATTTTTATTGGATAACTGAGATTTTACAGTAATACGTAACCCTACTCCATTATTTAATGCATTTAAATTTAAATATAGCCTAATATAAAAGAAAGAGTAAACTTTAAGCCTAAGGAACTCTCATTTAATCTTTATTTAGCATAATTCTTACTTAATCGATCTCTTAACTATATCAGAAAATAAATTTCGATTAATTGAGTTCCGGATCAAGAATTTCTGTTACTTTTTTATTTTTAGTTTTATCATGTAATCACATTGAGATATTGCTGCAATAGGCAACGCGATCCTATTACATTGTGCATTGGAAACTATAGCCTAATAAAGAAAGAGAGAACTATAAACCTTATGAACACTCGTTTAATCTTTATTCAGCATAATTAAGTCTTATTTATTATATGTATATATTAATTTTATCAGAAAATCAATTTCGGTTAATTGAGTTACGGATGAAAAATTTTTGTTAATTTTTTACCAGTAGCTTTCTTTTTTAATTTTGGATAATTGAGGTTTTAATGCAATACTCAAAGCAATTCTACTGAATAATGCATTGAAAACTAATATTATTGCCTGATATATATAAAAAGTGGTGTTGCTCATCAGTTTACTTTGTACAGTTTTAGTTATGTGAAAATATTCGTTGCAGTAATATCAAATCCATTTGAAGGATTACGCGCTATATTTGCACCATTGATTAAAAAAATGCAGATCATTATTTAAGATAAATTTCAAAACAAGAAGTTTGATATTTCAATGAAAAAAAATGCAATTTACAAATGCTGTTATAACATTTCAAATCTGTTAATGATAATTTTCATCATAAAAGGTCAAAATGGTACCATTAAAGTAACAAACTAAATTTAGATGGAATATATATACAAATGAAATTGTTAGAAATACAGTAAATATAAGATAAATACAAAATGAATCAAAATATACAAAACAAATAATTATTCACCGTTTCAAAAACAGATAAATGAAGTGAAAAATCACTCAAAATCAAACCATAAAATACTGTTTATGCAAAAACATTTCTCACGAAGATATATCACATTTTAGAAAGAAAATTGAAATAGATACATTTTTTTTTTAAAAAGAAAAGGATAATCTATTATCTTAGAAAACTGCAGCTCCAATTTCAGTATTTTTCAATAAAAGAATATCAGTTGAAATTAAAATAAATTTTCCATTCGAAAGTTTTCTTTTTAAAAAATCAAGTTGTTTATGTGCACCATTAGAAGTTTTTAAAAAAACTAATGCATGTATGTACATAATTTAGACCTAGATGTTGACGACTTTTGTCTCTGACAGTTTTTTAGACAATTATTTTATTAAAGAGTTTCGCCTTTCTTCGTAAATAATTTTTTTTAGAATATATGAACATAAAGGAATAATAGGGTTTCAATATTTTGAAAAAAGAATAAGATTTCTTTAACCTGTTCATCCTTGGCCTCACCTAGAATTTAAAACTTTTATAAATGCACCTTGAGTTATGGTTAAATTTCCTATAGCAATTAAGTAAATTGTCATTAATATTTTAGCGTTAAAATATTTCTTTTAGCGAAGCAAAAAGATGGGAAGCCAGAAGCAAGTAGTATCAAAACAGATACTGTTAACCATCATGAAAAAAATTATAATATTAATGATAAAAGGTTAAAATTAAAATTGAAAATAAAATATTTTTCACATCAGAGATTCCTCTGGAATGAATATGAAGAAAAACTGACCTATCCTAAATATCCAGGCCTGCAAAGGTCTAAAATAATTTTTAAATAAACCTCATTTATGGTAAACATTAACAGCATAAACTGCAATATTTTTTAGAGTTAGTAAATAATTACAACTGAAAATATCCAAGAAAAGATAAGCTGAAAAGAACAGAAGAGGTTCAAAATCATCTTTAAAATATTCTCATTAATATTGTTATTTGAAAAAAATTATTTTTTTTTTTGCATTTTTGATCATTTCTGGAAGCAATCAGAATTGAATCACATTCAGTAACGCTAAAGGTTAAAATATTCAGAATTGAAGAAGTTCATAGTTATTTTTATAAAAAGAGCCTCAGATTTTATACATTAGCAATATAATTTGTACTGTTGTTTTTGCTTCAAAAAAACTGAGGGTAATATAATAACATTCAAAAATAAAAAAGTTGAATGGGCCAATATATGGGTGACTGAAGAGGTTAAAGATCATTTTTAAAGGAAATTATTATCGTTTAAAACCCATTTTTAAAACTATTACCTGTTTAAAACCAATATACTTAAAAAGACTTTATTATGAGGGAAATTCAATTTATTTAAAACTCGTTTCAATAAAATTTGTGATAGAGTATTTTAATTCCCACAGTAGAATTTTTCTGAACTGTTCGTTTTAGGTCATCAACGTCCAGGTTTTTATACATAATATAGTGATATATTTATATATATATATATAATATATACAGGTGTATATAAGGTATATTCTCTAATTTGGGAATACTATTTCTTCATCTCTAGATCACAAATTGATGCTTATATACTAATGGGAATTTCACAGTATGAAGGATAAGTTGATTCGCTACTGTTTGTGCTATTAGAAAATTAAATCACATTTGATTCTTGTTTTGTGCGTTCTGCCTTCACTACAAGCTGAAGCTTAATTCATATATATTAATTTTAAAAATTCTAACATAAATATAATGCTCACATTAATTTCGCGAGATAATCAAAAATTGGGTTTTTATGATTCATGAGCGACAAAAATTGTGGATGGTGCACCACTTCATTGGTAAGAGTGCAAACTCGAAGGATTAAAACATGTAATATAGTTCGTAAAGAGAGAAACATCAGGAAAGATAAGAACTCATTCAACTGAGTTTATTTACAGAGCACAAATGATTCGTAATTATCTTCATTTGAAGAGGTTGACGTAAAGCTTAAAATTGGTAATATTTACGAACGACACGTCTAGCCGCCAGTTTTTAAATGTATTAAAATGTACAGTCCGTTTTTTTTTTTTCATTCTGAACTAGTCATTGGCGAATTGGAACCTATTTCGGAACCTAAACGAGAGTTTATCTTTTTTTTAGAAAGTTATTTAATTTGTTTCCATTTATTTTCAAAATCGAATTCTTAAATTTTAAATGTGCTTGGTCCCAAAAAAACTCAATGACTGCATCACTTCCAGAACAATTATTTTTACATAAAAGTTCGTGTATTACTAATCCCTACCGACAAAGCCCTTTCTAAAATCTAGGTCATATTCTTAAGTTTACCCCGTAAACAATTTTTAAAATAAATAGCAAGTAAAAGTTTGAATTTTTTATTTATATCCAAAATTACTTTTGTAAAAGCATTTTTTTTCTCAAAAATTAATTTTTAATTAATTGAAACTTTATTGGTTTTTCTCAATTAACTTCAATTTCATAAATAGAAAACTGTGTTAAAACTGCAGTTATCCATATCCTAAATTATTTTTGCCAAAGTGTTCTTACTCTAAAATTTATTTTCAAATAATTGCAATTTCATTGCCATTTAGCAATAAACTTCAAATTCATAAATAGAAAACTATGTTTCACTGTAGTTATCCGCATCCTAAATTACTTTTGTATAAGCCTTTTGCAGGACGATTTTCAAATGATTGCAACTTTATTGGTATTTTTACAATTAACTTCAAATTCATAAATGGAAAAGTACGTTACACGGCAGTGTTTAGTTAACTTGGTTTAAAAATCTTATGGTACCGTTTTAATACGTTAGTAATGGTACATATTTAGAACAGTTTAATATGGTTTTAAAAATAGAGATGTCCAAGCCAGAGGCTGAACTATATCACTGAACTATTATCATTCAATCAATTGTTGTAATACTATGGTTGTTAATGGTAACCAGTTACTTACACTATTTAACTTTGAAATCAAATGCATTATAATAAGTTGCTATTAGTAACAGATTCATTATTGAAAGATTTTCAGTAGATAGTAAGTAAAGTGACATGTAGAAAATAACTATTTAATTTGTAAGGCGACTTGAATCAAGTTTCAGAAGCCAAATATTTTTATACGGTTATTGCCAATTTTAAGCTTTAAGGAGATGTATACAACATGAACTATTTATTCGAAAGAAGCTCACAATGAAAAACATCTGAATGAATATATTGCCATTGCGTTAAGATAAAAAACAATTAGAAGTCTTTAAAGAGGAACAATGATCGGATTTATGTACACAATTAAATCTGATTGCCTAGGCAAAAAGTATGATTTATATCTGTAACATGTATACAACCAAGATTTGTCAACAATCGAAAGAAGAAAAAAACACCAGCTGAGATCTCAAACAATAAATGCAAGCAAACACAAACCTAAAACTTATATAAAATGTTTTCTAATTCAAGGTAAATATTTCCTAATATAAGGTAAACAGTAAATAACTCTCAACTGTAAGGCATTAACGGGGTTACATTTTTATACAGGTATTAATGTAATACATTGAACAGGAGTTTTAATTGACATTGAACAGGAAGGGATGTCAATTAGTTGAGGAATTGAAATTTTAAGAACCGACAATTAACTTTTACAATTGTTTAAAATTTAATTTTGTTAATAATTTTATATAAATATCTTTTATTAAAATTAATTTTTGCTAAATGGTGGCTATTTTGAAAATAGAAAAAATTATACATTTTTTATTAATATAAATATAAATTTTTATTAATATAAATTTTTATTATAAATTTTCTTAAATGATAGTGATTTCAAAAATAGGTAAAGTTATACTTTTTTAATATAAACTTTTGTTGGAATGATAGCCATTTCAAAAATAGGATTAAATGAAATTGTGCTGTACAAAAATTAGAAAAAAAAAACAACTCAAATTTTGTCTGAAAATTATGAGGAAAAGTTATAGCAATAATTAGAATTTATTTTACTGCCATGTCATCAAATAAATTATAAACCCTCTATGTTATTAAATCTATCATTTCATCTATTAATAAAAACGCTATCCCCCATTCTTTTAAAAACATTTTTTTAAAGTTTGCAATTGAGTATCTTTAATGCTGGAGCAGTTTTTAATAAAAAGGCTGTAGCGTTTGAGATCAAACTATTACGTACATAAGCTAAACAATCAAATGAAATATTTGAGTATTAATTTACATATTAAGATTACTCACAAATATATTATGGCTAATACATTTAGATAAAATATGTTTTATTTTAAAATCTTAAGAAAAAATGTAGGCACAAAACTACAAAGCCAATTTTTTTTTTATAATTTCCTTGGTTTTGAACAACAAATTTTGATTTCATTCATTTGTCGTAATTTTTAAATTTTTTTAACATAGATTAGACAACCAGTTTTGTGCCTAACCTTGATTTACATGTACGTTTTTGATAAAAATATGCTTGAAAACTATTTTTTATACATATAAAAACTTGCACGCTTTTTGAAGAATTTAAAAAATTTTCTAGATTTCCTTTTACAAATCACTATATTCTTCGGCTCTATCAAATATTTCTCTATATTTTATTTAAAAGTCCATACTTTATAATATTATAAGAATTCTAAAGCATAAATGCCAGTGATCAAATATTTTTATATAAAATTTGCCTACTTTTGAAGTTATTCCATTTTATTCAACCCACACAGCATAAAAGTCTAATTTACTTCAGAAACATTTTAAATTACTAACATTTATATCATAGTTTCAAGATGCATTTAAAACCATTTACGCGTTTGAAAATAAAGCATTTTGGATTGATATGAAACATTTTTGAATTTTTTTTTGTCATTTTAAAATTTCCAAATAATATCAAAGAATTCAAAATAATATATATATTTTTAATTTTGTGTCAAAGGTAATTTTTTTTTCTTCAAATGTTTTATCAAATGTTATATTTTGTTTATTTTTTAGTTTGGTGTCTTATAGACAAGAACACATATTTTCTACATCGCAGAAGTGAAACTATTTTAAAAGTATTACATTTTATTTAGGTAATTTTTTTCAAAATGCCTCACAAAAACACTGTAAAATTATTTCAATTGATTTCCAGTATGGTGACATATATTATGATGCGTTTCCGTACATTTATAAGATATGGCTTATGCAAAAATTGTTCAATTATAAATATTAAACACTAAGCTTGCATGCCTCACTTGGAGCTGGGAAAAATGTAATACAATCGAGTTCAGGACATCAAACTTTAAATAATTTAATTAATTAAAAAGTAAATTAAGAAGGATGTTTAAAACATTTGCAAGCATAATTATTTTTCATCTTCAGATTAGTTGCCTTGAGCTAGATAATTAAACGCGATTTCTCATATAATTTTGATTAATTTTTTGCGCTCTAAAATATTAGGGTTCTAATAGTGCATATGGAACACTAGTGTCTCTTCTATATATATATATATATATTTTCTGATTCACTAATTACAAATAAAAATATATATTGGTATTTTTCAATTATAAAAAACTCTCTAATAGTTACTAAAAATCAATTAGATGATCAGAATTATATTTGTAATCCAAAACATTAGTTCGAAAAAATGTTTTTCATTCATATTCAAACATTTATCAACAATTGACTTTGTAAGTTAAAAGCTTTGAACGAATATTATCCGTATAAATTAGTTTCTTTTTTTTCTTCATGAAAATTGTGGGTTTTATATATATATATATCTGACGTTTGAATAACGAGCAAAAATTTATTTTTTTATTATTAAATTATAAAAGGAAACAGTAAGTAACAGAAAATATCTGTTACACTCTTGAATTTATATTTGTACTAAAATATAAAATCCAAAAAATGTCAGTTTGAAGAAAAAAAAATTTCATTCACATTCAAAAATTTATCAACAATTGATTTTGTAAATTAAAGAAATTTTAATGATGAATAATTATTTCTGTGAGTTTTAAATATCTGCAAAAAAATGCAAATTTGAAAAATTATCGTTTGGAAGGGAGCTGCATTTGGACGATTTTAGATTTAGCAGAAAAAGACACTGGTGTTTAATACTTTACTTCAAAACCATAAGTTATTAAAATGGTAAATATAATATTTTTCACATATTTTGATGTAAATTAAAACAAAATAATGAAAAAAGTATGAAAAATATATTCAATAAAAATTCTGTGTCAAAGGGTTAAGCAGATATGGACGCATCATTTTATACATCACAGCACTGGAAATCATTTGAAACGTTTTTGGAATGTTTTAAGATACTTTAAGAAAATATTTTCTGAAATATTTCACAAATATTGCGATAATATTTGAAGTGGTTTTAAGAGCAGTGACGAATGAAATAATATGCTACTGATTATTTAATAGATCTTTGAGGGAGCAAAGAAATCATAAGAGAAAATATTGGTCGTTAGAAAGCAGATATTTCATATTAAAGGGAATAAATAAATAAAGTTGTGAAAAATGTCGGATTATTTTTCGCACAATACAAATTTCAATTATTTGTTCTGTTTCTGTGATGATTAGTGCTGTGTGGGTACTCACAAATCTTGTTCTATAAAATGCCACATTTTTGAAGAAACTAACTGAAACTTTAATTTTAAAATTATTTAATAATTTTTCTTTAAAATAATATATATATTTTTTGAAAACAAATTTGATTTGCTTTCTGCGCTTTTCAGAATAATATTATTTTTTTAAAACAAAATTTAGTAAACCGACGCATAACGCTGAACACATTTTTTAAAAAACTTTTCTTTGAAAATATGTCTATCTATTATAATCAGAAAATAATGTATTGAAAATATATTTCAAAATAATGAATTGAATTATAAAATTATGCATTGAAACCTATCTAGCAGGTAAGTAAAATCTGACTAATTTGACTGATATAAGTAAAATAACAAAAAATAAGTGCAATTTTTTTCGTTAGTCTAATTTATATTTATAATTTTTCAAATGACTAACTAATATCGCATAATTTCGATGGATTATTGCATAGACAATATTGTAGTAACCCTGTTACAACAATTTATGACCTTGAGCAGCATATATCAGATCAATTAAAAAGTAAAAAATCCATATGTTTTGAAAGCTCTTCGTTTGATGTAAGGGAAAGTCAGGAATCACTACTTACAAATATACCTCATTTTTCAATTTTCTTTTTTAAAACACGGATTTGTTTAGTCACAATTAGTTTTAAAATTAATATGAATATCATAATGAACAGTTTTTCTAACACTTTTATCAAATAAATAATTTTTTTGCAAAGATTTCCTTAGAAATTTAAATAAAAAAAAATAAATCTATCACACATTTAAGAAATCAGATGCTTTCTAAAAGGGACGCAAGCGCCCATTCGTTCATTTGATAATCAAGTCAAATTATATAATTTGATAATCAAATTATTTTTGTCATAAAAATGTGCAAAAGAATTTAGATAGTTTCAAACTCTATCATACAAATCATTTTTAGTTTTCAAAGCAAATTTGAAAATTTAGTTTCAACAATTTACCAGATTCACTGAAAATAAACTCACATAAAAACCATAAATAGTTACTAAAAAAAAAAAAAAAACTTCATGTAGGGTGTTAAGTAAAGTCCACCCTTATAATGTAGATTTTATTGTATTAAATAAATGTATTTATATGTAATGCATATTACATATTATGCATTTTAATTGTATTTAGACTCCTTATCAAAAATGAAAACGAAAAAGCATCCACAATTGATGGGTCACAAATTAGTATTTAATCTACAAAATAACAAAACGCTATCGAAATCTGACACATCACGATACAGGAAGGTAAACATGGTAAACAACAACATAATTCTAATTGTGGGAAGAAGCAGCTCCAAGAAAAACCACTCTCAAGTTTCAACCTCAAATTAACCTCATTTCAATATTAATTACACTCTTCTTCATCTAATGTAATTTGTCAGATATCGATACAATTTTTGTTTTTTCGACTTTTAACTAGTAACTTGCGACTCCAAGTGTACACTTTTTGTATAATTTTTGATAATTATTCAAAAAAGACATATTAAGGGCGTTCTTGTCGGAACACCCTTCATATTTCATATCCTCCTGAGCTTTCCCCCACGTTCCTGGTCTAATTTTGTTCACATCAACATCCTGGGACTCAAAGTTATAACATTAAATACTTCTTTTGTTTATAACAATATAGATTAACTTAACAAAAAAAAATTTGAAGCTTTTTAATTGTTAAACTCAACGATAATCTAAGGTTCTGGATCATTGGGCTGCACTGGCACATAATAGGGATTGACATAAGTGAAGCCGGCGAACTCGTTCCCGTTCAGGTTGTCCATGACGGATGAGTCAGTGGGTGTGAGAGTAATTTTGGCATTTGTGAAGACGGGGTCAAAATTTTCACCCGCACGTGGGTTTTTCTGCAGCAAAGAAAAGAAAAAACAAAGAAGAATAAGCTGCAATGCAATGCTAACATAAATATAAGAAAGCAGAAAAATGTAGTGAAGCATCAGTTATGTTTCTCAGAATTGCAAAATAGGTAGCCCTAGGAGAAATTATGTTATGTATAACAATAATAGAAAAAAAAAATGGATACGCTATTAAAAAATGATTTTAACAACCAACTTTCATGCTTTGATCCTCAAATTTGGACCAATGCTTATTTGGGTATAGTTTTTGTAAACTGTATTTCATTTGTGGCCAAACGTGACTGGTCGTGTTTCAGACACCAACGTATATGGATGGTTGACCTTATAAAGCTAAGCAGCTTTTGCAAACTGTATTTCATTTGTGGCCAAACGTGACTGGTCGTGTTTCAGACACCAACGTATATGGATGGTTGACCTTAAAAAGATAAGCAGTTTTTGTAAACTGTATTTCATTTGTGGCCAAACGTGACTGATCGTGTTTCAGACAGCAAATTGTATGAATGGTTGACCTTTATGACTTAATATTAATGATTTGAAAGGTGACCTAAAATATGCTAGTTAATTACTTGAGACTATATTTTAAGTTACATAAACGTGCTTTCTCTGAATAAACATACTTTTTTTTCGACGGATTCAGAGGATAAATGTATTTTTAAAATTCAATTTTTCAGAAACTATTCAGCCGATGATGCTCAAATTTTGTATTTTGTCATGTAAAACTACATTCTTTACAATGGTGCAAAGATTTGTATTAAATTCGAACCATTAAGATTAAGTCTCAGAACATGAAGGTCCGATCACTAGATCAAAGGTTAGTCCATTTGATTTTTTTTGCACACTGTACATAATACATAGATCTCCCACGGATAGACACGCGAGAATAATAACTCATGATCCACCTATTACTAGGGAAAATTTATACAAGCCCATTGGTCAGCACAGACCTAAGTTCACGAATTCAACAGTTCTCGAATTAGTTTACGAATTCAACAGTTATAATATTTAAGATTCGGTTCGGAATCTAGGCTGCCTTAGTTATAAACAAACGTCGTCAATGCCGTAGGTTGTTTCAGAATTATACTTTTTATAGGCAAATATCTAGCAACAATAAATGCAGAACTGTAAGTATATATACCACCGTTGTTTCCTCGTACAAAGGGGTTCAAGATTAAATAATAAGTTCTGACATTTAATTTATTCTTTAATTATTATTTATTAAATAATACGTCATTTTTTATTGAATAGCCCAATTTTTTCTATCAAGTATCAATTGCTCTATCTATCAGTTTCAATTGGCTTTGGTGATTATTCCTGGAAGCCTTCAAAGACACAATTCACTGAATTTTCTTTATTTACTATTTTTCATATATTTTAGCGAAATGAAATAAACATAATACACAAAAGTAAGACGGGAATATAATACTTTAGAAGACAATCCACCGAATTCACGCTTAATATTGAGAATTTAGTTAGATGACAGAGACGCAATCCACAAAAAGAAAAAGGTGAATATGGCAGAACTCATTGATAGTCTTTTCAAATATGATTCCTGGACTTTTTTGTTTAAAAAAAAAAATTTCAATGATGGTAAGTTAGCATTATTTAGACGAAATGAAATGGAACAGACAACTGTAGGGTATAAGTAAAAAAATCTTTATAAAACTGAGAGAACATAACCAATTCTTCACTGTGTGAAAAAAAAAGTGCAATAAGTTTGTGAAAATGCATTCAATCATAATTTGTAAACTTATTTCTAAGAACTATCTAAAAAAGCATTCATAGATTTATATTTATTAAAGAATATACATTATATGAAAAAAAAAACTATAAATGGTTCCTTATAATATTTCTATAAACTTAATAATAACTTAGCATGATTCAGTTAATTTTTTAAAAAATTAAGATTAAGAAATCTGCCCATTGTTTTGTTAAAAAAGCCACAAAAATGAAAAAAAAAAAAAAAAAAACAATTAAAAGAAATAAAATAAAATGCAATTTGCAATAATTACACAATAACAAAACATTATCAATATGATTAAAATTATACATTCACTATGTCACAATATTGAACAAAATTGACGAAAGTCAATGCAGTTTATGCAATGAAATCTAATTGTAAAAAAATTGAAAAATTTATTTAAGTAATTTATTATTTTATTATTTATTTTATTATTTATTTTATTATTATATTATTTTTTTATCAGACTATAAATACTTTAAAAACAAAAAAAAAAAAAAAGTATTTTAAAACTTTTCTGCATTTTTAGCAAATCTGTTTTTTCCCCTTTTTAAATAATAATTTCTGTAACCTAAAAAGTCATTCATCAAAATATATATTTAAAATAAAGTTTGCAAAATAATCCAAATAAACTTTTTTATTCCATTCCTTAACATGAATTTTTTTTTTATATATATATTCAAGATAATGAAGTTGAAAAATATAAATTTTTTTTCTGAAATTGAAAATATTTAAAATTTTGGAGAAAGCAGTACAATAAAATCCTAGTGTGAGATTTAAATAAAATAGTGAAAATTTAGACATCATATAATCTCTATATTAATTATCAAAAATAATTTGTAACTAGAAACATAAGTTTATAAATATTTCCTTTTTTATTTATATTTTATTTTGTCTTATAAGGAAGGAAGTGTCGGACTGTAGGATTTATGCCGTTAGACTGATTTTGTTTTCCCCGATACTTATCTGGATTAAAAAAATTATATCTAAAATTTATTTTAACTATTTCGAAGTAATTATTAAGTAATAAAATATCAAAAAATTACACTTTTGAAGATGACACCAAATTGTATTCATTTTTCTAAGCAATGCCTGGCTGCAAAAGTTTGTTTTAATATAAAACTTTTTATCTGAAATAAAAGTTCTATTTCGTTGAGTTGTGCATTTTAAAATTTTGCTTAATTCAGTATTTTATGAGCGTTTTTGAAGTAACAATTTATTTTCTAAATTAGAACAAGAATCTTCCAACCATATTCATACATTTGGGGATATTTCTGAAATTCTTTAAAAATATTTTTTGCCTAAACTCATTTTTTTTTAATATTTTACATCTTCTTAAGCGATTCAAAACAGACAAATTGTTTTATATATATTATTTGATAATAAATATTTAAAAAAAATTGAACTGAATAGAAAAATATTTACTTGATTAGAGAATGACAATTCAGATATCTTCCTTGTTAGACGATTAATTATAATGATATTTCTCAATAATTTTTTTCAAATTGTGATATTTAATGTTTTTAATACAAAATAATTCACTAAAAATCTATTTTTCTTTATAGTTTTATAAAATTAAGTATTTTTTTAAAAAATTTAACTTTTAACTTAATGGCATGTGCAACATTTGCAAATTTGGAAAGCAAGATTTTTATGAGTGTCCAAAAAATGTCACACAGCTAATCATACTTTTAAATTTAGACCTTGATTTGAACTCAATAGTAAAAACTGGGAAACATTTTTATTTGATTATTTAAGATAACTCCATAAATAAGGATTTTAATAATCAATTAATATTGCTTTATTTTAGAATTGCAATAAAAAATGAGAAAAATATAAGATCGTGAAATAAGAGAGAATACAAGCCATAATCCTAGGAAGTAGAGCTCAAAATGTAACAGTAAGGAAACCAGCTTTAGAAATATGAAAAAAGATTAAAAAAAACTTACTTCGCAAATCTGCAATAATAATATAAACTTAAATTAAAGAGGAGTTTAAAAAAAATTAAATTCACTAAATTTTTCATTAAGAAAAACTACCTATTCAAATTTATACTTAAATTCCAGTTCATAAGATTATAGTTAAAATATCTTGCAAAATTCTTTCAGTAAAACTTTTAAAAATAAATGTATAAATCCTATATATATAATTAAAAAATAACGAATATCATGCTTTATTGAAAAATAGAACATATTATAAATAGTACTATTTAATAAAATATATAAATAAATAGAATAATAATTGTGTAACAAATTAACTCAAAATTACTGGTTAGTCACAAGTTCAAATAAAGCAAATAATAAAGAATTTTAGTGTGCAAAGCAATAGTTAGTTGAAAGCAGTGTGTAATGCATGAATGTGTAAAATTAAAGTTAGTAAATTGTAAGAAATAAAGAGAATCGCAGTATGCATTCAGTAAAAGAGTTTTTAACCTTACAGGGATATAACTATACTACTATTTTGAAAAACCTTACTGTTTTGAAACCCCAAAACTGTTCCATTTTTTTTTAGAGTTCTTATTTTTATTTATTTTCCTACTAACTTCATATTTGAAACTTTAATCAGTTTTTAATACTTAAGTGTATTCCAATATTCAGTAAATATTCCGTAAGGGTGGTACTCAATATATGCCTACACATTTAAAAATTATTATAAATAATTTGGCTATTTAGAAGGTCTATTGTCTGGGATTTAATAATTAATTCAGAAAAAAAAATTTTTAAAATTTAGATATTAGATACTCATTATAAATTTCATAATTCACATAGCTGGTATTCATTATTTCGAAATTCATACATTTTAGGTATATTAAATAAAACTGGACACAAAACTTTTCCATAAATTGAATTTTTCTTTTTGCACTTTCTGATAGCACTGATAATTTTCAACCTTGCTTCATCAATAACACAAAAACTGTGCAGATTTTAGAGATCTCTTTACTATGTAATGTAATAACTTTTGGATTTTTTTTAATTTTAAATATTTTTTAAAGATTTGTAAGTTTATTTTCCTAAAATAGCAAATAAAGCTTAAAAGGTTTTAAAAACTAAAACACATAGAACAAAAAAAAAAAAAAAAAAAAAAAAAAACATACACGCACTTGATTGTCATTGATTGCATAAAAACATGATGGACTGTTTTTTGCTCTATGAACGATACAAGGTTAAAACAAATGGTTCAAAGGCAAAAAAAAAAAATGGTTAAGAAAAATAAAACAATGATTTATGTGCTACACTGTTAGAATTTTTATTCTAAAATAACTGTTAAATAACCGGCAATAGTTTGACCATTCGATGAACCGTAAACTTTAAGGAAAAGAGCATTTTTTACTTTTAAGGTTTTGAAACCATTTACAATTAGTATTGTTAAAAAAGTACCATAAATAAAAAACTATACGCTTTTTAACCATTTACAACTAGCATGGTTATCAAAACTGTGAAAAAGAAATTTAACTGGACATTGAAGCTAGGCTTTTCGTTGGGTGATGGGCATTGAAATTAGGTGGTGGTTGAGTTGTGTTTTATCAAATGAAGGTGGTTTAAGTGGTTTATCTGGTTGTTTCACTTATCGTACGAGATGGAAAATATTAAAATTTTTTGTGTAAAACAGCTTAAAGTCCAGGGGCACAAATTGAGGAGTGTAAAAACATGATAACTCTTAATGTGTTTAAAGGAATTAAGGAAATATTGTAGTGCCAACGCTGGAATTCGAACCCAGGTTATGTCAGTCATGAGATTTACAGATTAGCTCTCTTGGCTATAATATGTACCTAGCTGCAAAGAACTAAGTGGTATTATTAGGTGGGCCTAGTTGGTGCAAAAAAATTCTGATTATTTAACCTTATTAGGTGAAAGGAGTTAATTAATGTTTTTTTTTCACAGTTAACAGTTTATGAAACATTTTATTTATGGTTATTTGACTGTTTTGTTTGAATATCGTAAAATTATTGAATAAATTGTTATTTAACCATTTTACCGAGAAATTTCTAACAGTGTTGTACATAATAGATATTTTTACTTAGTGGTATTTCCTTCAAAAATTTGAACTTTGGAGAATTCCAATAAGCTTACAGAAAATGCAATAGAGAAAAAGACGATTTATTGAAAAGTTCACGATGTTTTACCAAATATCTGACAGGAAGCTGTGCTTACCAACTCTAGTTTCGCTGATAAAAGTATAAAATTTTAATCCACATTGTTTGATAAACATTCAAAATAAATCATATGTGTTTAGGCTTCGTAGAAATAAATAATTTAAATAAATAATTTAGAATAAATTACTTACAATTTTTGGCTTAAAAGGGGGTTGAACTTCTTTGTTCTCTATCTTCTCCCAAATGATTCTTCTAAAGAACGGATGTATTCGAATGTCTTCTTCACCTTTTAGGCCACTACCAAGGCGCTTCTCCGGATTTTTTGTCAGGAGCTATGAAAATATGTAGTAAAAAATATTTAAAATGATAAGAAACAAAACATACACAATATCAGAAAAAACTTCTTTTAATTCAAGGAGTACGTCTTTTTTTTTAAATGCAATATCTACTCATAACATATAATAAATTTTATCATCTGAATTGAAACATAAAAAACAGGGTGTTCCGTTAACGTCACCCTTGAAATATGTTTTTAAAATCGTTGTCAAAAATGAAGACAAAAAAATTTAACTTTTGAGGTTGCAAATTAATATTAAGAGACGAGGGAAAAATAAAATTAAAATAAAAAATTTGATAAATCATTAAGGAAGAACGATAAAAAACGATAAAAAAACGATAAAAAACTATAAAACACGATAAAAAAACGATAAAAAAACACATAAAAAATCTGCTTGGTTGTCTAATGACCTCAACTCAACTTCTCTCTGTTTCTCTTGGCAAGCAAACAAATTTTCAAGTTTTCATTCTCCCCTTTCTGATTTGTTAGATTTCGATAGCGCTTTTGACACTTCCACACGTAAATATCAATTTGCAGCCTCTTATGAGAAACAGGGCAGATTGTATTTCGTGTTTTTCGTATCATTCTTTCGGATCTAAAAAAAACTAAAAACTGGGTCTGTGAATATTCAATTTTCCAGCGAATATTCATAGAATTTAGCGTATCTCAAGTCCACGCCTTTCGCGAATTAAAAACTTATAATTCGACAAAATTTTAAACATTTTGCTAAATCCTGTTAGCGAGACATTTACATACATTGATTCTGCCACCAATTTGATTCTTTTGGTGTGGTGAATTTTTTTGGTTGAGCTGGAATCTGGTAATATCGCGATTCTTATTCACGCGATCTTAATATCTAACATCGATTTTCGTATTTGCCTGATTTAAAAGCAACGCGTTGTGATTCGTATTCATGCGATTTCAAAGTCCAAAATCGCTATTTGTATTTACGCGTTTTTGTAATCTAATGTCACGATCTAATGTTCACACTAGTTTAAATCCTGTTATTTTCACACTAGTTTAAATCCTGTTACTAGTTTACTAGTTAACACTAGTTTAAAATCCAATATCGTGATTCGTACTCACATGATTCGTATTATAAAAACTACCCATTGGGATTCGTTTTCACACGATCTAAAAAATTATGCATTGTGATTCGTATTTACACAATTTAAAAATTCAATATCGCAATTTGTATTTTGGTGTTTTTAAAATTCAATATCGTGATTTATATGCATGCATATTTAAAATCCAATATCGCGATTCTTGTAAGAAGTAAGTCTTATCGTGAATTAGTTACTATAAAGGTGTGATATTCTTCATTAGTACGTAATTTGACTATAAATGCTAGTTAGTAAAATTATGTTAAATATGATCAATGATTGGTCTTGATATCAATTTTTTGAACATAAATAATTCAAGGTTTTTCCTTTTGCTTCACGATCATCTATGGAGTATATTTTTTGTTATTATATTGACAATGATTCTAAAAATATTAAGAGCAGTCATTATAACGCATCCTGTTTTTATTGTTTCGTTATTCTTTATATTTCCAGTAAAATTTACTAGTTAAGAAAGTAGTTAAGAAACTATCATTCCTTTTTAGTTAATATAGTAATAGCTATCTCGGAAATTTTCTTTTTACTTACTTAATTCAAACAGCACATATATTGCTAACTTTACCGTTACACGTAGACTTTTCTCTCAACTAAAAATCTGTTGCTGTGTTCCTTTATGGTCTGTAGGTATTCAATTTAACTATCATTCCATTTTGGCTAATATAGTAATAGCTATTTCGGAAATTTTCTTTTTACTTACTTAATTCAAACAGCACATATATTGCTAACTTTACCGTTACACGTAGACTTTTCTCTCAACTAAAAATCTGTTGCTGTGTTCCTTTATGGTCTGTAGGTATTCAATTTAACTATCATTCCATTTTGGCTAATATAGTAATAGCTATCTCGGAAATTTTCTTTTTACTTACTTAATTCAAACAGCACATATATTGCTAACTTTACCGTTACACGTAGACTTTTCTCTCAACTAAAAATCTGTTGCTGTGTTCCTTTATGGTCTGTAGGTATTCAATTTAACTATCATTCCATTTTGGCTAATATAGTAATAGCTATCTCGGAAATTTTCTTTTTACTTACTTAATTCAAACAGCACATATATTGCTAACTTTACCGTAACACGTAGACTTTTCTCTCAACTAAAAATCTGTTGCTGTGTTCCTTTATGGTCTGTAGGTATTCAATTTAACTATCATTCCATTTTGGCTAATATAGTAATAGCTATCTCGGAAATTTTCTTTTTACTTACTTGATTCAAACAGCACATATATTGCTAACTTTACCGTTACACGTAGACTTTTCTCTCAACTAAAAATCTGTTGCTGTGTTCCTTTATGGTCTGTAGGTATTCAATTTAACTATCATTCCATTTTGGCTAATATAGTAATAGCTATTTCGGAAATTTTCTTTTTACTTACTTAATTCAAACAGCACATATATTGCTAACTTTACCGTTACACGTAGACTTTTCTCTCAACTAAAAATCTGTTGATGTGTTCCTGTATGGTCTGTAGGTATTCAATTTAACTATCATTCCATTTTGGCTAATATAGTAATAGCTATCTCGGAAATTTTCTTTTTACTTACTTAATTCAAACAGCACATATATTGCTAACTTTACCGTTACACGTAGACTTTTCTCTCAACTAAAAATCTGTTGCTGTGTTCTTTTATGGTCTGTAGGTATTCAATTTAACTATCATTCCATTTTGGCTAATATAGTAATAGCTATCTCGGAAATTTTCTTTTTACTTACTTAATTCAAACAGCACATATATTGCTAACTTTACCGTTACACGTAGACTTTTCTCTCAACTAAAAATCTGTTGCTGTGTTCCTTTATGGTCTGTAGGTATTCAATTTAACTATCATTCCATTTTGGCTAATATAGTAATAGCTATCTCGGAAATTTTCTTTTTACTTACTTAATTCAAACAGCACATATATTGCTAACTTTACCGTTACACGTAGACTTTTCTCTCAACTAAAAATCTGTTGCTGTGTTCCTTTATGGTCTGTAGGTATTCAATTTAACTATCATTCCATTTTGGCTAATATAGTAATAGCTATCTCGGAAATTTTCTTTTTACTTACTTGATTCAAACAGCACATATATTGCTAACTTTACCGTTACACGTAGACTTTTCTCTCAACTAAAAATCTGTTGCTGTGTTCCTTTATGGTCTGTAGGTATTCAATTTAACTATCATTCCATTTTGGCTAATATAGTAATAGCTATCTCGGAAATTTTCTTTTTACTTACTTAATTCAAACAGCACATATATTGCTAACTTTACCGTTACACGTAGACTTTTCTCTCAACTAAAAATCTGTTGCTGTGTTCCTTTATGGTCTGTAGGTATTCAATTTAACTATCATTCCATTTTGGCTAATATAGTAATAGCTATTTCGGAAATTTTCTTTTTACTTACTTAATTCAAACAGCACATATATTGCTAACTTTACCGTTACACGTAGACTTTTCTCTCAACTAAAAATCTGTTGCTGTGTTCCTTTATGGTCTGTAGGTATTCAATTTAACTATCATTCCATTTTGGCTAATATAGTAATAGCTATCTCGGAAATTTTCTTTTTACTTACTTAATTCAAACAGCACATATATTGCTAACTTTACCGTTACACGTAGACTTTTCTCTCAACTAAAAATCTGTTGCTGTGTTCCTTTATGGTCTGTAGGTATTCAATTTAACTATCATTCCATTTTGGCTAATATAGTAATAGCTATCTCGGAAATTTTCTTTTTACTTACTTAATTCAAACAGCACATATATTGCTAACTTTACCGTAACACGTAGACTTTTCTCTCAACTAAAAATCTGTTGCTGTGTTCCTTTATGGTCTGTAGGTATTCAATTTAACTATCATTCCATTTTGGCTAATATAGTAATAGCTATCTCGGAAATTTTCTTTTTACTTACTTGATTCAAACAGCACATATATTGCTAACTTTACCGTTACACGTAGACTTTTCTCTCAACTAAAAATCTGTTGCTGTGTTCCTTTATGGTCTGTAGGTATTCAATTTAACTATCATTCCATTTTGGCTAATATAGTAATAGCTATTTCGGAAATTTTCTTTTTACTTACTTAATTCAAACAGCACATATATTGCTAACTTTACCGTTACACGTAGACTTTTCTCTCAACTAAAAATCTGTTGATGTGTTCCTGTATGGTCTGTAGGTATTCAATTTAACTATCATTCCATTTTGGCTAATATAGTAATAGCTATCTCGGAAATTTTCTTTTTACTTACTTAATTCAAACAGCACATATATTGCTAACTTTACCGTTACACGTAGACTTTTCTCTCAACTAAAAATCTGTTGCTGTGTTCTTTTATGGTCTGTAGGTATTCAATTTAACTATCATTCCATTTTGGCTAATATAGTAATAGCTATCTCGGAAATTTTCTTTTTACTTACTTAATTCAAACAGCACATATATTGCTAACTTTACCGTTACACGTAGACTTTTCTCTCAACTAAAAATCTGTTGCTGTGTTCCTTTATGGTCTGTAGGTATTCAATTTAACTATCATTCCATTTTGGCTAATATAGTAATAGCTATCTCGGAAATTTTCTTTTTACTTACTTAATTCAAACAGCACATATATTGCTAACTTTACCGTTACACGTAGACTTTTCTCTCAACTAAAAATCTGTTGCTGTGTTCCTTTATGGTCTGTAGGTATTCAATTTAACTATCATTCCATTTTGGCTAATATAGTAATAGCTATCTCGGAAATTTTCTTTTTACTTACTTGATTCAAACAGCACATATATTGCTAACTTTACCGTTACACGTAGACTTTTCTCTCAACTAAAAATCTGTTGCTGTGTTCCTTTATGGTCTGTAGGTATTCAATTTAACTATCATTCCATTTTGGCTAATATAGTAATAGCTATCTCGGAAATTTTCTTTTTACTTACTTAATTCAAACAGCACATATATTGCTAACTTTACCGTTACACGTAGACTTTTCTCTCAACTAAAAATCTGTTGCTGTGTTCCTTTATGGTCTGTAGGTATTCAATTTAACTATCATTCCATTTTGGCTAATATAGTAATAGCTATCTCGGAAATTTTCTTTTTACTTACTTAATTCAAACAGCACATATATTGCTAACTTTACCGTTACACGTAGACTTTTCTCTCAACTAAAAATCTGTTGCTGTGTTCCTTTATGGTCTGTAGGTATTCAATTTAACTATCATTCCATTTTGGCTAATATAGTAATAGCTATCTCGGAAATTTTCTTTTTACTTACTTAATTCAAACAGCACATATATTGCTAACTTTACCGTTACACGTAGACTTTTCTCTCAACTAAAAATCTGTTGCTGTGTTCCTTTATGGTCTGTAGGTATTCAATTTAATTATCATTCCATTTTGGCTAATATAGTAATAGCTATCTCGGAAATTTTCTTTTTACTTACTTAATTCAAACAGCACATATATTGCTAACTTTACCGTTACACGTAGACTTTTCTCTCAACTAAAAATCTGTTGCTGTGTTCCTTTATGGTCTGTAGGTATTCAATTTAACTATCATTCCATTTTGGCTAATATAGTAATCGCTATCTCGGAAATTTTCTTTTTACTTACTTAATTCAAACAGCACATATATTGCTAACTTTACCGTTACACGTAGACTTTTCTCTCAACTAAAAATCTGTTGCTGTGTTCCTTTATGGTCTGTAGGTATTCAATTTAACTATCATTCCATTTTGGCTAATATAGTAATAGCTATCTCGGAAATTTTCTTTTTACTTACTTAATTCAAACAGCACATATATTGCTTACTTTACCGTTACACGTAGACTTTTCTCTCAACTAACAATCTGTTGCTGTGTTCCTTTATGGTCTGTAGGTATTCAATTTAACTATCATTCCATTTTGGGTAATATAGTAATAGCTATCTCGGAAATTTTCTTTTTACTTACTTAATTCAAACAGCACATATATTGCTAACTTTACCGTTACACGTAGACTTTTCTCTCAACTAAAAATCTGTTGCTGTGTTCTTTTATGGTCTGTAGGTATTCAATTTAACTATCATTCCATTTTGGCTAATATAGTAATAGCTATCTCGGAAATTTTCTTTTTACTTACTTGATTCAAACAGCACATATATTGCTAACTTTACCGTTACACGTAGACTTTTCTCTCAACTAAAAATCTGTTGCTGTGTTCCTTTATGGTCTGTAGGTATTCAATTTAACTATCATTCCATTTTGGCTAATATAGTTATAGCTATCTCGGAAATTTTCTTTTTACTTACTTAATTCAAACAGCACATATATTGCTAACTTTACCGTTACACGTAGACTTTTCTCTCAACTAAAAATCTGTTGCTGTGTTCCTTTATGGTCTGTAGGTATTCAATTTAACTATCATTCCATTTTGGCTAATATAGTAATAGCTATCTCGGAAATTTTCTTTTTACTTACTTAATTCAAACAGCACATATATTGCTAACTTTACCGTTACACGTAGACTTTTCTCTCAACTAAAAATCTGTTGCTGTGTTCCTTTATGGTCTGTAGGTATTCAATTTAACTATCATTCCATTTTGGCTAATATAGTAATAGCTATCTCGGAAATTTTCTTTTTACTTACTTAATTCAAACAGCACATATATTGCTAACTTTACCGTTACACGTAGACTTTTCTCTCAACTAAAAATCTGTTGCTGTGTTCCTTTATGGTCTGTAGGTATTCAATTTAACTATCATTCCATTTTGGCTAATATAATAATAGCTATCTCGGAAATTTTCTTTTTACTTACTTAATTCAAACAGCACATATATTGCTAACTTTACCGTTACACGTAGACTTTTCTCTCAACTAAAAATCTGTTGCTGTGTTCCTTTATGGTCTGTAGGTATTCAATTTAACTATTATTCCATTTTGGCTAATATAGTAATAGCTATCTCGGAAATTTTCTTTTTACTTACTTGATTCAAACAGCACATATATTGTTAACTTTACCGTTACACGTAGACTTTTCTCTCAACTAAAAATCTGTTGCTGTGTTCCTTTATGGTCTGTAGGTATTCAATTTAACTATCATTCCATTTTGGCTAATATAGTAATAGCTATCTCGGAAATTTTCTTTTTACTTACTTAATTCAAACAGCACATATATTGCTAACTTTACCGTTACACGTAGACTTTTCTCTCAACTAAAAATCTGTTGCTGTGTTCCTTTATGGTCTGTAGGTATTCAATTTAACTATCATTCCATTTTGGCTAATATAGTAATAGCTATCTCGGAAATTTTCTTTTTACTTACTTAATTCAAACAGCGCATATATTGCTAACTTTACCGTTACACGTAGACTTTTCTCTCCATTAAAAAAAGGTTGTTGTTTCTCTATTGTCTGTGGGTATTTAATATAATATTTTTCTGCTTAAAAATTACTTTACAATTGTTAAAATGAATAGAAAAATGTCCGGGGAGAACGTAAAAGAAATCATTATTGACATTTACAATGTGTATTGAAGATTATTAGCTGTTAAATTTGTAGTAAAATTAGCATGTAAAAAGCTTTACAGTTCTAAAAATTGCTTGTAGACAATTGAAATTTCTCATTTTGAAAATGCCAAGTTTCCTTAATGCATGATGTCCAAGTAAATTTAGAAGCAAATGTACGGAATGTCTGAAGTTAAAAAGGAATTTATACATATTATTGCAAATTTTTACCTCAATTCTTATTAGGTAAATTAATTCATTATGTCTATTTACACAAAAATGCTTTGAAAAGTTTATAATATTCTTAGTAATTAATAGCGCATTACAATAAAACTCTTTAATGCAGAAAAAATGCAATTTAAATATAAATTATATGATTTGAATAATAAAAAAAAACGTAATTTCTATTTTTCTAGAAAAATTATTATTTTTTAATTATTTGCCTTTGTTTTAAAATAGCCTTTTAACAACGAAATCTTAATTATGAAACCTTTTTAATTGTTTAATGAACTCCTTTTAACAAAACTCTTTTTAAAAATTTAATGAAGATTATTAATTGAATTATATAGGAAATCTAAAGAATGTAATAACAGAATAATTGCATTTGGCGTCTGCAAATAAAGGCTTCTGCGACGAAATTTTTTTATCATTACTTTACGCATCATTAACGACGAAGATGGATTAAAAATATCAAGCTTGTTTAATTGTTGAAAGATACTAGAACACCTTCCAACAACATAAGGAAATTAAATTTCACTGTTTGTAATCTCAGTAGTTCAACAAATGATATTAATATTGCTGTTTTTCTTCGATTTGAATTTGCACCCACCAATTAGAAATCATTTTTTTACAAGGAATCTAAAAGTGTCTATATTAAGGGCGGTGATAAAAGAACACCGTGTCTGAAATCCCATCAGTTGTTTCATACTTACACCTTTCAACGCTTCCTTAGCTTCCTTTGAGAGGGACTTGGGATAAGAAACATTATGATCAGTAATGGATGAGAATAACTCCTCTTCATCTTCTCCATCAAATGGAGGCTGAATACAGAGGAAATAAAAGAAAAAAGAGAATTACTGAGTCTGAGAAACATTTTAAATAAAAGTAATTTTTAATTTATATCAGAATCTAAAATATTAAAAAAAATGTTGTAATTGAATCTAAATGTAGAAATGAATTGTAATAGCTGGCCATTTTGGGTCATTGTTTCTTCAATGTCTTAGAATCAAAAATTGAATTTACACGCTTGCAATTTAATGCACCACAGGCACATTATATGCATAATTTATAGAGTCCTCAGTGATGAATAGTTATAATATATATATGTGTTTCAAGAAAAATATTTCAAAAATATAGTAGGCATTATAAGCTTTCAAATAACTATTTAAATGATGAAAAAATAACTTATCAAAATTGGACGAATCATTAACGAGAAAGGCAAAATTTAAAACATCAAAAACAGTTTGATTGCAAGAGGAAACTAAGAGGATGTAAAAGGCGATTATTTAAAAATATCTTTAAGTTTTTTTGGGGGCAATCGAACTGGTTTTAATGTTTTTAACGCCGTTTAACGTAATAGTGACTCGTTTAATTTTAATAAAGATTTTTTTCTTCCCTTTATTATTAATTAGCAATAAAAAGGAAAAGGAAAAAAAATTATAGGAAAATTCTCAAATTTTAACTTACAAGTATGAAAAGAAATTAACAAGTATGCCTTAATATTCTTATAATTTACAATTACATTAGCTAATTAAATTTATTTAGGGGATGGGAGTTGTTTAACTTCTTCATTATTATTTGTTATTATTAATATTATTTTTTGTTCATAACCAGAACTTAAAGAATGACATAAAGAGGAAAATAATCATCAGAAAATAAATATTATCAGAATTATTAATTATCAGAAAATAAATATTAAAAAAAAAATCGAAAGAATTTTCTTTTTGTAAAAAAAATTTACAAACATAAAAATAATCCAATAACCTCTGAAGGTGATATAGTATTCAGATAAAATCATACTTTTATACATCATTATTTTTTAATAAAAAAAAACATATCTGAAAAATGTGAAATTCCTTTCTTATTGTTTTGGAAAAAAAGTAGATTTAGGTAAGTAAAGTAATTTAAGTAATTTTAAGTAAGTTAAGTAATTAAAATCAAGTTTGGAAAATTTGAAGAGGGGAACATTTTGACCTTTTTTATATTTAAATTGATTTTGGATCCATAACATAATAAACAATTCAAATAATTTCATTTGCAATAATTGTTAAGTAGTATTTTTCTCCATTATTAGGAAAAGTATTCAAGAAAATTTTTTTTTCTAGACAAGCAGCATAAATAAAATAAAGTGAGATATGATTTATGCAAGGGTGTTTTGCAAGCACCACCCTTAAAGTTTTTCTGGAATTCTTGGCATAAGTGAAAGAAAAACATTAGTTGTTTAAAATAATAAGTTAGGAAAACAACAAACTTTACCTAAGTTTAACGAATTACTATTGAAGGAATTGTTATTAAAAACATCAAAACTAGAAAAATCAAAGGTATTTCTAATAGTCTTTTTCTATGTCCAGTCAGAATCTTTTGAAATTAAACAGGTTTTGTTGTTTTTAATCCCGCTTTGTTGATATGATTCAACAAGTTTTGATCATGTTTTTTCCTTTCTGTCATAACATTAAATTTGACTTTAAAGGTTTATATATATTTTTTTTTTACCTTTTTTGACACAAAAATTCTAAAAATGCATATTAAAAGCAATAATTACGAAACACCCTGCATTGCATTGCATAATAAAATAGTATTTTTCATAAGGAGTCCGTATACTTTTTTTTACTCTTCTTAAGATTTTTGAAATTTAAACAATGAACTCAATTGCAGGAATAAGTTTTTAATAAAAAATTTAGTCCAATATAAAATGTGAAAAATGATGCAATGAAATATTTCCAAGTACCTGTCCAACTAACATTTCATATAATAACACTCCAAACGCCCACCAATCTACAGATTTTCCATAAGGTTGATATAAGATAATCTGTAAAGATATTTAAATGAATTATAGTTTTGTATACACGAAATGAAGCAAATAATAGAGTTATTTTTCATTATTTTTTAAACAAATAAAACTGACAGACTTTTATTAAAGTTATTTTCAAAAATATGAATAAAAATGGTAAGGGTTAGTTATTTTATTTCAGAGAAAATAATTACATTGAAGAAAAATTATATATGTCACTTTAAATCACCATCATGAAATATGATAAGATGTAAAAGAAAATTTACAATAAAAGATTAAATTTTAATGTAAAGCATTATCAAAATATATCTAAATTAAAATATAATTAGAATTGAGATAATCATTTAAAAATTAAAATTATAGAAAATCTAATAAATATATTTATTTAAATTGATACAATTAATAAATGCTTCATAAATTAGACATGAAACACACAGGATGTTAAAAAAAACTTCTTATGTAGAAAATATTTGTCATTTACTTCAACTCTCAAAAATAATATAATATTCAACAATTATGAAAAAAATACATTAACTTGCAACTGAATCTACAAATTATATTAATATAATTCTTATCTTAATAATCGAAATAGCGGAGAGTAGATATGCTGATTCACCTTTTGTCTTAGCAGATAAAATGTACTAAATTTTAAAATACAAATCTGTAGTTCCAATTGATATAAATTGCCTAAAATATAAATCGAAATTAAATTTAAACGATCGAAACTTACTTCCCATGCAATTGATTTATTTTCGATTCTAATTATGATATTTTCTTTTAATCACTAGATGTAGAATATAGGCAAAGGACATTGAGTACAAGAGACAAGATATTTATTAAAGTAAGTATGTTAGGAGTATTATGTATCATGCTTTTAAAATATAAATTTGCTTAATCTCTATTATAAAAGTTGATATTTTGAGGAATAGATGGAAGCACAATATTTTTAACTCATTGTTAATGTGAACCTATTTAATATGTTTCTAAGATATTTCAAAAAACTAAATAGAAAGTTTTAATATAACTTATATGGTTATAAAGAAACAGACCATCATAGAAAAATTATTGTCCATTAAAAATAGTACTTGTGCTGGCTGACATGGTACAGCAATATTTTAAAAAACGATGGGTAAATATTATTTCAGTTTCATTCATTAATTTACAGGTTATTATAAGATTAACCTTATTTAAAGTACAAAAACTGAACATGCATTAGCTATATAATTAGAACTAGATTATTAGGACACACTGTTAGAAATTTCTTGCAAAAAATGGTTAAATGACAATTTATTTTATTGATATTTTACCATATTCAAACAAAACAGTCAAATACCCATAAATAAAATGCTATTCCAATTATAGACGAAATATTAATCTGTCAATCTCACTAACTACACGAGTATCGAGTCCCAGCGTTGATATCACAATTCGTCCATTCTAGTGTACTGCACTCTCCAATTTGTGACCCTGGGTTATCAGAACACGATACTCTCATTCCCGCATAGATCTCAGCACCAGACAGTTGCTAAACTATCTCAAACTTCAAATTAAAATTCTTTTTTTACGGTTTTGAAATCACGCTAGTTGTAAATGGTTAAAAAAACTGTATAGTTTTGTATTCATATTTTTTTAACCATACCAGTTGTAAATGGTTCCAAATCCGCAGAGGAAAATGTTCTTATCGTAAATTTTACGTTTAATAGGATGGAGAGACCTCTAACCATAATTCTAGAATGAAAATTCTAACAGTGCATAGACATTAAAGTTTTTATTTTAATCAAATAAAAAAATTTTTAAAAAATAAACAGAATGAATTCTAGCTTTAATAGATTAGTACAAACTAGATTAAAACAGAATATATCATAATTTTTAGTTAAAATGAGATTTATTCAGGTAATCAGAACTACACAAAGGTGATATTATTACCTCAGGAGCTATGTAATCAGGAGTTCCACAAAAGGTTTTAGCGAGCTTATTTCCAAATACTCCTTCTTTACACATTCCGAAATCTGCAATTTTGATATGACCATCTTGATCTAATAGAACATTGTCTAACTTTAAATCTCTAAATGAAAGAGAAAAAATAAAGATATCATCACTTTGTTTAACATAAAGTGCAATTTATTTACTCATTGACGTTTGCAAAATAAGTAAAAATATATCCTCTTATTAAGAAACCAAAACAGTTTTCAATTCGTTTTGTTGAAATAAGATCAATAGATAAGAATGCAAATAAGATTCACTAACAGAATAAAATTAAAAATATTTTGTTCATAAACTTATATATAATTGTTATTAATTTTATAATTATATATAATTATTACATACGTAATAATTGCTTAGTATAGTACATTTTTGTGATAAAAATAATTTTATTACACAAAATAAATAAAACAAATATTTAAAAACATTACGATAATCATTTGAAGGAAGACTTAATGAAATATTTAGAATAAATTTTACTTTATAATATTAATACTAAATAGAAAATAAATTTAAAAAAAATAGATTAATAAATAGAAAAATTATTAATAAATATAAAATTACTAATATTATAAATATTAATAAATAGAAAAATAATTAGAATAAAGTAACATTTAAGTGTTACTTTTTGTTCAAATATTCGTTATGTCAAATAACATCCATAATCGAACAACAAAATTTTATAACTCTTGGTAGCTACAAAAACAATCAGTTTAATTTTTCAAATATTAATTTATTTTTTCCATGATGAAAACATTCAAACTTTAGCTTCGCTTAAAATAGAATTTGCAAAAAGACAAAGTAGTTTAAGAATGAATGAAAGTTAAAACAGAAAACAACATACATCTATGGTCGTAAATATTTTAATACAAATTCCACTCAAAACAAATTCTTTCAAATATCTTAAGAATAGACATTTTCACAAAACCATTCTGGTACAAAATATGCTAAAATATTAACATAAAATTAATACAGAAATGCAATTTATTAAAATGTTTTATGCACTAATTTTCTCTGTAGCACTTCTATGTAAATACTGAAATGACATACCAATCCCTCATGGTGCTTTAGCTTAAAAAATTAGATAAACAGCAAAAGAAAAGATCTACTTAGGTTGGACTATACAGTACAACTCATTTCATTTTGAAAATAATCTCCATTTGTTACATAATCTAACAATTAAATATTAAATGGTGAAAAAACAATTAATGGCATACAATACTTACCTATAAACAATACCTCTGTTATGTAGAAAAAACAAACCTATAGCTATTTCTGCCGCATAAAACCTAAGATTAAAGAAATATTTGAATTAGATTTTATAAATCAAGCCATAAAACAGTACTTATTATAGAATCAATATCTATTAGTAGTTAAATAGAAGCATTATTATTTAGATACTTTAAATTGGTTAAATTGATAAACTAATAATATTAAAAATAAATAATAGTGATTACACTAAAAAAATAATAAATAAAAAAGGGATTTATTAAAATTCTCTGCATTCTTTTCTAAAATATCTTTCTTTTTTTTTAGCTAGACATTTTGGTACAAAAATTGTTTTGACTAATATAACGTCTATAATGTAAAAAGTTTATAATGTAAAATATTTTCAAATAAAATTACGAAATTAAAAACTTTTGCTTGTTAAAAATTTACTTTGAGTTATCAAGTTATATATTACTTAATAAAAAAATGATTTAATGAGTTAAACAAGTTGATTCAATTAACAAATTTAATTGTAAACAATTGTATTTTTTTAAAAAAAATTTATTAATATAAAAGCATTTTTTAAAAGATGGAATTCATTCCAATATATACATTTAAAGCCTGAATCATTCATTCGTTTTTTATTCCTAAATTTTATTAGAACTTCAAGACTATTTTTTTTCAAAATCATTAAATGTATTTTAATTGTAATATATATATATATATATATATATATATATATATATATATATATATATATATATAAAGCATCCGTTTTTACGCCCAAAATTACATTTTATTAAAACTTAAACGGTTTAAAGGCATTTTTTTCAAAATCATTAAAAGTATCCAGACTTAAAAATAATATAACAGAACGACAGTCTTTAAGGCCTTTTTATATTTATTGTTCTCGAAAAATGATGTCAAAAAATAATACACAAATAAGGTCGCAAATTGATGTTAAGCGATTAAAAATAAAAACGTTAACGAACTCTAATGAATTACTATTGAGGAAAGCAGGACTAAAAATGCTGAATATTTTTTTTTTTTTTTTTTTAACAGTCGGACGAAACAGAGATGACTTGAAATAGATACAAAACTGATTTTAATGTTTTTTCTCCCGTCTTCCTTACAAATGATAAAACGGTTTTCTAAAACACACTTCTGCTTCGTTCTCAGTTGAATATTACTTTTCGATAATTTATGAGCATACATTTTTAATTTTATTTTTGGTAAGGAATACTAAAATACTTATAATACTTATAATACTAAAAATACTTATTTAGGATGATCATAACAGAAACACAATGAAGACAGCTTCCCAGCAGAATGTCAAATTTTGTGTTAAACACAATAAATATTGAACTTTTTATTATCTTGAACAATGATTGATAGAAAAAACAAAATTGCACGAAAATACGCGTAATTTTTATTAACAAAATACAGAGATTTTCTTATCTTTAAAATACAGTTTTTTGTGACAATGTCTTGAATAAAAGCAATAAACAAAGAAATTATGCAATTTTCAGTATGTATTGACAGAAATGAAACAAATTATTAGCAAAAGCATATTGTATCAAAATATAGTGACTTTTTAATCTTTAAAATACACATTTTTTTGTGACAATGACTTGAAAAAAAGCAATAAACAGAAAAATTATGCAATTTGCAGTGTGTATTGACAGGAATGAAACAAATTATTAACAAAATAATATAATTATTAAAATATAGAGACTTTTTTATCTTTAAAATACACAGTCCTTTGTGACAATGACTTAAATAAAAAGCAATAAACAAAGCAATTATGCAATTTGCAGAGTGTATTGACAGGAATGAAACAAAAAACACATAGTGTATTCTATAAACACTGCCCTTACTTCATATTTTAAATCCCTTTCGAAGAATAAAGTATAAGAAGTATACAAATTGGAGGTCTCAAATTAATATTTTTAAGCTAATAAAAAGAGAAGCGTATTTGAATTCTGACGAATAACTTATGATGCAGGCAAAATTGTAAAAAACTCAAAACCTGTTTGAGTTTTATGTGAAAAATGAAGATGATTATGACAACCACCTTTCATTTCTTTCCTATTTAATCGGGTAAACAAAACAGGTTTTGATGTTTTCAGTGCCACCTTCCTCAGTTGTGATTCGGTAGATTTCGATAACGTTTTGGTTGCTGTCCCGGTAAAATAATAATCACACCCTTTTTTTTAATTGTAATTTGTCCGATTTAGATAGCGTTTTCTTCCAGCAAAAATATTAATTTGAAACTCCCAATGTGTATGCCTTTTCGACTTGATTTTTCTAAGGATTCAAAAAATATACAAAGGGCGTTCTTTGAGTAACACCCTGTATAAATTTAGTCTATTATATTTAGAAAATTACGCAAAATGTTGTTTAATATACATGATAAGATACATTAATATTCCTTATGATATATCTTTCCAGAAATAAACCTAAATGCCGACAAATATATAACCAAACGTTGTTTTATGTCGTCTAAATATATAAAACCTTAAAAAGCCAGAGAAATATGTAATCTTAAATTTTTTAAGTACTATTGACGAAGGTATAAACTGTGCTATCATCAGTTTTGCACCTGCATTTTTTGTGTGATTATTATTTTTTTTTTGCTGATAATTAAAATCTTGTAATATTTAATGTGTTATTTTATAAGTACAGTATATAAGTAATATAATCAAGATTTTTCTCATTAAAAACAAAAACTCACATTTCAGTTATAAATATATTAAATGCAATAAAAAGAGGAACAAAACTTAAACAGCAATTTTCTTACATATTTGTGAAATAAATTCACATTTCTCCTTAACTATAAAGCTTTAAACTTTATTTCTAATTTCAGTTACAAACATTTGTGCAATTATATGCTTTAATGAGTTCTTTATTTTTTAATAAGGATTGAAAAATAATATTAAAGGTGGTAATTGTCAAGAAAACACCCTATATTTGATATAAATATTTCTCTTATATACTCGATTCTGAAATTAAAATGATGTTTTCTTTAATTGTGCTGTTGTAAAAATTTTATATTTTGTAGTAAAGTTTATCATCAATTAATTCATCTTTAACCATACAAATCTAAGATAAATTTTAAACGTGAGGGACTCAGAAAATAATTGATTAACGAATAAAAACCATAACTATTACTTATTGTGCTATTTCATGAACTTTTTATTCTTTGCATTATTATACCTAGCTCACTGCTAAAACAATTATAATTGAATAAATAAATGGCTAATGAATTAATCAAAATTTAAATAAATACATATTACGAATGTATTTATTTAAATTTTGATATTATTATTAAGATATTCACTTATTTATTAAGATAAGTGAAATATATTAAAAATAAATAATGAACAGATAACTTAAAAATGCGCAGAATAGTGCAAAACTCAGTATTATAAAAATGATCGCTCTTACGTGGCAACTGGTTCTTTGAATTTGGCACATTTTTGTATCTGAAACATCAAATCACCACCATTTATGAATTCCATAACAAAATACAGTCTATCCTGTAAAATAATAAAACATAGATTAGTTATTACAGGAAACAAAATAAACAAATCAATTAAATAAAAATGAAGGTCGTATACAACAATAAAAACACCTTTCTTTTCCTTGGCGGAATTTACTAAAGGATAATCATAATTTCTTATAGGTTCAATTATTAATTTATAAAAGTATATATATGTTACGGCCAAAGCCCGAAATTTTCTTGATTTCGGGAATTGGCCGGCCAGATCGCGAAGTGGCCGAGGATGGCTGGCCAAAGTCCGAAATAATTGAAACGATCAGTGAATATTTTACTTCGGCGGCCTTCTATAATTATATAAATAATTCTTAGAAATCTTCTAATTTAAAAATATAAAAAATAGAAGTTTTTAAATTGTCTATTAAATAATCATTAATTTAATAATCATTATTAAATTGTCTATTTAATTGTCTAGTCTTACACACACCAAAGGTCTAGTCATACTAGGTCTAGTTTAGTGCCACTGCCCGGTATACATTTGCCCGGTATATCCTACATTGATGTTTTTTTAAGGTCAAGTGCCACTGCCCGGTGCACATATGCCCGGTATACACTGATGTTTTTTTAAGGTTCAGTGCCACTGCCCGATGTACATTTGCCCATAATATCCGACACTGATGTTTTTTTAAGGTTCAGTGCCACTGCCCGGTATACATTTGCCTGGTATATCCTACACTGGTGTTTTTTTAAAGTCAAGTGTCACTGCCCGGTATATCCTACACTGATGTTTTGTGTTAAGGTCAAGTGCCCCTGCCCAGTATACATTTGCCCGGTTTGCCTGGTATAATGATTTTTTCTTCCAACTTTGGCTGATCTTCCCATGCCAATTCGCGATTTGGGCGGCCAATTCCCAAAATCAAGAACAATTTCGGACTTTGGCCAGCCATCCTCTGCCAACTCGCGATCTGGCCGGCCAATTCCAGAAATCAAGAAAAATTTCGGACCTTGGCCAGCTAATTTACAGCGTTCTTGGCCGATTCGCGATCTGGCCGGCCAGATCGCAAATTGGCCGTAACATATATACATCTATGCTTAACAATACTGAATATGGAAAGACGTTTACGATGTATTACAATATAGGACCAAAAGCGAGTAACATTGATTAGAGCACAAATAGAAGCTTTCAATATATTAAGTATATATGGTATATATATATATATATTATACATATATATGGTATATATATGGTATATATATATATATTCAATATATATGGTATGGTCAGCTGTAAGCATAGACAATTAATTTATACTAACATATATAAGGAGATTTTAACATTTAAGTTTTCGATGCGTTAAAAAAGATGTTATGGCAATTTACGAGGTCAAAATAATAATTTATAGCGATGCGTATTTAAATTAGGCATATTTAAGCATATATTACATACTAGACATATATTAAAAGTCAACAAACTAAACTTGTCGAAGCACTGAAGATGCATAGTCATTGAAAACTGAGAGTAGTAATTTGTATTGGCGCGTCTATAAAATTGATGGATTTAATGTTAATAAAACAACAAACAAGTTTTCCATTTGCTAAAGAAGGTGTTATAGTCATACGAAATCTGAGAGCAGTAATTTATACTTACGCGTAATTGACGTATTAAACATCAATAAGAAAACAAACAAAAGTTTTTCCACTTGATGAAGAAAGGTATTATCGTCATCTATAAGCTAAGAGCGTTAATATAAACTGACAAGCATTTAAAATTGGCGAATTAAACATTAATACGACAACAAACAAAAGTTTTAGAAGTTTTAAATAAGGTGTTTTAGTCATACGCAAGCAAAAAGCATTCGAAGCATATTTATAATTGATGGATTTAACATTACGACAACAAACAAAAGCTTTCCATGCGTTAAAACAGATGTTATATACATTGCAAGATGAGAGTATTTAATTTATACTGACGCGTATTTTAAATCAGCTGATTTGACATTAATAAGACAACAAACAAAAATTCCACATATGTTAAAGAAAATTTTACAGTCATCTGCAAGCTCGTAACATTAGTATTTACATATAATTAATTAAATAAGGCGTACTTAACATTAATTTCACGATTAAAAAAAACTTTCAATGAGTCAAAAATTTTTTAAAGTCATCTGTAAGCTGAATATTGGTGTTTGCTTATAATTTATTAAAGTGTATTTAACATTAATATCACGACGAAAAAAACGTTCGTTGCGTTAAAGAAGATGTTATAGTCATTTCCAATTTGAGCACATAATTTCTTACTCTCACGTATGTAAATAAGCCACTTTTACACATTGATAAGACCGCAACAAAATTGTTCGAAGCGTTAAAGAAAAAGTGTCAGTCACTAGCAAGCTGAAAACATTAACTTATACTCCTACTTATTTAAATAAGATGTACTTATCATTGATAACACAACAAACAAAAATTTTCAATGTGTTAAAGAGGTTATAGTCATCTGAAAGCTGAAAACACGAATTTATAGTGATATGCATTTGAGTAAGAAGGTTTAACAATGATTAGAATTTTGTGACCAACTTTTCAACACTTGAACGCTGATTCTCCCAAACTAACCAATAAGTTACCTAACATACTCATCTATTGAACCGCTTAGACTCTTTATTTAAATTTTGATTGATTTTTTTTCTTATCAATTCGAATTAAATGTTCGGAATATCTTACTGTAGTTTGAAAACAGGAATGTAAATGCACAAGGAATGGAGGTTTATTTGATAACGCTAACACTCTCTTCTCGATCATAGCGCACTCTACGTCATCGTCTTGAATGATAACATCTTTTTTTAGAATTTTTATGGCGTATAATTCATCCGTTCCTTTTCTTTCCGCCAGCATAACCTGCAAAATAAAAATAAAATTATCATTCACAAATGCAATCATGTTAAAGTCATAAATTTTTTTTAATGAGAGCAGGATAAAAGGCCATATAGCGGCAGGATAAATAAAAAGCCCTGTAGCGGAACTTACTTTTCCGAAGCTTCCTTTCCCTAGTACCATTAGAAAATTAAAATCAGAGGACTTTATAACATCCTTGGAACTAACATTTTGAGGAATACTTTCGTTTTCGTAGGATGGTCGTTGACTGAGTGAAAGCCGACACTGCAGAAGAAAAAGATTGAAGTTAGTCAAACCAAATGAAATTAATTAAAAAAAAACAAACAAATTTTACATTTAGACAGGGCGTAAAATAAAAAACGGACCAACATTAATAACTTTCGATCTAATGATCGGATCTTCACATTTTAGGGCTCAATTTCAAAAGTTCAAGGGGGTAATCTCAAATATGCAAATTAATTAGTGTAGGTGATATATTAAAATACAAAATCAGACACAAAAACGTATTTTCTCTGAATAAACATAACTTTTTTGTGTCGGATTTGGATTGATAAACCTTAAAATATAGAGCCGGCCAGGTGGCCGAGCGGTTAGCGTGCCTGACTGCGAAGTCATAGGCTGCGGGTTCGAATCCCGCTCTGGGCATGGATGTTTCTCTCTCTCTCTTTGTGCTGCCCTCTGTTGTGTGTGTATGATGTGTGCATGTGGCCCACCCTATAAATGGGTTTGTGGCAGTGTGGCGTGGGCAATGTTGCTCGCCTCCGTTCGACTTTGGTTCACAGGTGCCCACTGGGTAACGCGAAATGAGCAACAATTCCGGCATAGTATGGCGAAGAACGAAAAGTTCAGTGTCTGCCATTAGAAAAAAAAAAAAAAAAACTTAAAATATAGGGGGTAGCCAAAATCTGGAAAATATGATCGCCATAGTTTGTTCAGGAGAGGGGTCCAAAGTTTGGACCCCTTAATGATAATTTTACTTTTTTCTTATTTCACCATATATTGAGAACTTTTTAAAGGAAGGGAAAAATTTTGCACACGATTATGAAATTCGTTCATCCAAAAAATCACTTTGAGAAAATATTTATTATTTTGTTTAATAATGGTCGGAAAAAATATTGAATTGTAAGATATAAAATTTTTTGCGTCATTATAAGGGATGTAATTTTAAACGGCTAAAGGCAAAATTTAAGTGAAATCGCTCAAATCGAACCTGAGAAATCAAATTTTTAAAAAGTCTTATTTTAAAAATTCGATTTCTTCGAAACTATTTGGCTGATTAAATTTTATATTTTGCCATTTAAAATTACATTCTTTATAATGACGCAAAAAATTTTATACCTTACAATTGAATTTTTTTCCGACTCTTATTAAATGAAATAATAAAAAATAATAAATATTTGCTCAAAGTTACATTCTGCTTGGAATTATCTTTGGATAAACTAATTTTATAAATGTGTATAAAAAGTTTCAATTTGCTTAAGAAGTTTTAGAGACATGGGAAAGCACGCAAGAAGTATAATAACCATTAAGGAGTACACATGGAACCATATTTTCTACTCTGTAGAAAGTTGAATCAGGGTGTAAAGAAAATTATTCTACGGCGTAAAATTTCATGATCTGGGCAGCTAATTCTGAGCACCAAGTATTCACTCTTTGGAAAGACTAATTATAGCTCAAAATGTTGCTTGATAACGAAAACGCGATGTGCTTTCAAGTAGCACGCTATTTTTAATAACTCTGAACCGCTAATTTTTTCCCCTCCCGAACATTTGTTGTAAAAAGGCCAAAAAATTCAAATACTGCTGGAATTTTGGGACGCTTTTATTTTATTTATATTGACTTTTTAAACCCACTATTAAAGAAAAAAACAAAACCAAGATGTTTTAAAAATAATTAGTAAATTGTTATTTCTTGATGCTAGTTTTTTTCAGGATGCTAAAAATTTTTTTAAATTCAAGAAACGACTCCACGTTTAATCTATTCAAGACACAACATGTACTTGGTTCAGCTCATCAGTCACCTTCAAATGATTGTAAATCTGGAAACATCAGACTAAACTTTAATTTTTCTTCATGTATTAATTATTTTATGTTTATTTAATTTAATTTATCGAATTAAATCAATGATGAAGTAGATATAGAAACGAACTAAACGAATAAGTCGAACTAAATGGGTTTTACGAATTGAATCTTTGATGCAAAATTATTTTTTTCGCAGTTAACGGCAAATCGCTGATACGAAAGCAGTGTTAAAATAAATTCATATCCATTTACTTTAATGCTCTGCGTTGAGCTTCAATTTGGATCGAAATGTAAATAATTCTGAACAGTAGAAATCAAAACCATGCGAATAATCTTTTGATAGATTTGAACAATCTATCAAAGGATTGATATATGACTAATGTTTAAATGATTGCGGTGAAGAAAACATTTTGTCAGTGGGAGAAAAAAAAAAGAAACGCAAGAATGAAGTTAGACAAAAACCGCTTCACTTTTTTATCGACGAAACTTATTGTCAAAAACGAGAAGTCAAACAGGAAAATTATAAAAGCCCATCTTGTTAAACCAACTCAACTTTTGCCATTGACAAAAACTTAAAAAATATTTATATTGACATACTCGTAATACTTATTGCTGTTAAGATACGCTTATTTCAAATAGAAAAAAATTTCTAGTTACTTTAATATATAAACTTTGATCGTTTCATAAAACAAAAAATCTAAGAGATAATATTCGTTGAATACTACTTTAATTAACAATTACTTAGCATAACATGAAGCTCCAAGGCTTACTCAAAAATAAATCGTTTTCTTTTGCTCCATAGTGGAATTCGAAAAAAGATCAACGTGTTTTGTCACACGACGTTCTTCTTTGCAATAAAAAATGGAAGTAAAATTAAAAGAATAAAACAAAAGTAACCACATATGCTGAAAGAGACTACGGTAATAAATATCTCCATGTTTGAGGCAGAACTAAGATCATTTGGCGTCTCAAAGCATGTTATTTTTTTTAAATCTCAATTAGGAAGTTACACAAAATTTTATTTTAAAATATATTTTTTCTTTAAAATTTCTTAAAATTATTTGTTTAACCTATGAGGTATTCACCTATGAAGTATGGAGAAGCGTATTTTGAAATTTGTTTAGGTTTTGATTCTTTTTCAGTATAATAATAATAAAAGTGTTATGCTCTGTGTTATCCGAGTACTGCCTGGTAATCACGAGATGAGATTTTAAGTATAATAATAATGTTATGCTCTGTGTTATACAAGAACTGTATGGTAATCACAAGACGAATCTTTATGTTCTGTGTAATCCAAGTACTATCTGGTAAACACAAGATGAGATTTTTATGATGATAATAATAATAATAACAATAACAAAGTGTTATATTTTGTGTTATCCAAGTACTGTCTGGTAATCACGAGATTAGTCTTTTAGTATAATGTTATTAACAAAAATGTTGTGTTCTATGTTATCCAAGTACTACCTAGTAATCACTAGAGGAGTCTTTTTGACCCTTTGTTTACAATAATGAACCAGAATGACTTCATCACGCTAAGGGTCATAAACAAAAGGTATATAATAATAAAAAAAATGTTATGTTCTGTGTTATCCAAATACTGTCTGGTAATCACAAGATGAGATTTTTATGATGATAATAATAATAATAACAATAACAAAGTGTTATATTTTGTGTTATCCAAGTACTGTCTGGTAATCATGAGATTAGTCTTTTAGTATAATGTTATTAACAAAAATGTTGTGTTCTATGTTATCCAAGTACTACCTAGTAATCACTAGAGGAGTCTTTTTGACCCTTTGTTTACAATAAGTGAACCAGAATGACTTCATCACGCTAAGGGTCATAAACAAAAGGTATATAATAATAAAAAAAATGTTATGTTCTGTGTTATCCAAATACTGTCTGGTAATCACAAGATGAGATTTTTATGATGATAATAATAATAATAACAATAACAAAGTGTTATATTTTGTGTTATTCAAGTACTGTCTGGTAATCACGAGATTAGTCTTTTAGTATAATGTTATTAACAAAAATGTTATGTTCTATGTTATCCAAGTACTACCTAGTAATCACTAGAGGAGTCTTTTTGACCCTTTGTTTACAATGAGTGAACCAGAATGACTTCATCACGCTAAGGGTCATAAACAAAAGGTTAATAATAATAAAAAATGTGTTATGTTCTGTGTTATCCAAATACTGTCTGGTAATCACAAGATGAGTTCTCATCCTCACAGTGAGCTTAACTCACGAATTTTAGCTAGTAGCCTCAAAATGTCAATATTTTAAGGTATCTGTTTTTGCATTTGTTACATGAAATATTAAGAAGTGAAAGCGGTATTCAACACTACCTTCATTTTATTCTGAAGTTCAGCAATAGCTGCCCCTTCTGGAGGTACAGGAACATTGTAAAATTCGCCTTCTTCCGCTGTCAGTAGTTTGAACCAACCATCAACGGGATTTTTTATGATTTCAGATATTCCAAACGATAATGATCCCATAAAATCGTTACGAGATGTTCGATCCCAATCCCACACTTCAACTAGCAGTCTTCGATCTCTATCTTCTGCTTTCAGATCTCTGGGAACAACAACAAAAATAGTGAATAAATTCTATGCATTTAAAACAATATTTAGAACCAATATTACAACCGGTTATAACAATGCAAGATTATGTTGGATTATAAATGCATGTAACAACATTTAGATAAGCGAATTTTATAACTAATGTGTGCATCAATTGTTCTAGAGACAGATTGAAAAGCGTTAAAAATAAGATTTGTATTGAAGTCTAAATTATCAACCGTCCTCCCTACCAAATTATTGAGCTGACATTTTTCGCTAACATAAGTTTCAAATTAATAAAAAATATTTTTTTTTTAGTTCGACAAAAAGGCATTTCTGTGTAATGTGTTTTAACTTAAAATAATTATCAACAAAATATGCAGTTTGAAAGCATGTCCCTCGAACTATTAAAATTACATCTTGAGGAACAAAAATACAAAATAAGAAATTCTCTTTCAAATAATTCCCGAAACTGTCGGTTGTGGGCTACGAGATCATTAAGGTTCAGGCTCCCTAATTTCGTGACCGGCGGTATAATTGTGCTGATGTGATAAGCCGACACTTCTTAGATAGGTTGGTACTCATCGATCTGAAGCTGGGTGGTCTTCAAGACACCATAGGGATCGAGCCCCAGTTCTTTATAATGACAGTTTAGTGCCTTAACCACTAAGCCAACGTGGCTCATTACATCTTAGTATGTTAAAATCAAATCACTAGATTAAAAGTGATTCAGTCACTAAAAAAAATTCTGTTTGTATGCCCTCACAAAGCGATTGCCTGTAAAAAAAAAAAAAAAAAAAAAAAAAAGATTCGTTTGACCCTTGTTACTCGGAATTAATAATGGCAACAAAAAATTTTAAAAAAGGTAAAACTTTTAATACAAGTAACTTTTCGGACAGCTTTATGGCTCATAAATATCTTATTACTTGAATCTTGTGGTTTTTGTTACATGCCGAAAATATGAAGAAATACGCTATAAAATCAACAATAACGCTACAATATGTAAAAAGTGCTAAATATTAAAAATTATCATTTTTACTTTAAAATTGCAAATAATAAAAAAAATTTAATTTAATTTATTTATTCTCGTTCAAAAGGATTTTTTTTATCCTATTTATGAGTTGACTTTTAAGGCTATTCCTTTCTGAATAAAAATTGCATTTTTTGCCATTATCTGAAATTCGGGTCTTAGGAAGGTATGGTTTCTAATTGGTGGTTCCCAATTTCTTTCCCGCTACGGAACCCTAAATGATCGAGCATATTTTTGCGGAACCCCAAATATATAAATGAAATTTATTAGCACTCAAACATATTTACCAGAGAAAGACTACTAATTATTTTGATAATATTTAATGTGAAGAAACTAATATATTTTTTAAAAAAAATAATCGCTTTTTCAATAAAACTCGTAAAATAATAGTTTTGATGTCAAACAGTAGAGTTCGTAAGCCTGAAGTGGTATCTAATCTAGGTCTGAGTTTGTTTTGGGGGTCATACATCAGCTGAAAATGAATAAAATAAGCTGGATTGTGATTTTCGAAAAAAAATTCTAATTGAATAGCTATCAGAGACCGTAATTTATTATACTTAAATATTGTCATTTTATTTTAAATTGAAAATTTCGACGAGAAATGTTGATGCAATGTTTTACAAATTTAGTCATCTCTTTTTTATTTTTTAACTTAAATAATTTTATAAAAAATAACCAAGCTATCAACGAAATTGTGGTTTATTGTTTTGATATAAATATAATTACAAATTTCAAAAATCATTACTGATTTGGGAAATTTAAATTCTCAAACTCCCTGGACCCTTCTCCTGGGTACCGCGAAACACCATTTGGGAACCACTGGTTTAAAGTGATGGTAGATGTATTTATGGTTTTCTTTTTATTGGACAATTATACCCCCAATTGAATCGTACGTAAAAGAGAAAATGACAATACTTACAGTGATATCGTTTCCATCCATTGAGGATTTAAATTAGCTTTAATGGTTTTAGTTTTCTTTTTTTGAGAATTTCGTTCATCAGGTATGAGCTTCAGTTTCACGTAGGGATCCGAAAGACCGTTGGGATCCATTGGAATGAGATTTTTAGCCTGCCGAACTGTAAACATAAAAATGTTAATCAAACATCGTACAGATTCCAAACTATCTTAGTTTATTTCAGAAGTAGTTAAAATTAAAATGGATCATTTTACATCGAGTGGACTAGCGGTACTCAGTTCGGTATTCTTATTTTTAACAAAAAAATGGAACGACGAAACTAGGGTTAGTTGACAACATAGGGTGCATTGCTTTTTATATCAACTTATAAACATGGTCACATGTAGTAAAAAAAAAGTCTGGTCAAATGACTGTATTGTATTTTTGGTCGAAAAAAAAAACAACATAATTCTGGTTAATAAAACTAAAATATACGATATTTAAACCATTTATTTGGTATAACTTCATTAAAAGCTTCATTCCCTTCAAAGAAATACAAAATGGAAATAACAGTTGACATGCTTCAAGCGCTCAAGAATAGGCGCCCATTTTCAAGACTTGCCAGACGTGAATGCGAAGAGATATAAGTAATTTGAAATATAAAATGTAAAGTTGCTAACTAAAAATGCATTTTATCCTGATTTGCCCATCTCTGTCAGTGTATTTTGTTTTGATTTTACTCTTTTTTTCTTTCTTGGTTACTGTGGTTTTACTAGTTTTGTTTCTTTTCGTTATTTCGCCATTTTTCGTTAGCAACTTTTCGTTTTATATTTCAAATCACTATTGTTTATTCTCAATCACAACTGGCAAGTCTTGAAAATGGGCGACTATATTTGAGCGCCCTTGAAACATGTCGACTATTTTTTCTTAATACGTATATTTTTTAAGCGAATTAAGTATTTAATGAAGTAATATCTTACCGTTCCAGTTTCTTGAGATTATTTAACACTCATTAAGTAATTTTTCTGTTCATATTTTGGTTTACTGGAAATTATGGTTTTTAAAATTATAGTTCGTATTACCTTATTAGTTCTTATAAGTAAAAAACACAAAACAGAAAACTAAATTTAACCAAATAAATGTTTTTTATGTCATGCTCTAAGGTATTATGATAAAATTTCCACATTTGCCAAATTTTATCACATGATATAAAACCATATCTTATTATTAATTTTACCAAAATCATAAGCGCTTCGGTAAAAAATATCGAGCTTCTTTGGTTTTTTCATAAAGCCATAAACACAGTAAATTATATCATATTCTGGTAGTTTTGATCATACTTTTTATCCTCAGTGTATGAACTAAAGTCAACTTACATAAAAGAATAAGTTTTCTTTTTTTTTTTAAAAAAAAACTTTCATTGTATTAGCAATCAAAATTCCTTATATTAGCAATCAAAATATGCCAGATAAATGTAGAACCTCTTTAAAATTTGATTTCTTAGGAACTATTCAACTAATTTCGCACAAATTTTGCATTTTACCGTATAAAATTAACTCATACTTTAAAATGATGTAAAGAAATTGTACACCTTACAGTTAAAAAATCTACGGCTATTATTTAATAAATTAGTAAAAAAATATTTATATATACTAAAATTTATTTCTTGCGCGGAGTTATCGTTGAATAAAAGAATTTCCTAATTGTGTGTAAAAAAATTCTCTCAGTTTGCTTAAAAAGTTCTCAAGGTATAGCAAAATGCGCAAAAAGTAAAATTAACATTAATGGATCCAAATTTTGGATCACTTTTTGACCAAATTATGAAGACCAAATTGCCCAGATTGCGGCTACCCCTCATATTTTTTTGGAGGGGGGGGGCTCAGAAATCCAAATCCGTTAAAAAAAAAGGTATGTTTATTCAGAGAAAGTACGTTTTTGTGCCAAATTTTGTAACTCAAGAAATTGTCTGCACTAATTAATCAGCTTATTTGACGTCACCCCTTCGAACCATGAAGAATGAGCCCTAGTACGTAGATCAGATCATTAGATCAAAAGTTAATAATTTTTTATACCAAATTTTAATGAAATTAGAAGAACAAAGAGAAGTCTAAATGACCTAAGTGTTTAGATTATAATCTTTTCTTCGTAGCATTAAATATTAGCATATTTTCTAACTAATGTTAATATAAATAAGTCAGATTTAAAAGTAAATATTGTAGTTTTTTATTATAAAAAGTATGCATTGAAATTTACTAATAATTTTTGTAGGACATAAATTTATTTGGACATGAACACATATTTTTCATTTCCTTGATCACATAATGTTGATTGTTGATGTTCTTTCTAATTGACGGCTGGATAAATATTATTTAGTACTAAACAATACTTTTTTCTACAAATATTTCAATATATTTCTAATAATAAGAAATAATAACTCACATATTTTTCTTCAAACCATATTTTAATTTCAAGACGTTTTTATACACAGTCCCCCCTTAATAATCAAGATGAAAGAAACTTTTTACTGCAGCTTTTACCTCCTAAAATTAAATATCAAATGTTTAAAACTGAAAATGATCTTGTAAATATTAATTTTATGAAATCGTCTTTTAAAGAAATTGTAATAAGATCTTTTTCACATTTTTAAAATATCGTTTTTGAATATTTTTAAAAACGATGTGTCGGTTAAAATTTATAGTTTGCTTATTAAGAGTTAATTTTAATATATTTATTTTTCTCTCCATACAAAAAGGAAAGGTTCATATTCTTATGACTATCCATTAGAAGATAACCTTAAGTTTTGAAAACCTGTAGCTATTTACTTTATATCATTATGTATGTATTTCAACAACAGTTAACTATTAAATCAGATTTAAGTTTTGAAATGTAATGATGAGTTACAGATTCAGAACATTGCAATTGCTATAAAATATCAAGTACTGTAAAATTCAAATTTTGTAGTTGAGAAATAAAATGGCGTCTTTTGGACACAAATATAATATATAACGCAGATCAAAAAGAAGCATCGTAAAAATTTGTGAGGGAACTTGTAGATACAACATGATAAATCGCAACAGATAAATTTATAGAGCTTGCCGAAAAGACTCGTACAATAACCGTGTTTTACGATTTCTGCAGATAGTCAAAACGAAGAGAAAGGTCAAGGCGTAATAGGAATCTATCATAAAATATTTTTTGGGGATAAAGGGATAAAAGAATATCTTTTTCGATTTTCTGTGGGAACTTGAGTTTACTTAGTTATATTTTTTTAAGAGTCAAGAATGTTCCTTATGTATATAATCAATAATAATCATCTACCTTACTTTGACGCACTATAATATAAAAGAAACAAGAGAGCTAAGTTAACAGCAACACCTTAAAGAAAATATATGTTTGGTTTTTTTCATGCATTTCTTCATATTTTTTCAAGAATTAGTACATGCTTTTTCATGCTTCGTCAGAGTTTTCTTAAATAATTTAATGCATTAGTTTTTTCAAACTATGTAATTTTTCTATATCTTGATATACTCTTCATATATTCATATATTTTCATGCACTACTATAAGGTTCGTCATATTTTTTAATGTGTATTTATGCATTTCTTTATATATTATGATGTATTATGACTTCATTTTGCAGGCTATATTTAGAGATCTAAAGCCTTTCCTTCATAATTTTTGTATCTCTTAATATAATACACAACACAGTTCAAAAAAATTGTGAAAGCCAAATGATATAAAAAAAACTAAATTATACATCATTTTAAATAACTGTAATACGTCACTATAAAGTTTTATAGCAAAGCATAAGTTTTAAAGCAAAATGTGTTACAGAATGTGCTGATATAAAATTTCAGAGCAACATATTAAAGTTTCTTACGTCTAGTTTTCTACGCATTTCTTCATATCTTTTTCAATGGTTACTGCATGGTTTTCAAAGCATTTTTAGGATTTTCATGAATGGGTTGATGATATAATACGTGTTATTTCAGACTTTTTTTTGTGTTTATATATATATATATATATATATATATATAAAATTTAAGATGGAACAGATAAGCGACAATGACACCCATAAGCAAGAAAGAATAAAAGAATAAATGACAGCATGTATAAATGCCGACTGCATGATGGAGGTTAGGTGTGCTGACACCCTTGTAATAATTTCCTCCTGGAGCGTAAAATCGTTTCATAATAGATAATCGTGATAATGATACAGCTAAACATTTTTCTTCATATGTTATGGATTGTTATTTGTTTCAAGCATCAGCATCATTCACTAATATAGGCATGATTTCATTGTATCGATACGTGAAGTTATTTAAGATATTTTATTACCTTTTCTAGCTGTAATTGTTTTACATGCACAGTTCTTCGCTATAGGTTATTCTGTACCTCAATTTGCATCTTTTTTTTGTATCGTTTATTGAAAGCATTGAGAATTTAAATAAATTTTTCAAGGTAAAATAAATTCTGGGATAAAATAAATTAGATTAAATAAATATTTCAAGACAACAGAGTGTTTTTTTTGATACATTCTAATAAAATAAAAATTATGAAATAAACGATCCCAGTTCAGCTATTGTTTAAAAATTAAAAAAAGAAAACTGATAGAAAATTCGTTAAAATGTTAACAATTGTGGAACGAAATAAAGGAATTAGAACATATTTATAATCATAAGGGTTATAAAATCATTCTGAGCTTTCAAGTTTTTGAAACATTTTTCCCTTTGATAGGGATATTCCTTATCCTCAAACTTGAATCCCTAAAGCAAGTCAAGACCATGACTGATGATTAAGAATCAGAATAGAATCAGTTGAAACACTAACCTTGACATATCAGTTTGTTAGAGTCTGCTTCCACCCTCAGTTCAATTCTGCCCCTCCTTTCGGTATGGTCACAACCGCACAGGTTCGGTACACTCACCTGGCATTTTTTGTGGACATTCATATCACATGCTGAAAAAAAAAAAAACATTTGAGAGATGTCAATAAGTAGGAGATGTATGGAGCATGGGAAACGCTAATGGGTATTTTCTTTCCATCACATATACATTAGCCCAATGCTTGGGAAGATAACTTTTACTGTAATATCTCCTAGTGGTTCAAGTCATAATTAAAAATTATAAAAAAAATAATGCTTATATTGTCATTAGATTCATAGAAATCGACAATGCCACCAGTTATAACACTCACCCATATAGATTATTAATGAAAGTTGCCAAGGGGTTATAAGCAAGTTTGTGGTCCAAGGGGTCATAGACATTAATTTTTAAATCACTTAAAAGAATGTAATTTTAAGTGACAAAATAAAAAATATGAAGGCAATAGAATAAATAGTTCATGAGAAATTTTAAATAGCTCAATGCTTGGGAAGATAACTTTTACTGTAATATCTCCTAGTGGTTCAAGTCATAATTAAAAATTATAAAAAAAATAATGCTTATATTGTCATTAGATTCATAGAAATCGACAATGCCACCAGTTATAACACTCACCCATATAGATTATTAATGAAAGTTGCCAAGGGGTTATAAGCAAGTTTGTGGTCCAAGGGGTCATAGACATTAATTTTTAAATCACTTAAAAGAATGTAATTTTAAGTGACAAAATAAAAAATATGAAGGCAATAGAATAAATAGTTCATGAGAAATTTTAAATAGCTCAATGCTTGGGAAGATAACTTTTACTGTAATATCTCCTAGTGGTTCAAGTCATAATTAAAAATTATAAAAAAAATAATGCTTATATTGTCATTAGATTCATAGAAATCGACAATGCCACCAGTTATAACACTCACCCATATAGATTATTAATGAAAGTTGCCAAGGGGTTATAAGCAAGTTTGTGGTCCAAGGGGTCATAGACATTAATTTTTAAATCACTTAAAAGAATGTAATTTTAAGTGACAAAATAAAAAATATGAAGGCAATAGAATAAATAGTTCATGAGAAATTTTAAATAGACGACTTTCTTAAAATTTGAAATTTAATTCAGAAAGTATTCAACTGATTGCACTAATTTTTGTTTTTATCTTGCCTTTTAAAATCACATTTTTTAAAATTATATAAAAATTTGTCTACTTAACAAGTCAAAAGTTTTCTGCCTGTTATTAAATAAAATAATAAATAACTATTTAAATATATTAAACACAGATAACTACAAATCTAGATTTGTGCATGGAATTATTTTTGGATGAACGAATTTTATAACTGAGTGCAAAATTTTTTCGATTCTCTTAAAGTGTTCTATAAATGTGGAAAAGTACGCAAAAACTAGAATTAATGTTGAATTATGGGATCCAAACTTTCTTTCGCTCTCCTCATTGGGACCCTATTTTTAAGATTGCGGCTGCTCTCCCCCCATATTTTGAGGGTCAAGAAACCGAATTTACAGAGGGAAAAAGATACATTTATTTAAAGAAAATACGTTTTTGTGTCTGATTTCTTAACTAAAAATATTGTCTGCACAAAGTAACCTTATATTTAAGGTTAGGCCCACAAACCGTTAAGATTGAGTCCTAGTATGTAAAAATCCGATTTTTAGATCAAAAGTTATTCAGGATGTTCACTTTTTTATCTTGCGAATACATACTAGATGCTGGTATATGATAAATCTTTAATATTTTGCCAAATTTTAAGATTTTAACTTATAAATTTCATAGTATAAAGTTTCAAAGCTGAAATCTTAGATATATTAAGATTTAAGATGAATAATCAAAAAACACTTTCTGAAAGAAAAAAAAAGACTTTTGTTTTTTCTAGACTCTCTGAAATAATGAAGAATCTACAAAATATGGTAATTTGCAATAATTTAGTCACGTCACGGAATTCGCTGAAAATTAAGTTACTCACGAGATATGTTTAGATTTCAGTGTTTGTTCTTTTTATCTTCAATACTAATTACGTCGTGAATATAAATTCTAATATTAAAAGGAATATATTTTTAATGCTTCATAGATGTACGTGAATGAAAGAACAGATTTAGTATCAGGCCGAACCCATTTCAATTTGAAATCCAAATTATAAAAAATAAAAAGAATAAGCAATATACATATTTTTTCCTAGCTTGTAATGTTTTAAGTTTTCTTTTCTTGACAAGTTAGAAAACTGAAAATTATATAAGCGAAATTAAAAACCACACAAATTAAAAAAATTAAAAATAGGGATGAATCATATATGACCAAAATTAAAAACGCATATTGATGAGTCACTAAAGTAAAATATCATATACGAATAAATATGGGGTAAACCAGCGATTACCAATTTTTTCGGCTACAGAGCCGTAAAATAATGAAGCTTCTTCCGGCGCAGCCCTGCCTTCATAATCAAAGAAAATTAAGACAATTGTGCATGTATTAACCATTAAAAGACTACGTTAATTTGACTTTTAGACTTTTTTTTAATGAATTTAATAAGATGAATGACATTCTTTCATCGTTTTATCATTAATGATCTTAAATCTAGTTTTATGTTCGACAGTTGAATTTGCAGTCTTTGAGATGAATTTAGTCTAGATAACAATTTCTTTTTATGTTTCTATTAAAAAGATAACTGTTATAAACGTTTCAAATGATTATTAGGGAAACATATTTTTTTACAAAAGAATTCAGTTATCCTATTTTGATTTGATTTGAAAAGCGCATAATAACAGGGCTTCATCCCTGTTATCAGTGGTGTATTTAGCTTTAATAATGCAGTCGTAAGCCATGATACACTCCAAAAAGCTTTATTAATGGTAGTAGGCTGGTATCGATAACAATTCACATCCACACTCCGCAAGGGAGGGGGTGGACAAGACTTTGGACAATTCCGGAACAACTTATCAGGATTAGAACATGATGAAAAAGCCATGCGAAAAGCATTGCTCTCGCTTTTATACTAACACATTTTGTAGCAAAAAGGCACAGTCTCTGACATTCTTGTATCCTTACGCATTAAGGAAAATCATTTCGTGCTTCCTTATATGGAAGTGAAAGGGGGAGAGATTCTAAAAATAACTCAATCGTATGTTATTAGCCTTGACTTCCCAAAATAGAATCTCTCTACGCTTATTCTTTAACAAAGACATTTTATGAAATCGAAAGAGATTTAATTCTTTTATTAATACAAAAGTATTATAATTTTTGTATTACATATATATATATATATTTATACATACATCTAGTTAAACTATTTTTTTAAAAGTAAATAGATCTATAATTTGATTTTTTTACCCTATGATACCCTGGGATAATTTTATCTTAATTGGTAATATTTTTTAGATATCTGATTAATGTATCATGGTGTAAATAAACTGATCAGCCAAAATAAAATGAACTAATAATAGTTTTTAATTTCGAAACAAAAATGCAAATTTAACACGTATTTATTTTTATAAAACAAGCCTGTCATTATGAGTGAGCAGAAAATGGTGTGGCAGCAAAAAAAAAAAAAAAAAAAAAGCAGCAACCATGAAGGCGTATTTTAAAGCAGCAGCACACAGAAAAGAGCAATCGATTACTTTCTCCAGTTTAGAAAGATAATTGAATCTAGTGGTGTAATAGACTGTATTTAAGGCTGTTTCTCGACGAGCAGCTTCAGTGCAGGAAAAGGCTTTCAATTTCTATAGGCATTGATCCCTTTCCCGTGGCACTCTCTCTCTCTTATTTTATTTATTCCCTTACGTCCATTTCATTCACTTAACTGTAATTTCTGTCTTTCACCGACATCATAGGGGAAAAGGCCGCCTCTTTTCCCTTTGGTACTTTCGGCACGTAGGTATATCCCTATCCTGGAATATGAGAGTGGTGCCATCCTTATTGGGATAGAGATGTGGTAAGTGCTATAGAGAACATGTAATGGATTATAAAGAAGTAAATGTTAAAATATCATTTATGTTTGGAATAAAAAATAATTTTAAATATGAAATGAATATCTCTGAGACATTTTATTAAGATATTAATAGAAAAACGTGTTTATAACTGTCAATGAACAGCATGCCCATTTTTAGATTTACGACTATCAATGCTCAATCCCGTATGCTTGTAATTTTGAGCACACACAGAGAAAAAAAATTCTGATAAAAATACCGTATTATATAGCAATGGCATTTATGGTAAAAGTAATCATTATTCTGGTAATTAGAACCAAATTAAACGATATTTAAATCATGCATTTAGTAATTTTTCAGTTCAAATAATATCGTACTGCAATCCCATATGCTTGTAATTTTGAGCCCACACAGAGAAAACAATTCTGGTAAAACTACCGCACTGTATAGAAATGGCATTTCTATAGCAATAATGTATAGCAAATGGCATTTATGGTAAAATAAATTATGCTGGACGCAGAATTTCTATTGAGGGATCAGAACCTGGAACACTCACCGTAATGTGACACACCAACCTGACATATTCCATGAGTAAAATTACATGCTAAAATATACTATGCTAATATATAAAAATTTCAGCAATTGAAAACTGTGTTTTATTTCATTCATAAACAACAGCTATAGGTTTATCTGCAAACCTTTGTGTTAGTTTATACTTTAGAGTAGTGATATTATTACTAAATTATGAAATTAATGAGATCACGACACAATGTGGCACTTTTAAAAGATTTAATTGAATTGTTAACTACCTCTGATTATGCTTTAGAGTAACGAAGTGACATTATTGCTTAAATAACTACGATATTAATGTGACTCACAGCACAATATGGCGATTGCGAAAGATTTATTTGTATTTACTTATTGGTTAAGGCTTTTGAATGGGGTCATTATTACTTAAAAATAAAGCTTTTAATGAGACACGCAATACAATGTAGCACTGACAAAAAATTTTATGTCACGTTAACTACGTTTTTTTAGGATTTAGCGTTGTAACACTGTTGCCTAAATAATTACGACATTAATATGTCACTAAGTAAAAAATTACACGTAACGTCAATTTTTTGCTGATTTAGACTTTAGAGCAGTGACATTATAGCTTAAATAATTACGACATTAATGTGGCTCACCGCACAATAAGGCTCTAGTAAAAAGTTTTTATCTGTAACTTCAACTGAGTTGGTTTCTAGTTTAGTGTTGTGGCATTACTTTTAAGATAATTAAGACATAAATGTGGTTCCAGCAAAAGATTTATGTAACGTTTTCTTTGGTTTATACTTTCGAGTTGACATTATACCCAGGGATAATTACGAAATCTCGGGGAGAAAAAAAAAACGAAATAATAAAATTATAATTGCCTACCTGAATGAAGTAACACAAAACAATCGATACAAAATAAATAATCAAGATGTTAAATAGAAAGAAAAGCTCACCTTTGCATTTGAGTCCCTGATGTATAATTCCATACAGCAGAGATCCGCAATGATCACAAAATGCGGGACTTGTGTATGTGTGAACTTGGAAAATATGCCTGGTCCTCAAGTCCTGAAAGTAAATTGGTCGCTAAGAAGTGGAAGCACAAGATAATTATCTACAAGGTGGCACAGGGGAACAGGGGAATAACTTTGAAAAAACATAATTTTTACAAATAAACACTATTGAAAAAAACATTAGCGTGATGATAATGTTTTTAGAACAAATGGCACAGACAATCTGCTGTCAAAAGATGACATCGCCAAATATGCTGCGCCAAATATGCTGGAGTTACCATAGCAGTCTATTAGAATGATAGACGAAAGAAAGGTCATCTTTAAGAAGTAAAGGGGACAATTTCTGGGATTGTTTTCACAACAAATGTAATAATAATAAATAATTGCTTAATAAATGGCCTTTATAAATAAGTAACATTTGTTTGTTTGGTTCTTAAACCTTTATTTGCCGGAGTTATCTTTAATTTTTGGACATAAATGTAGATAATGGATGGCTCTTTCAACTTCATCACACAATGCTCTGTGGAATTGAGATCTGGGTATTGTAGGGGCCTGCTTATTAATGTGAAGCTTCCATCAAATACTTCAAATCAATCTTTTACAACGCCAGCAGTATAAGGTAGAGTACATTATCTAGTAGAAGGTATTTAGTATGTATTTGGTAAAAGGGAATGGGACAAATCTTCGAGGGCAAAACTTCGCGTGACAAAACGTTGCGTGAAAAAAACTTCGCGTGAACTAAACTTCACGTGGACAAGACTACGCTCCAACAAATTCGAGAATTAATAATTACTCTTAAATTATTATAAATTAATGCATTAATTTTAATAGAAAATATTTTATGTACTATATAATTATATCAAATTCAAATTCATAATTAACTTAATTTTAATAAAAGCAAAAATATAATATTTAATATTTTTTCTATATAATTGAATAATTTTTAACATATAACGATAAGCGTATACCTATTTGTGTAGTTTCCATAAATTTATTGATCAGTAGAAGTTTTCTTGAAAATTACGATAAGAGTGAAACTGTATCTGTATAATATCAAAAATGTTAAAGAATTTTAAAAAGTTTTTTTGCAAAATATTCAAATAACAGCGTTTTTTTCTTTTTTAAAAAAAAATAAATAAATAAATAAATAAATAAATGATGAAACTTCTGAATAATAATAAAAATTTAAGCTTAAAACATGGTTGCTGAATGAAATAGAATGCATATTTAAGACACCTTTTTGGTGACAAATTTTTCAAGAATCTCGAGTAATGCATTGATCAAAAAATCTTTTTAAATTATTGTATTGTATGGCAATGACATTTTTTATAAAAAAAACAATTCTGGTTAATAAAACCAAGCTATACGGTATTATAAATTTCAGTTAATTTGACGCTACTACAAAAAAAAAAAAAAAAAAAAAAAAAACTACAAAATTGAAAACTTAACAGAAAAAATGGTTTTCATGCCAAGATATAATGAAGAAATTACCAAATTTTACCACATTTATAAAATTTTATTACATATAATAAAACCATATTTTATTCTTAATTTTACCAAAATCAATTCTAAAAAAATTATCAAACGTCTTGGTGTTCTTATAGAGCCAGAAACACGGTAATTTTTACCATTTTCTGGTTGTTTTGACCGTACTTCTTTTTTGCAGTGAAGATATGTAAAATTTAAAATCTTATTTTTCCCATATTTCTTTAAAAGATATATGAATGCAACCACGAAATGAAACCTTAAATTAGAAATGAAATCTTAATCAGGAAAGAAAAATGAATTAAGATTAGGACGTTCCTTCTGCAGCGAAAGAGGACGCATGTTGAAAAGTGTAAATGTCATACAACATTTTTTAAACAAATCAAACTGTATTAAATTAACTACGTTTTTACCTTTCTTGTGTTTTAAAAGAACATGCGTATTTTTAATCAGGAAAAAAAAATTATTAACTCACTTAATTTTTAATGAAATTCTGCAACACTAATATGATTTTTCGAGTTCTCTTAATTTAAAAGTACACCTTTTGATGGAAAAAAAAAGTTAATCTCATAATAAATTGCTGCCGTTAACGCAAACATGATGTAATTCGAAATATAATATAATTAGGAAAAGTAATTTCGGCATAATATAAAAATCATGTGAATATATTAAACCATAACGATATGTACTAAAATACCGGAATTATAATTTCTTCTTTTAACTTTCCACACTGAGAGTTTATAATAAATTTTCATAAATTTGAAGAAAAAAAACTTTTACATTTCTTAGCAGAGATAAATCTTTCAGATTTAAGTATTAAAAACAAACTTAGTTATCTTTGTTTACATTATTTGAATTGTGTGTGTATTTGGTCTACCCTATGTGGTATGGGTAATGCTGCTCGCTTCCGTGATTTTGGTCACAAGGTGCTCACCATGCAAAGCAAAATGAGTATCACTTCCGGCACCTTCCATGGCGAAGAACGGTAAGTTAAATGCCTGTGGTTGTTATTTTTAAACGTTATATTTAATAATATTTGATTAAACTGGACATTTTGCTGTGAAACTAAGCACTTTTAATTTAAGCACTTAATATGTACACATACAGCAGAAAATATCACAATGGCGTACATTATATAGCTGATACATTAAACTCAAAGGTTTGACGTCATATCTTTATGATGATAGCCACTGCATGATTGAAATTGTCGATAAAATCAGAAGTTGTAAAATTTTATTAAATACCTAATAGTGATTTGGTGTCACAAAAATACACTTTCATGATTAGGACAAATGGAAGAGATATCAAAACAGAGATGATATAATTATCAGTCCCTTCCATTTGTTTTACTGATGAAGGTATATTTATGTTCAGGTATTTAATAAAATTTTACGACATCTGATTTTGAAACTTCCTTTTAACCAATTTTAATTTTATCACAAAGTTACACTCTCGTTATTTTACTTAATGTTTGTATATATATTTGAGTCCCGCAGTGGACTGATCGTTAAGACACGGCTCCCAGCAGATCACCGAAGTCAAGCATCACTGACTGCGGTCAGTGTGCGGGTGGGTGACCACTTGGATCAGTCGGCGTAGGGACCGAAGGTGTGCGGTATTGGTCCTCGTTAAACTGTTCTACCGTAAAGTGCTCGACTTCGTGTGCAGGTCGTCGGGCTACCGAAGCGGAGGTGCCATTCCCTCTGCAGAGGATCAAAATTGCGATGGCATGTCTTCGGATCATCCTCAGGGATGTTTCCCAGACCGTTGCCAATAGCCCATTGTGTAGCTCTAGTGCGACGCAAATGAACTACAACAACAACAATATATATTTGAATAAAAGGTAAATCAAAACAAATTACTCGACATAACCGTAAAGCAGGAAAAATTCGATCGGCAATAAAACACAGCAAAATAGTAAGTGTCCACAAAATAATAAACAAAGATGCAAATGAAAAGCACTGACCAACAAGGAGGCATCGTCAGGGGGGTATTACCCTGCCGTCAGTGCCGTAGTAGTTTCTGCAGACGGTGGCAAAATGCCACAAACAACAATATGAGAAAGAGTAATAAAAGAGAAAATAAAGCTAATCAGAAGATAATATACTAAGATCCAGAAAATCGAAGTTGAAATACATAAATTTGACTGAAAGAAAACCCTATCTTTCGAATGAGAATCAAACATCGCAGGTTCGAGTACTAAATTAGTTTATATACAAAAATGGGCAAAACAAGCTCAAATTCCATTTTTTGTTATTTATTTGGAGGATAGTTACAATAGTGCAGTGTTTTAATACTGGCTGGATTTTCAAACTTTTTTGCCATGTCGAGTAACTTGTTTTGATTTACATTTTATTCGAAAATTTATATAATATTATATATAACATAATTAATTTGCTATTTATTATTTTTATATATTTATTATGTATTTTTGTACTTGTAAAGCGTTTGAATAAATTGCAGTTGTTAATTCCATTAGTTTGAATTCCAAATAAAAGGAACGTGAGATTAATAAACAGAATTGTTAATTAACTTTAACTAGTATTAGCGTTTCAGCTGCATTCTGATTTTCTCAAATTACAATCATTCATCAACTAGAAATATAGAATGAAATAGCGAATCATTAGAGAACGATTAACTAGCAGATTTATATAGTTATTATACAGTTACCTTAAAAATTAATAATAATAGTAAGTATCCAAGGGTAGGAATTTAATTTTTCAAGAGGTATTTTTGTATGTAAACTTTTCATAAAATTTCTTGTAACAGAAAATGGAACATTTATTTATTAAAATAATTTCTTTTTCGAAAATATCGTTTTTTTTTCTTTTGAAGCCAACATTCTGTTTTAGTTAAACCAACAGTTAAAACCTGATTCTAATTTATCATCATCGTCTATTTTTTTCTTTTTGATAAACTTATCTGTAAGCACAATATTTATTAAATAGGAACGAAGAAAAAAAAATTAAAGATTATGTGATGTTGCTACATTAATGCGATACTATGGCGAAATACACAAAAGTAACATTAAGGGGTGCTAATTTTAGACCGCTCTCCTCACCAAACCATTGAAACCATATTTCCCAGATTGCGGCTATCTCCTATATTTCGAAATCTCAATCCGTTGAAAGAAAGATATGCTTACCAAGAGAAAGTATGTTGTAAGGTTTCGGTTTCATATTTTGCCTGGTTTCGTAACTAAAATTATCGTCTGCGCTAATTATTTAGCATATTTGCGATCCATTAAGAACCATTAAGATTGAGTCCTAGAACGTGAAGATCCGATCATTTAAATCAAACGTTCAATGTATCTCAATGAATTCAATGTATCTGTGTTTTTTCTCCTTACTTGACTTAAACATTCAAAGTAAGCTAAAGAAAAATCTGAATTTTAATTTTAAAAAAAGAAAAAAAGAATACTTACGTCTGAATCGACACCTTTGTCGGCTCCTGGGCACGTGAATGTGACGAATTCGTGGCATCTTTTGTGAACCACAAAACTACAAACTGAAAAAAAAAATGCACAATTATTAAAATTTCTTCTAATTAAGGTTAGAAATAACTATGAACAAAGCGTTTTATGCAAACTATTAGATTAATAAGAATCAACAGCAAAAACTAGAGACAGTAGTTGAATGAAATTGAGAGGATATACTTCACGAAACAACGAGCGTAACAGCTTCTCGTGATATATCAGTGAAAAAGAATACGGTTAGAATTTAAAACGATCATAAATTAGGTTTATATATATATGCATGTTGTTATTCATGTGCATAACAGTTAAATTTGTAGTTGTTTTTAATACTACTTATTAAATACTAACAAGCGAATTTAAGACAAAAAATGCATTTCCTGTTTTTCAGAGTTGCCATCTATGGCCAAGAATACGACTTTAGCCACATACGTCAAAGCCCGATTCAAAGTACGGATCCATGCTTAACATCCATTCGTTCATCCACAGATCATAATTTTGACCTTAATCAGAGCACGATCAATCTCTAATTCAGTCCCGTCAGAGGTATTATTTTATTATAGAAACTGGGAGGACTTTGTGACCCGACAGATTTAACGCGTACCAGTTATCATTTACTACACGAGGAGCCTTCGGATGGCGGGGATCGAACTCACGACCTTCCTGGACATGGGCCCAACGCCCTACCAACCAGGCTATCCTGGCCTCACAGTCAAATTTTACATTCTTAATTGAAAAAAACAGATTTTGTACAATTGTTTAAAATGCCAAGTGTGCATAATCTAAATAAGAAATTAAAAGAATAACGGAGAAAGATTTTTTTTTTCTCGTTTTTTTCTCTTATTCTTTTTTTAAATACATCTGAGTTGACTATTGAAAAAAATACTTTCTGTATTCAATAATTTAATAAATCTTTAACCCTTTCATCGCGACGGATTAGATAACTTGTCTTCCAGTAATATTCGCAGTACTCTATTGTTGTATTAATGAATATAGTTATTGATTGCAATTGACTATTATTTTTTAAAGTAAAATAATGAAGTTTTAAAGGAATTTCAGTGCTGTGAAAAAACTCTAAGCTCAGAGGGTGACAATTACAAAGGCGAGTCACTGCCGTGATGAAAGTGTTAATCAACATAATTTGTTATTACAAAAAATAACCGATTAGGAGAAAAATAAGCGTATGGAATACCGGACAATGACCGTTTAATTTACGAAAACGTCAGAAACGGGAATACTGGCAAGAATATACCTGTCAATGGCATTTTACCTTAAATATTATGAAATAACGGGTAGGTGTTGGTTACTGGTGTATACATCCCTGAAGGTTATTAATAATTCAGGATGATTACTAAAAAAATTATACGTTTAATATGAAATGAAACAAAATGAAGTATAAATCTACTTGTTGCGCAAGAAATTACTTTTACCAAATACTAATAAACCCTAACATACTAATATGGCTTAATATAAATATACTGCATTTTAAAATTGGATAACTTAAACATTATACAACCCATTTCGTTCAAATTCTGCATTTTGTCATTTGAAATTACTTACTTTCACTTTAAAAAAAAAATTTAAAAATTTTCTTCTATTATTAAACAAAAAATAATGTATAATTATTAAAAATTATTTTTTATATGGACTCATCTTTAAATAGACATAGCGAATTTTATAGTTGTGTCCAAAAAGGTTTCGATTGGCTTAGAAAGTTCGTGAGATATAACATTAATGTGTTCAAACTTTCAACTGTTCTGTCTTAAATCAATAAAACCATATTTTGCAGATTATGGCTGACAACCCCTTAAATTTGCGGGTAAAGAATCTAAATCCTTTCACAAAAAAATATCGTTAGAGAATATTTTATGTTTGATTGCGTAACTTAAAATATCGCCTAAACAAATTAATTAGCATATTTAAAGTTAGCCTCTCAAACTATCAAAGTTGATTCCTAACACGTGAAAATCCGTACTAGGAAAAAAAATCTTAGCACGTGAGAATCATTAGATCAAATCTCTCACTTCTTTTTTCGCATTAATAGTCTGAAAATATTATTAAAATCACTTGTACTCACACCTTAGAAAGGTTGTTTCAGTTATTATTAAACTGAGTTACGTTGGGGCTAAATTAAATAACTGTACAAAAAATTGCGATGCAAATTGACTTTATTTTACAATGCATCTCTTCATAAGACGAGAGCAAAATAGAACAGCAGCTGTTAGTAACAGTTGAAGCACTACTTGTTATTCACTCATAAAATATCCCTAACCTATTTTCTATAAAACATCCGAAGTCAAAGCTAGCAGGGAATTTATTTTATGCAAAACTTTTTTCATTCATATTAATATCGATTTAAATTCATATAAACCTTTCAAATCAATATCACGGTTTTAAGTCTATTAACATAAACCTAGCTTAGAAAATAAAAAGGTAACGAAATTTTTACGTTTTTTTTTAAGTCTTAGAGTATTTAAGTATTTTATAAAACACCCTCTGGCTAAATTATTTTTTATATAAAATGATAATAAAAATGAAATACAACTTAGTAAAGGTAAAATTTGAACAAGTTAGAAGGGAATCTCGACGAAATAATAAAGTTACCCCAAAAATCTAAATACTAAAATATCTAAATACCTTAATACCCAAAAAATATTCACCCATCAAACTTGAACTAAAACTATAACAAATGGCATGAAGTTCATTCGCATTTTTTTAAAATTAACTTATTAATTTTACTAAATAAATTAAGTTAAATTAAACGATAACTTATTAATAATTCTTTTATAAATATTTATTTTTTATTAGTTTCAATAATTTTCTGTCTTCTTTTTCAATAGTTAAGTTATACATAGGTTCAAAAATGTTTGAATGTGGTTAATTATAAATTTGTGATACTTAATATTTAAATAATTATAATTATTATAATATATAATATTATTATAATTAATATTATCACCGTTCTTATTATTAAAATTATTATTGTTGTTATAATAATTAATACAATGATAAATATTTTTCTAAATAGTTTTCATAATATCGAAGATTTTTTCCTATTATAATCTAAAAAAACTTAATATTGAACAAACTGGAGTCCGAATTGAGAAAATCTGTCCGACTCCAACTCCTGCAAAAGTTTCTTTAACTCCTCCTCCACAACTCCGCTATTTTATAAGATGTCAATTTCATATTTCTTAATAACCCGTATGGGTTGAGTTTAAAAAAAAAAAAAAAAAAAAAAAAGGCTGATTAATAAGAGGTTAGTTATTTGTATCTAAAATCGTTCGCCCTAATAAGATGTCTGTTTTCACATACGAATTCCACATCCGGCTCGAACCGACCACAGTGCTGACCCAAAATATCTTCAGTGGTAGACGGATCATGGGTTAGAGTTCTCTTGTCGAGGTTTTCCTCTCCATTTAACGCACATGTGTGTTAGTTCCACCAAAACGTCCTCCACGACGGCAAAATTTCTCCCAATACTTGATACAAGAGTTCCCTTGTTTTCTGGATTGAGTTCAAAATTACAAGGCTACCGAGTTGAACATTTGTAGTCGTAAACCCCAAAATTTAATCGGCTGTTCAACGATGGTTATAAAAAAATATATAAAAAAAAATCATTTGCTTACTGATCCTCCTCGTTTCCGGCACTGTTTCCTACTGTGAACTTTGGTTTGCTGAGCATTGTTGCTCTAAATATTCCTATTCTGAATCTTGGATTTCCAGTTGGTAATTTTCACTATGGTAAGATCTTTAGCCGTATCTTCTCATGTTATTTCACAACAGGCGTTGAACAGCTGACGCAATTTTAAGTTTACGACTATCAAAGCTCAATTTCGTAGCCTTGTAATTTTGAACCAAGCCCAACAATCAAGGAAGCTCCTGGATCAAGCATAGCCTACGTGGAGGACTTTTTGATGGAACTAACCCGCATTCTGGTTTTTACTTTAAAACCAATAAAAGAAAAAGTGTAACTTTGCACTAAACAAAATTTACGTTTTAATTCATTTTATAAAATTTAGAGTAGAATGAACTTGAAGTAACTTTTGTCTTGAACTTTGAAAATCATCGGGGAAAAAAATCCAATTTTTTTCTTTCTCAGTCTACAACTTTAATTGTAAATTTCAAATTTTCCATTTATTTTTTGTGAAATTTATGCACTTAACTTTTTTAAGGAAATTTTTGAAAAACGAGGGAATTTTCATGAGTTACGCATGCTTTGTTTATGCCCTCTTCTCCCTTGTCAGCAAAAATAAGCAAATCACCAACACCCCATGTCAATTATTTCAACGGTCCCATGACTTTAGTTAGTTATATATAGTTTGATTTGGGTTCAATAATGAGACAGACTTCTCATTAATAATGAGATTTACTGATAATGATAATAATAAATGTATTTTCAATTGCCTTCGTAAATTGAACAAATCAAAAAGATTGATAATACAAAATAATTATAAAAAAAAGAAATAAAGAAAGCTTGAGAAAAATAAATTTCTTGAAACTCTTATGGTTTCACTTAAATTTTGATCTTTGTTTGCTCTTTTAAAAGAATTACTCCATCACATTTTCTCCTAACTTCATTAGAATTGAAAGAAAAATCTGATATTTCAAATCCACAATTTTGTTTTTAATAGATGAGGGAACCATTATTTAAAGTCAGAAAAGAATAGATATTACTTGATTAAAAACTTCATTCGCTTCAAAAATTTTAGTAGATAGTTTCTGTTAAGATTTTTTTTTGTTGCGAATATCCGTATAATTAGATAATATAAACTGTTAATATCGTCTCCCGTATTGGTTTTAAAGTCTTTTTTAAGTCTGTTAACAAAAATAAATTGAAATCTTCTAAAGATATAATTAGTTTCGATAAAAACTGAGGTCTTGTTCCATTCCTGGTCAATGCGACAAACTAGACACGCTTAAAATTGTTAGACTTAAGTAACACGATAGATTTGCCCGTTATCAAGAATGCGAGAAATCATCACTTGTTCCACACTGTTGGCCTAACTTCAATTTCGCATAATATTGGGCATAAATTCAATTTCGACAATGCCAAAATTATTTCATCCCAGTCACATTAGCTCATCTTGATATCCTGGAATCTTGTTCTATTCATATAAATTCTGATTCCCTTGTTAACAACATAAGTTCCTCACCACCTCATTCATGTCTAGCATGTCTATGAGCCTATTTTTGAGCGTTTGTAACATATCGTCTATTATTTCTATATTGTATATTTTTGAAGCAAATAAAGATTTTAATCAAGTATAATTTCTTACCGCTCAAATTCTTGGGATTATTTGTTTAATACGTGAATGCATGCTTTAACACTGTAAAAAATAGATACTCAAATATCACGAAACTTTCTTCGTTTTTGACGAATCCGTTTCCTAGTATATGTACCGAAGAAAGTTTCTTTAAAGTGGCGAAATAACTATTATCATTTCTTCGAGGAAACGAGTTTCGTCAAAATTAAAGAAATATTTCGGCATTCTATTTTTCTTCCAAACAAAAGAAGAAAAAAAACCTAGTAATATTTAGTGTTACTAACTTTTCTAATAATTACTTTAAGTGAGGACCATATAGATGGAATAGCACAACAAGGACAGATAGAACAGAGAGATAAATTAACACCCATTCAAACCCGGAATCTTCCTGGTACTTTAAGACCACCATGCAGCTCGGTCAGCTTAATTGGTCACTTTATTTTCGATTGTCTAGTCCTTATGCTAGTTTTGTCATTTTCTTACACTACAATAAGGTTTTGAGTAGGGGAAACATTTTCATAATATATTTAAGAGTTCGCGCCACGTCACAAATCACGTGATTTCGAGACGAAATGTTTCTCAAAATTGACGAAAAACTGCTCAGGGATTGCTGAATCGTCAAAAGAGAGAGTTATATTTCTGAGAGTGAATAAAAAAATGCATCCTTGGATTTTTCAATGCTGTATTTGTGATAAACTTGCTTTGATCGCCAAATTTTGCGCGAGACGAAACACATATTTCTTTTCTCAATCCTCCCTCCTTATTTACAATACCCATCACTCAAAATAAAATACGCCGATCGGAAATCCGTGCGAATACGATTACGTTCTAACTCAGACGGTAGGCACCGTTTACAACGACATCAACACTCTGGACTGTGAACACAAACGACAACAGTATAAAACTTTCCGAATTACGCATTTCCCTAGTAGTCGCTTAATAAGCCACCCTGCGGCGAACATTCGCACTTTGCTATACCCCCTCGTTCTTTTTTAATGAGGGCATTTATCCGCATTATTTCCTTCTGCATAAGCACACTTTCTTTAAACAGTGCTTCAAGAGCACACAGAGAGATGGAAGCTTTATTGTTCACTTCCATGGGATAAGGGAAGTAAAGAAAAATTCTTAACAGCAGACGATGGACGCTGAGGGGGCGCGGCAAGAGCCGCATCGATCCGGCCAGGTGAGGGAAGCTTGAGATCGATGCATCAGGTGTAGGTGTACTGTTCATCATACACACAGTCTAAGAGCAACAGGTTCGGGTTGCGTTATAGAAGAGCGGAGGGTACTGTTGGGGTTCCCGCGTGGGTATTTGATTTAGTTAAGGGGTGGGCGCAACTGATGATTTGTGCGGGGGCGTTGTAGTATCAGTATTCTTGAGATTGCGTGGGTGGGAAAAATATTTCACGTTCGCTGGAGGGGAATTTCTTATTTGATATTTTGAATTTCAAAGTTCAGTAGATTATTATGTCATATGTAATTCAGAAGATATTGGTTATACTGGTTCATCCCTGTCAGGTTATTATGCCAGTAAATTAAAAAAAAATATAATAATAAGAAAGGATAAAACATATAATATAATGTAATAAGGAAGGATAAAATGTTAAATAAACATTGCGGAATTTTTTGTGAGACTGGAGTTTTTTAAAGGTCAAAATGAATTTTTTTATCTAAATGTCAACTGTTTTAATAAAAAAAAAAAATAATGTTTTGTATCGTAGAATGGTTTTATAATAAGGATTATTTTCGTAGAATTTCACTCTTTCAATGAGAATGATAAAAGTAGAAGTTTTAGTATTTCATTTTAAAATTACAGTAAAATTTCTACACTCGCAGAAAGAATTTTGTAATTGATATTTTGAAGTTTTAATTACAGTTGATTAGTAGGTATAATTTAGACAGAAAAAAAATAATAACAATGGAATTTTTATAAGTTTTTAAAATTTTTGAAATATCAACTGTTCGCAGAATAATTTCGTAACTTGTTTTTTTTCCCAAGGTATGTAAATTGTACTTTTTAATAACAAAACATTTTGATACCGTCGACTTATTTTTTCCACATTCCACGGGTGAAATTTCTTACTTGATATTTGGAATTCAGGTTCAGTTGATTGTTATATCATAAGTCATTCAGACAAAAAGGAGAAAATGTGAATTAAAGATTGTGGAATTGTACTTTTTAATAACTCAACATTTTGATAACGTCGACTTATTTTTTCCACATTCTACGGGTGAAATTTCTTAATTGATATTTGGAATTCAGGTTCAGTTGATTGTTATATCATGAGTCATTCAGACAAAAAGGTGAAAATGTGAATTAAAGATTGTGGAATTGTACTTTTTAATAACTAAACATTTTGATACCGTCGACTTATTTTTCCCACGTTATGCTGGTGAAATTTCTTACTTGATATTTGGAATTCAGGTTCAGTTGATTGTTATATCATAAGTCATTCAGACAAAAAGGAGAAAATGTGAATTAAAGATTGTGGAATTGTACTTTTTAATAACTAAACATTTTGATACCGTCGACTTATTTTTCCCACGTTCTGCGGGTGAAATTTCTTACTTGATATTTGGAATTCAGGTTCAGTTGATTGTTATAACATAAGTCATTCAGACAAAAAGGAGAAAATGTGAATTACAGATAGTGGAATTGTACTTTTCAACAATTTTACGTTTTGATACAGTCGACTTATTTTTTACACGTGTCGCGGGGGAAATTTCTCAATTCATATTTGGAATTCAGGTTCAGTAGATTGTTATATCATAAATCATTCAGACAAAAAGGAGAAAATGTGAATTAAAAAATGTGGAATTGTACTTTTTAACATTTTGATACAGTCGACCTATTTTTTACACGTGTCGCGGGGGAAATTTCTCAATTCATATTTGGAATTCAGGTTCAGTAGATTGTTATATCATAAATCATTCAGACAAAAAGGAGAAAATGTGAATTTAAAAATGTGGAATTGTACTTTTCAACAATTTAACGTTTTGATACAGTCGACTTATTTTTTACACGTGTCGCGGGGGAAATTTCTCAATTCATATTTGGAATTCAGGTTCAGTAGATTGTTATATCATAAATCATTCAGACAAAAAGGAGAAAATGTGAATTAAAAAATGTGGAATTGTACTTTTCAACAATTTAACGTTTTGATACAGTCGACTTATTTTTTACACTTGTCACGGGGGAAATTTCTCAATTCATATTTGGAATTCAGGTTCAGTAGGTTGTTATATCATAAATCATTCAGACAAAAAGGAGAAAATATGAATTAAAGAATGTGGAATTGTACTTTTCAACAATTTAACGTTTTGATACAGTCGACTTATTTTTTACACGTGTCACGGGGGAAATTTCTCAATTCATATTTGGAATTCAGGTTCAGTAGATTGTTATATCAAAAATCATTCAGGCAGAAAGGAGAAAATATGTTTTAAAGAATGTGGAATTGTACTTTTCAACAATTTAACGTTTTGATACAGTCGACTTATTTTTTACACGTGTCACGGGGGAAATTTCTCAATTCATATTTGGAATTCAGGTTCAGTAGATTGTTATATCATAAATCATTCAGACAGAAAGGAGAAAATGTGAATTAAAGAATGTAGAATTGTACTTTTCAACAATTTAACGTTTTGATACAGTCGACTTAATTTTCACACGTGTCACGGGGGAAATTTCTCAATTCATATTTGGAATTCAGGTTCAGTAGATTGCTATATCATAAATCATTCAGACAGAAAGGAGAAAATGTGAATTAAAGAATGCGGATTTGTACTTTTCAATAATTTAACGTTTTGATCAGTCGACTTATTTTTCCCACGTTCTGCGGGTGAAATTTCTCACTTTATGTTTGGAATTCAGGTTCAGAAGATTGTTATATCATAAATCATTCAGACAGAAAGGAGAAAATGTGAATTAAAGAATGCGGATTTGTACTTTTCAACAATTTAACGTTTTGATCAGTCGACCTTTTTTTCCCACGTTATGCGGGTGAAATTTCTCACTTTATGTTTGGAATTCAGGTTCAGAAGATTGTTATATCATAAATCATTCAGACAGAAAGGAGAAAATGTGAATTAAAGAATGTGGAATTGTACTTTTCAACAATTTAACGTTGTATAAGTCGACTGTATCAAATACAGTCGACTTATTTTTTACACGTGTCACGGGGGAAATTTCTCAATTCATAATATATATTCAGGTTCAGTAAATTGTTATATCATAAATCATTCAGACAGAAAGGAAAAAATGTGAATTAAAGAATGTGGAATTGTACTTTTCAACAATTTAACGTTTTGATACAGTCGACTTATTTTTTACACGTGTCACGGGGGAAATTTCTCAATTCATATTTGGAATTCAGGTTCAGTAGATTGTTATATCATAAATCATTCAGACAGAAAGGAGAAAATGTGAATTAAAGAATGTGGAATTGTATTTTTCAACAATTTAACGTTTTGATACAGTCGACTTAATTTTTACACGTGTCACGGGGGAAATTTCTCAATTCATATTTGGAATTCAGGTTCAGTAGATTACTAGATCATAAATAATTCGGACAGAAAGGAGAAAATGTGAAATAAAGATTGAGAAATTTGTTATGATACTGCAAGTTTTCTGAAATGTCAAATTGGATCGTGTGTATAAATGTCAACTCTATTGATGAAAAAAAAATAAAGTTTCGCTTCGTAAAATGTTTTGATAACAAGAATATTTTTTCGCTGTATTTCAAATGTACTCTTTCAATGATTAGCCATTTTGTAATAAAAATTATTGCGCCGAAATTAATAAATATGTTGCTTCAACAATTATTGATGGAAAGTAAATATTATTATTTTCGTTGTAATGTTATTATTACTGTTTTGATTAAAAAAATAAAGTTTCGCTTCGTAAAATGTTTTGATAACAAGAATATTATTCGCTGTATTTCAAATTTACTCTTTCAATGATTAACCCTTTTGTAATAAAAATTATTGCGCCGAAATTTATAAATATGTTGTTTCAACAATTATTGATAGAAAGTAAATATTATTTTTTTTGTTCACATATTTATTTTTAATTTATTAGTGCATTATTCAAAATAGAAGAAATAATGATAATAATTACTTAACACATATAATTACTATATATAATTACTTAACACAAAGACAGGTACGAAGCCAATGTAGAACATAAACAAATTAATTATGTATCGCAGTCGCCAGGTAAACATATCACGGTTACAATAAAAGACCTTAAAAAATAATAATTTAAGTTAAGTGAAAGACGTTGACGAGAAAGAATTGTATTTTAACAAATTTGATGTGCGATACAGCTCTGTATTTAATTAACTTCACGTTAATTAACATTCTAGCTTGTGTGGAGAAACTTAGCTCAATTTTAAAAGGTCATTTTGATTTTCGCCGTCCTTGAGGTGAACCGGGTTTAAATTCCAGCGATGGTTGGTCGATTCGAATTCCGCATCCGGCTTGCACCAACCACAGTGCTGATGTAAAATATCCTTAGTGGTAGATGGATCATGGGTTAGAGCCCCCTTGTCGCCAGGCTAACCGTGGGAAGTTCTCGTGGTTTTCCTCTCCATGTAACACAAAGGCGGGTTAGTTCCATCAAAAGTCTTCCACGAAGGCAAATTTCTCCTAATACTTGATCCAGGAGTTCCCTTGTCTTCTGGATTGGGTTCAAAATTACAAGGCTACGGAGATAAGTAGTCATAAACCCAAAAATTGGGTCGGCTGTTCAACGATGGTTATAAAATAAAATAAAACGATCAGCTGGTGTTATCAGCTGGCTGAAGTTATAGGTCACATGTGTCGGTATTGTGATTTTCTTGAGGTGCAAGTAGCCAATTCTGTGCACTTGAACAAAAAATATTAATATTGAATAAAATTAGAAATTTTTTATTTGTTTTTTTCTCACCCTTTTATTTTATGATTTATACCATTACCTCATTTTCAAAAGAATAAAGTTTTTTTTTTCTTTTTTTTTTTGTGTGTGTGTCTTTCTGCAAAACTTTCAAAATTGGTTCGTGAATTCCTTTTTTTTTTTTTTTTTCTGTTTTTTTTTTTTTTTTTTTGTAACCCTAACTATGAATGTTCGAACGATCTTCACCAAAAGATTGAAAAAAAAGTGAACTAGAGGGCGAATCAATTTTATGAATTATAGTCCCAATAAGACAGATTAAGAGAAGTTTCATTTCGCCTTGAATAATTTAAGAATGGAAAATTAAATATGCAGAGAAATGAAGGTTACTAGAAACACATCGATTACTTACGTTCTCTATTTCGGGCAAAAAGTGAAAATTTTCATCAAATCCAACGATATTGTGAAGTAAAAAAAAAAGATAACTGTTAATAGGTTTTCTTTCCGTCGAAAAAAAATTGGATAATTCTACAAGTTCAGCTTAGCTCTTATATTCATAAATTAGTAAAAATTATCACCCATAATGGGATAAAACACTTAGCTATGATTAAAATAATTTATTACTTAACCCTCTTACGGACAAGTGCGTTCAAGGGTTTTTAGATACACTATTTTTTTTAACGTCCATATAACTTATGAAAAGGAAATCAGTGTATCGATGATAAAAGACACTAAATCCATTTTTTACGAAATTAATGTTTTAACAGTTTTCTATGCAATTTTTTTTCTTTTTTAAGAGAACTTAGTCCTAAGTCTAATATTAACACATTTAGAATGTAGGAAAAAATTCGATAAAAAAATAGTTAAACGCGTCAGAGAATCATTCAAATTGATTAAATAAAATCATTTATAAATAGTTTAAATATATTTATAAATACATTTAACTACATAAATATTATACTTTTTAAATACATAAATATTCTACTGATACACATAATCTACTTATAAATATTAACGTATTCAGGCAGAAGGAAAAAATTTTATACAAGCGTAGTTAAAAGTGTTAAAGAATCATTCAAATTAATTAAATAAATCATTTATAAATAGTTTAAATACATTTATAAATACATTTAACTGCATAAATATTCTACTTTTTAAATACATAAATATTCCACTTTTTCTTAAATTAAATTGAAAATGAGTTATTCAAATGAAAACAACCGTAAAGAACTAATGAGAAATTTTTCATTCCTTTATTTTTAAGACCAAAATAGAAAACCAACTGGAAAAAAAAATTTGTTTATTTAAAATACGATTCTGCAAAAATTCGTACTAAGAAAATTCCAAGTGCAATAGCAACTTATATATAATTCACCATCATGAGGATCTTATTCACCGTTCAACAAATTTGCATAATCAATGTTTTGTTAATTTTTCTTGGAAGTATTTTCCTTCAATAACGAGCCCAATATTACAGCAAAAGATAATTAATTAATTAATTAATTAAAGTAAAACACAAAATTAATGAATAAAATAAAACTGATTTGTTCGATTCTGTGCAGTTTTGCAGCATCTACAGCTTCAAGCGTAAATGCGTTAAAATAAAATTTTTAATAAAATATTTGTTTTTTTTTTTACATTTGGAATTCCAATAAGTTAAGATTACGATTTAAAGAGATCACTAAAGCCGGAATACACTAGTAAAATATTAAAATTTTCTTAAAAACACTTTTATTTACTTATTCATACATCTTTTTCAAAACTTTTTGAATGTGATCTATAAAGACCATCCTTGATAAAAAATAAAAAAAACGTTTATACTAGTTAGACTTTAAAGTAATTTACACTGTGACGACTCATCATAAAGCAACTGTAAGTTTTTCCAGGCTGAGAAATAACTGTAGATAAAAAGCGAAGCTTAAACCTGACCCGCCCCGTAAGGGGGCATCCAGGTAGTACTGTGAACTCCGTGCGCGTACGTCACCTGCTACAGTAAGAGAAATGGCACCGCGCGGTATGACCAAAACAAGGCTTTTGCGCCAAACATTCACGTCAATCAATAAAGCAGCTTATTTTATGGAGAGAGAAAATAGGAATAATTAGCTAAAATTTGTTTATGATGTACACATCATCCTTATCAGAGTTCTTCTAATATGTCTAGAAATTAATTATTTGATATATTTATATAAGTAATTAAGACTAACTAAATGTTAGTTATTCGTTCAGCATATAATATTCGTCAAGTTATTAAAGGGCTGTTTATACAGTAAGAACTAATTCTTCAATTGATTTATGAAACTGAATTAATTATCATAAAGTGAATCCAAATAAAAAACTGAAAGAAATGTTTTAAAACTTCCGCAAATAGGCAAAATTGTTATTTGTTGACCAGTATGATCAGTTAATTCCATGTAAATTTTAACTGAAAATATTAATCCTTCCAAGAATACATATTCAGAATATGCATTTTTTAAATTACTCTCGAATGTAAATGACTGATAATTACGTAACAAACGGCATTTCCACAGAAATGGTAGAGGAGGGATAAAAAAAAAAAAAAAAAACGTCCATCCACTTTACTGAACTTGCCTAACTGTTGAATTAGTCAGCAAAAGACAGCAACAAGCATTAAACGAAAAAAATCGCACCCATAAGTAGAAATGAAAAGCCTTTATCACCCCCTGACAAAACAGAAACATGACCTTGGCAAGTAAAGGGGATCACTTTAATTAGAATATGGAATGGGCGGGGTTCGTTCCCAAGGAAACAATGGCCAATGGGGCAAACACATATTAATGCATAAAAATCCGAGATAATCTCATTCTCGAGTTCTAAGTAGGTTTCTGGGGAATTAGTGGTGCACGTGCAAAGTGAACCATTAAGGGAAGAAATCTGTATTCATGCGTTTTTGATCTTCATTATTAGCCTGCCCTCGTCAGGCAATGGGCTCTTTAACGTTTTGATTAAAGCACCCCTCCAACTGAAAGTCTATTTTCAGTAGATCCGCTTTACAACACTTTGATTCCACGAAATATCCGCTAATTGCTTCTTGCTTGTGCTTCTGAAAGCAGGATTGGTAAATATAGGTTAAGTTTCCAGAAACTTTCTGCCATAACGGGATTGAGACATAAAAACAAAATAAAGGCCATAATCAGGAAATGTCCAAGTTTAGTCACAATGAATTATAAACTCTAAAGGTGACCTCTAAATTTTCCGAACGTTTCGGAAGTATTTCGACATTTCTAGAAAAAGTAAGATTTCAATATTGTACCTTTTAAGAAAAGAGTAATAACTTGGTGTAGTCATTCCACTAAGTGTTAATGAGAGGCCTTTCAGAAACTTCTCTAGCTGAAAATTTAATGATGAGTTTATTGAGAATAAAGAAATAGAAATTAGAAAATTTAATGCATTTCAAAATGGTATTAGTTTCGAGTGAATTGTTGGAGATACGACAAACCATCAATCACGTCACAGCAGTTGATAGATTTTTGACTGCTTTTGAAAATAGGATTAAGTAATATAGGTCAAGTTTCGAGAAACTTAACATTTTAGTAACAGTTGAATCTGGCTTAAATGCTGATGGTTTAGAGGCTCTAAACTGTGAAAAACATGTATTCCTATTCAAAAAATGCAAAATTAATTTCAAGAAATGAAGATTTTACACTCTAAATGAATAGTTTTTTTAAATATAGATATTTAAAATATTTAAACTAGATAACACATTTTGGAGCATTCTGAAATTGAAATTGACATGAGCTGGAATAGAACCGGTGTTCTCTCAACTCTAAGTCGGATGTCTTAACCGTTCGGCTACCAATATTCTTGCCGCATGGCATTTTTTTAACTCTTAAGATTAGAGCCGTGGGGGCTCATGGGATAGAGTGTTCGCCTTTCAATGAGGAATCCTAGTGATGGCTGGTCAATACGAATTCCGCACATGGCTCGCAGTGACCATGGTGCAGACGTAAAATATCCTCAGTGGTAAACGGATCATTAGTAAGAATCTTGCCATCAGGCTAACCGTGGGATTTTTTCGTTGTTTCGCTTTCAATATAACTCAAATACGGGTTAGTTCCATGAAAAAGTCCTCTAAAAGGTAAAGGTAAAGTCTTCCCAATACTTGATCAAGGAGTTCCCTTGTCTTCGTAGTCGTAAACTTCGTGGTATTGGTAGTCGTAAACTCAAAACGACGGTTATAAAATAAGATTAAAAAAGCTTAAACTTTAAAAGGCCACATCTTGACCTATGGGCTGAGGTGACAGCAATTTTTTTTCTCCCCACTTCTGTTTTCGACCATGCTCTTTAACTTAAGCTTTATTTCATTGTAAAAGGATTTTAATAGATGTGTATTCTCTTGTAAAAATAAGTATGAGTTCCACCAGTAGAAGAGGATGGAAGTACAAAGTTTTGAAATTGTAAAATGTCCTTATTCTGGCTGTCATTTTCATGGCACTTGAATGCCAGAAAATGACAAAAAGGGAAAAATAATTTTATTTTCCGTTTTTAAACTTTCCGCAAAATCCAAAAGAAAAAAAATAGTACAAAAAGATGAAATTAGGTGGCTTGAACTTAGAACATTTTAAAATTTGACGCTGGATCACTTGAATACTCTAACTGGGAAACTGTTTGATCTTTACAATATATTAATGAGTATCGTTGATAAAATAATTTTGGTTTTTAAACTTTCCACAAAATGTAAATGATTAGAATAAAAAATATAGAATTAGGAAGATTAAATTAAAAGAACATTTTTTAATTTGTCACTGGACCACATGAATACTCTTACTTGGAAGCTATTTCATCTTATCAACATAATAGAGAGTATCATTAAAACAACCTTGTTATTTGAAAAAACGAGAATAATTTACAATTTTAATTCCCCGCCCTCTTATTTCAGATACTACAAACAATTTTAAAGTAGGAGAAAGGAAAGCAGTAAATTATGAGCGGAAGTTATACCTTATACTAAGGATTTGTACAGAATGTCAACATTTTAAGTACGATGATGCCTACAGATGTAACACGTATATCTTTCAAGAAAAAGTATACATTTTTGACTATGATGTATCTCCAATACAGAGGAAAATCATATTCACAAATCAATGCGAAAATGGAGGATCATGGATTCGGTTCAGCATCTTTCTTTGAAATTGTTATAACTTAACAAAGATCTTATATTTAAATATTAATCCAGTATAAGTGTTTATTATACATTAGAAAATTGTGTTTATCCATGTGCATATATATATATAGCTTTAAAGTTTAGCTAACTTTCACCTTAGCCATACTTCCTAACATGTATGTCTATTCACTAACAGAGCTACACTAAACGAATTACAAAAAAAAGCAGTTAGAAAAAGAACTAGTGGAAAAATCAAATGGTTTTTAATTACTATTTTGTAGAAGGTCAAGAAGGAAAACAAGATTAAAAATACCTTTACGAATGCGCCATTTGAAATTCTAAATTTAACTCAGTTATTAATTTTTTGTATCAGTCAGTTCACCCAATACTCGAAAATAAACAAAAGCAACAAAAATAATGTAGTAAAAAAAAGTTTAAAAAAAAACAATACAAGGAAAGTTATAAACTCCGTTTTTTAATCACTCGTTCGAAAACATAAAGGAGAGTAAAATAAAAAGAACAAACTCCCACAACAAGTGTTTAAGAGCGGTAAAAATTGCAATAACTTTTTTCCCTAACCCTTTGACATTTCGTACAAATGAAAAGGACAGGCATAGGCAGAAAGACGTCATTCTACAGCGAGAAACAGTCTCATTTGTTAAGCTCAACTGTCATTTCTCGAATATTACTTGTCACAAAAAAGACCGGAACAATAAACCCGCCTCTCTCCAGCGAGATTAAAAAATCATTTGAATCACGCGAAAAAAAAAAAAAAACCGAATTGTAGCTTTCTTTATTTTGAAATGTGGCAGCAAAATATTAAGTTGGGTTCGTAAAATATTTTTATTGCTGTTTTTCTTTCGTGCACACCTTTTTACCTTAAAAAAATAAAAAATAATAATCAGCCGATTGCAGTTTGCTAAAGTGGATATCTCGTTAGATAATGGCAACCATTACATACATATTGTTCACTATTACAAAATTCTTTTAAGTAACACTCTATTTAAATGATTTCATAATTATATTACTATCATATAGAGTTAGCACCAAAAAAATGGTCATATTTTATTTGACATGAAAGAGAATCACTACTCTTAAGTTAAGGTCCGCCAGCCAAGGACACAGCTTATGATGTTGGAAACTTTACAAAGAACTATAGTTCTGCGTTAGGAAGTAATATGACAGTAAAACTACAAAATCTGTAAAATGAACTTTTATTACAGATTAATACGTGTAACGAAAGGGTCAAGCATCGGACATTGGTAACTGGAAAAAAAAAAAAAAACTTGGAATAATTTGTTTAATTTCATGCCCCACTTAGAGTTATATCTGTTATGTTACATAAGATTCATATATTTACATATAAAGGGCTTGAAGCTTAATTATGACCCACATTTTCAAATTGTTCTTGGAAGCGTTTTCCATGAAAACTAAATGATTTTAATGGGGGCTATGAGATATTTCTCTCGTGGAGAAATTCGGAAAACTTGTATAACTGACTGAAAATACTAAGGAATAGCTTGTAACAATGTCTCTTTTTTTTAGAAGATTTATTAGAAGAATTGTAATTTATCATTATATTTTCCAATGCCCTTAATCTATTCTTGATACACTACTTTAATGCAATAAAAAATTACTGATATTTTTTTTTTAAAAATTCGAAGTTACTGGCCAGAGCCGTCCAAACAAGTTGTCTCAAGTAGACTCTAGGTTTCGCCATCTCTTTATGCCTGTGGGGAGAGTCACATCAACAATGTCAACATTCAACTATGAAAAGTTGCCCCAATATTGAATCGAGTTAGCATGTCTTATATATTAGTGAATTGATGTTTAATAATCGTAGTGGTAGTTACGCCACAATACTTCTCCACTAGAATTTTATTAAGAATAAAATTTTGATGAAAAAATACCACTAGTTGCAATATTTTTAAAAGACCCGTGTTAAGTTCACCGGATTTTGAGCGCTGGTGATGAGTAAGTTCACCGAGCTTGGAGCGTTTGTCGTGAGAGCTGTATTAAGTTTACGGTTGTGTGTGTCCTCTCCTGTGTTGCTATTAACAGTCGAGTGTGCGCAGAATTCTATAATGTGCAAATGAGCTTGATTAGCAATTGCGAGGGGAGGACGACGACGCATTCGCAAAAATGAAATCAAATGATCAATGTGGATCATTCATCGGAGTGGGAGTTACTTTCGCTGCAGGCGTGTTCAAATCACGTCCGATGAAAAGGAATCCCAAGATTAAATCGAGTTAGCATGTCTTATATACTAGTGAATTGATGTTTAATAATCTTAGTGGTAGTTACGCCACATTCCCATCGTTTTAGGTCTTTTAAGGTCTAAACGAAATCAATCCATCTCGTATTTGGTTTTTTCCTTTTTCGGATACCAGTGTTTTTTCCAAAGATCAGTTTAATAACCGAATAAGCATCATCTTTTCTATAAATGAAACAGAGCCAGTTTTTTTATTCATTTTTATATTTTAATAACTGTAATGATGCTTGCTAGTTTGAATTTTAAGCGTAATTCCAGATTGCATTGAATGCGCCTGAAATCGTCTAATTTCACTGCTCCGAATGTGGCAGGAAATTACATAACTAAAAATTATAAATATTATTTATTTCATATTATAAATAATATATTTGCAATAAATATTATTTATTTCGAGCAGGAATAATTTATTTTCACCAGATTTATCCTAAGATCAACATTTACAGTAATAAAGGTTTTATTTAAGGCATTTTATAAATTAATTTTTGCTTTAATGGATACGATCCTTAATTTTAAAAAAATTAATAAATCTTTAGTTAGACTTAGATATGAAATTTTCCGAAGTAGCTGCCCGCGAATACTAACATAGGTTAGCTATCTATAGTGTTATTTACTGGGAAGGTCCCTTGAGTCAATAGCATGTAAAAAACAATAAAATGAAAGAATATGTACAAAATTATTTACAGAATTGAAAATAGGAAAAAATATCATATATTTACATTATTTACATATCTATATATTAATAGGCTAGCAATATTTTGTCTCGCTAAAAACTCCCAAACTACGCAACAGAATTCAACAAATAAGGTGTCGTTTTAAAGGTATTGTTATGTAGATGTGCAATAAGGTCTTAAATTATGAACATTTCCTTTAATTAATTAATAAAATTAATAATTTAGTTTCAACCAATGAGAATTCAGCAAATCATTTTTCGGGTGGTTCGCATAAGCATTGTTTCCGTAAGCATCGTTTGATTTAAAGCATTTCTGAATTAATAGATTGATAAACAAAAATAAGAGTGGATAAAAAAAAACGGAACTGAATTTCTTAAAAAAAGAATTCAATATCTTTAGTTCCTTTGATAAATTTTTAGTTTCATGATAAATTTTTTGTTTCGTTACAATAGAATGGCAATGGCATCGTGCGAATATTCAAACCAAAACAAACGTGCGAATATTCAAACCAAAACAAACTTTCTACAAACAATTATTTTGATTTGAGATTTAAAACGATATCTTAGTTATTTAGTTCTATTTTTATTTATTTAGTGCCTGCTGCCTAAATAAAATGCCTGCTATCAGGCGTCGAAATATCTCTGGCAGACGTCAGAGAAATGAATGGCGGAATTCTAAACGGGAAAGCATTTCTCGCCGAAGGGAATCGCCACCTCTACAAATTCGAGATTTTTACAAATCTGCATTGACTGTTCATGACGATTGTGACCCCTTTACTATTGGATCTATGACTTTTATTTTTAACTTTTGTCATGCTAAGCATTTTATGTTAGAGAAGACAGGAAGTAGCAATGAATATGGTATTTGCTGTCAGAAAGGAAAGGTTGATCTTCCTTTATTGTCGCATTCACAATATTTTGAGAACTTGATTACTGGTGTAACATCTTTAGACCATACTGCAAAGAAACGATCCCAAAATTATTTGGACTGAGGTGGCTCAACATATAGCGCTTTTAAAAACGGAAACTGAAATAACCAGAGAGAGCATTCTCACCAAATGTGATCCAAAATTTTAACCTTTTTAAAGAGATATATATAGATCAGTTTTAGAAATTTTATCTTAAGATTTTATACTATAGCACATTTCTAATAGATTTAACGAATTACATGTCATTTATTTGAATTCAAATATATTTTAATGACTTAGTATTTACTAAAAAGATGTAATTTTGAAGAAAAAAAAATTTATATGGATTTGAATGATTGTTTTGAATTCTTAGAATTTTGTGCATTTGCAATGTACTTAAGTTAGTAGCGAGCAAAGCGAGCTTGGTTTGCGAAGCAAACCATATAAGATTGCGTAGCAATTTTCGGGGGTTGGCGAGCGTTAGCGAGCAGGGGGCGCAGCCCACTAGTTAATATTATTTATATAACTTGATGTTTGTATTATTTAGAGTGTTCCTCTGTTATAACGATGACCCGGTCGTCCCGGTGATCAACCGCTCGTACCGGGTTGCTCATCGTACTAAATTTAATAGACCTACAGCTTGCCCGGATCGGACCCTTCTTTATTTTATTATTTTTTTTTTAAAATCTATTATAAGCAGTTTAGTAAATATTACTTGTCATACCTTGGTGGTTGGCAAAAGCTAAGAAAAATTAATAAATAAATATGTGCATAAGACTTACTTTGGCACTGGTAACCTTGTTTGCCGAAACCCCTAGAAAGAATATTTTACATTAATAAACAATGTGATCAATAAACTAAATCATAGATCTACAATACACATCTTATTTATAATTGGCTAAAGATCTTCTTTACGAACGATTCTAAAATTAGATGGTAAATTATAAGGAATTATATGTCTGAACTTAAATATTACATAAATTATTTAAATAAAAAGTCATACTTTATTTTAAATATTGTACTATTACGTAGGGTGCAGTATGTTGAGGCATCCCTTCAGAACAGAATATTTGTACACTATATTTAAAAATAAAAGAATAATGAATATATAAAATAAATTATTAGGGAAAGGGGTTGTACCTTGAGAGAGTCTGAATTTTTTTTAAGATTACAGTAGACATGTAAGTTTCTATTTCATATATCGTTTCATTTCTTAAAAAAAAATTTCTCGTTTTAACAAGGTATTGGGTTTCATACACAATGTCTACTTTATTAACGATTTTTGCGATGCAATAAATTGTTTTCTTCATTTCCGCAAATTTAACTGAAACATAATCGTTATCTTTAATTTTGCCACATACAAAATCTTCCAACATTACTCATTTTTGCATGGTCATATCATTTTCTCCTTCGTCAGACAAAAAAGTCGTTTGTTCATCCTCAGAGCTGGAAGTCAATGATTTTTGGTTTTATTTTCTTTTTGCGGTTCCTTTTGATTTTTTTTGTGCAATTTGTACAACAAAAATTAAATTAAATATAAAAAATTTCTAAGGTAAGCCAACCAATCTAAATTTACGTGCAATAATAAACACTTCACCATAACACATTCAATAGTTCGGTAGTAAAGCTCTTCATTTCATTTACTAGATAGTTATGTGTTCTACCTTGATTCGTCTTTGTCTTAAGGTACAACTGCTATTTAGACACGAAGTACAATACATTGAAAAAAAAAACATGATTTGTGTTAGTGGTTAGTTGTTTAGATTAACTAACCATACCATTAAGAATAACATAGTTAAAAGTTCAATACACTATCTCAATTTTTAACACTGTTCAATTGGGAAAAAATATGAAGAAAAAAATTAATAATAATGAAATAAAAATGAAAATAAAGTAATAATAATTTTATTTCAATGAAATTTTTTCCGTTTATTTTCTATCTCACACGAATCTCACTTAAGAGTCGCTAGCTACTTTTCATTAACTTTTAGTAGCTATGGGAACAAGTATGTTAGGTTAGTTCTGTTATTATCATTTGATGGCAGGGCTATGCTGTTAGTCCTAAGATACAACACTTTCCACTAACAATTTTAAATATAATGCTTCAAAATTTTTAGACCTAAATAAATCCATATTCTTGTTTTACTTCCTAAGAATAAAATTTCTGTATTTTTCTGTAGACATATTCTTAAAATAAAATAATAAACGACTTAAAATGAAGAACAGAAGTCGGCATGGCTTATATTTATTCTTTCATAAATTACAGACCTATTTTACGGCTGCCACGAATATCAGCCAAAGCTGAGAAACTGAGCTAGCCTAACATAGAACGTGGTGTTACTTAAGGACAGCTCTTAATATACTTATTTTAGAATCTTTGTCAAAAAAGGGAAAAAAAAAAGCATTCAAATTAGGGGTCACAATTAAACAATAAATAAGCGAGGAAGTAGCAAAAACGTTTTGAAATATACCGAATTCCTATAGACTGCTAAAACATCAATACCCATTTGATAGCTGGAGTTAAACAGAGGAGTTAAAAACGATCCTAAGAGAGTTTCATTCGGTAATCAAACTGGTTTATGTTTTTAGCTCCGTCTTTTTTGGTATTTGGTATTTTTTATAGTAATTTTCACCTTGAAATATTATTTTGCGACACTAACTATGCGACACTAACTAACTTTTTTTACTTCATTTTCGGAAAGGGTTCTTAAAAATACATATTAAGGGTGGTAATTACGGAAAACTAAGCATATATAGGTGGTAGAAGATACTTTGTAAATTCTATACATTACTGTTAGTAAAATAAATAGTATCGCTCAGTAATACTGTGGTATCAAGCCAGAGTGGATTTCTGATTTTATCGCCACGTCAGTGAAAAGTTCCAATAAAATTGCCAGAGAATTTCAATCGAAATCTACTAATTAATAGTTGAATTTAATAAAATAATGTGGGTGTCATTTTAAAAATGTGTTCCGAGTTCTTCGGGCATTTGATGTAATTAAATGTGGGTTGTTCTCTTTAATTTGAAGCATTCAAACGTGACTATAAACTACATCATCAGTTCATCAGTGACTATAAACTACATCAGAGGTCAACTTTTTAACTATAATAATAAAAGTAAATAGTTAATTTACAAATACAATATTATAACAGCAATAATCATTAAGCTGATCAACGACTACGCACAAATAGGCAGGTTTTTAGTAATTAATGAAACTATATTAACCCTTTGACGTAAAATTTTCATTAAACATATTTTTAATACTTTTTTCATAATTTTGTAAAAATAAGCAGATATAATCAGATAATTCCGATAAAAATAAGCGAAAAATGTTATGTTTGGCAATTTAATAATTTATGATTATGAAATACAGCACGAAACAACGGTGTCTTTTTCAGCATTAAAAGTAGAATCTTCCCAAAACGTCTAAATTCAAAACTATAATTTTTAAAATTTGCACTGATTTGCAGTTATTTAGATCTTTGAGAAACAGTTATTCATCACTGAAATTTCTCTAATTTCAGTTTATATCTATATATTTTATCAATTATTTATCTATTATTAAATTTAAAAAAAATATCTGTAATTAATCAAATTTATATCTGTATATTTTATATTTTATCTATTATTTATATCTATTAATTTATATTTATGTATAGTTATATATCTATTTTATATTATTCCTTTAATTTCAATTATTATTTTAATGATTTTATCTAAAAAATCAATTACTGATACATTTTTGAATATGAATATAATAAAAATTTCCAACTATTTATTTTTTAGATTTTAGTACAAATATAATTGCGATAATCTGACAGATTTTAGTACTATTAGACTTTGTATTATGAAAAATACCAAAATATATTTTTGCTTATATGTAGAGCAACAGGAAAAAAATACATAAAAAGGGACATCCTGAGTTCCATCTGCTTCAAAGGCTAAGAAACCGATAGCAGATTCAATTGATTAAGAAAATAGCACAAGATTGCATCCAGTTTATTGTTGGTTTTTACTCACATACTGTTTCCGATTTCCTTAGAATATTAATCTGTTACTGACTGGCTAAGCATGGAAGATCAAATGTGCCAGTTAGTTTCTCTCAAAAAGTCCCCTCTCGCCCACTCTCGGGGGCGAATTTGTCACAAAACTTGATTTAAAGCGTTGTTTTTCAAAGCTCTGTCGCCAAGGAAAACTAATAGTTTAAGTGCCTTACACTTTAAGCAATGCGATGATTTTAAACTATGTACAGTAAAACCTTTTTTTGCGCAGTGAATAGGGACCGCATAAAAGAAATCGCACAAAAAAAAATTCGAAAATTTCATAAATTCTTACATGTAATAAACAAGTTTGAACGATATACTACCTAAAACTTTTTTTATGCGGTTGATAGGGACCGCATAAAAAAAGTCGGACTTTGAAAATACATCCATGATTTATGGAATAGATGAGAGAATGCTTTCAATTAAATGAAATAATTAAATTACACCTAAAGAAATTGTAAAAATATTTAATTCTTCATTGTACATATACCTGGAGAAGTTTTCAAATTATACATTAAATAGTGGAATTGTCTGCCTTTTTTCTTTCTTTTGGCTATAATTATTCATTTTAGGGGAGTACTTATGTCTAAAAATAACATAAAAATCATTAAAACTACATATAAATAGAAACAAAAGTAACTAATTTATTTATCTTTAATCTCACTATAAAATGAATCCTTAATCACGTGAATCGTGTAAAAAATTCTGAATACGAAGCGTATACTGTTCTCGCGTCGAGCGACAATATGTACGTAACTGACTCTGCCTTGTCAGGAGATTGTTTAAAATAAATGAACAGAACATCGCGAAGTCCAGATACATCGTTGTCAAGGAGGACACATAATCAGAGTTCGTCCACAACATGTATATGTACATTGATAGTAAACATAAACTGGTGCTAACGCCGCTAAAATTCATATACCACATAAAAAAAATCGCACAAAAAAAAATCGCACAAAAATAAAATCGCACAAAACCAATCGCACAAAATCAAAATCGCATAAAAAAGGACCGCACAAAAAGAGGTTTTACTGTATATAATATTGCCGTAAATAATTATTGGGCTTTGGAACAGACAAATGACTTAAATATTTTGAAAGTTATTAAACTTTTTCCAAAATCGCCATTTTGGCGACATTTTTCACCATGATGAAAATTATCAAAATCACTGTTTTAGTCTCAGTTTTTGCAAATTTTCATGAGCCCAAGTAATACAGCATTGAAATAAGTTTTTAAATATATTAAAAAATCAGACCAAAAACGCTTTTCGTTTTCACAAAACTATGGCTTTTCTCCATATTGACGTTTTGCGCCATTTTAAAATAAGCGTGGCTTTATATAGGCTGAACTTAACCTAACAGTCATGAGTAACAGTTGAAAATTCACAGCAGTTATAAAAATATGTGCGCATAAAAGCGTCATTTCATATTACGACGGAGACTTCGAAAAACAGCCAAAGACACAAAGACGGCTTCATTGAAGAAAAAAAGGGAACGCTTACAAAACTTCTCTATATCTAAAAGAAATGTAGCAAAATGTTATTATATTATTTTTTTTTATTGTTCTTACAGAACTTTTGTATAACTATGCAAAAGGAAAAAATAAATAAATCACGCAAACAAAAGGATTTAATTTTTGCAAAAATTACAATTGAAAAATATGCTCGCTCAAGTTAACAATTTTCATTTCTATAGTCAAACTTGCTCTGAAAGAAGCTTATGATACAGATACTAATACAAAACGATAAAATTAATTTAAAAATTTCCACAGGGAGAGAAATCGTTTTATAAATAGAAAAACACACCTCTATGAAGAAACATTTATTTATATTATTAAATTGTTTAAAGACGTTCCTGAAACTCTGAATCATTTCAAGATTTCGTTCTCTTAAGATCCGCCTTTACAATGTTTAAGGGTGGAGAATCATTACCATTTATAATTTTTTTTCCTAATATAACAGTTTTGCACACTTCTTTCATCTGTGTATGTCAAATAGAACAGTGGAAGATGGAGAAAAAAGATCGAAATAGAACTCAACAAGGGCAACGGGGTGTAACAAATTGGAGAGCTAATGAGGAAGTCGCGTCTTCTACTTCAGGAAAAGTCGCTAATGAAGGGGAGCACTTACAAGAAAAGTTCCGAAAGTCGTCCGAGAAATGCACATTTTCTAGCCGCTTTCACCTCATTTTCCTTTTTTTTTCCCTCCTACTGATTTCAGCTCCCCTCTTCCTGAGCTTCATTGTTAAAAGAGTTTGATCATTTGTGGATTTTATGATTCAATTCCTCAGCCGTCATCGCTCCGAAGACAGAAGATTTGAAAAGAATGGGTTTGTCAGAACAGAAATATTCGGCATGTACGGAATAGTTCGTCACTGAAAGCGAGGGAACAGTCAGTAGTTCTATAACTTTCTTTGATTACAAAAACAGTATAAATTAAGACTTAACAATATAAATAATGACTCAACATTTAGTCTAATCGAAATAATTTACTCTCATTATTAGTTGGGTTTCCAAGAATTCTTAATGCGGCAGACACTATATTAAGATTTCAAAATTAATTCGGAGGTGTACACCGATTCCCATGGTGGTTACAGTATTAGGCTGCTGACACAAAGATCTCCGGTTCGATCCCAATCGGTACCAAAGAATATCTCTCTTTAACCGCTACAACGGTAAACCTGGAGAAACAAAAATCAACTATCTGACTCCTCGACAGACGGCAGCATTGTACTACTTTACGTTCCATGGCAAACCTTGAACCAACTAACAAATCACCTGAATCTCAAATAACGTCAAGGCCCGAAAAGTAGATATTTTCCACTATCATAATGTTAATGTACAATCAGTGAACATAAATTTTACAAAAAAAAAAAATAAATAAATAAATAAAAATAAAAAAATAATCAAGAGCAGGTCTGTATTTTTATGGTCATGATACCTTTTACCGGCACAAAATTATTTTTGAGGTCAGTGACATCTATTCTAGCAGTAATACTTTTTTTAGAAAGAATTAGCCTCAAAACTTGTTTCAGTTCGTTATTTTTATTTTTTTTATTTATAAATGTTTTTTTTTTTTGCTTAAAAAAAAAAAAATATTATGCACTTCAAGGATTTTTAATCATTGAAATAATTTAATTTTATCATTAATTAACAGTCAATTTATGTACCGTATTGATCTGATATTATTTTAGTTTATGTCTTTTCAAATAAGTACAATCAATCAAATGACTGACAATTCAACGATTGTCTTTTTTTTCTTCTTTTTTTTAAAATAAATATAAACTTTATGCGGTTTGCAAAAAGGAAATGCAATCACCCAATTTTAATTAACTAAAAATCATAAATTTTTAATCATTAACTATCCCTAGATATAGAAAGTATTTAATTAATAATTCTATAATTCTGAAAGTAACATTCTCATACAACACAATTATTTAGTACAGAGAAAAAGGATAGATATTTTTGATCAAAAATATAGAAAGTATATTTTCTTTAAAAAAAAAATAAAAAAAGACGTTTTATGAGTTTTTTTTTATTAAAATTATAATGGTAACTGAACTGTGCTAAATAATTGAAAGTAAGAAAAAAACTAAATTTCAACGATAAAAATAAACTTTAATTAAAGAAAAAGAAAAGTAATTCTTTGTACTTCAGCTCGAACAGTCTTCGAGATGCAAGTACAACCATTTACTAATATTAAGTGATTATGCATCCTTCATTAATATTAAAGTCAACAATTTTCTGTAAACTGTAACGGCATAAACTATTAAAAAAAAAGTTTTTTTTTTCATGGTAAAAGAAGCTTCAGTAAAGACATCTAACTGCACTTCAGCGGTTTTCAAGAAATAAGTACAACCATTTTACGAACATTAATTCATCACGCATCAATCATTAAATGATTAAACCCATCAATTTTCAATCAATCACTTCCTGAAGAGATTAGTAAAAATGAAGATTCACAAGCTCCATTGATAACAGCACGACACTAACATGATTAAGTCTATTTCAAGGAAATATCTAAGAATAGGAGCATTGACGTAGAAAAAAAAAATAATAATAAGGAGCCTTGACAATTTGAGAATAATTTTATTCCATTAGTGAAATGTATAAAGTGATATTAGAAGCTTTTGTTCCTTTTTTTGTGAGCAAACAATCGAACAAGGACAAACATCCAAACATTTTTAGACCGCTATCAGCTTAAAATAACAGCGTTCGTTACTTCTATAATTTTTCATCTCGTGTAAAGCAGATATTATCGAAAGTTTATTGTTTTTTTTTTAGTACATCGACGAGCATTGTTAAAATTTTCTGTTTCAATTCCTATGTTGTTTTAGAAATTGCGAGGCGAAATATTAATCAGCTTGATAGAATATAAATAAATATTGTGATAACAATATAAATATATTATTGATAAATAAAGACTTATAAAAACTTATTACTATAAAAACTTATCGTACTGTGCGATAATAATAACATTTCTTGTTAAAAATAAAAATTTAAAAAAACATACTTCTGGTCAATAAAAACGAAATATACAGTATTTAAACCATTCATTTTGTAACTTTTCCGTTCATATGGCAACGGTTAGCCAAAAATTCTAGTTTCGAGTACTAGTATTAGTAATTCTAGTTCTTATTACTACACATTTAGTAAAAAATATAAAACTGAAACGTAATTTTATCGAATAAATGATTTCTATGTCATGCTTTAAGGTATCATTTGAAAATTAACAAAATTTTACCTCATTTACCAAACTTTATCATACATTATAAAGCCATATTTTATTGTTCATTTTATCGAAATCTTTACCAAAACACTTCGGTAGAAATTACCAAATTTTTTGGTGTTCCCATAGTTACAGTAACACAGTAATTTTAGCCTATTCTGGTAGTTTTGACCATATTTTTTTTTCGCAGTGTGGAAAAATGTACTAACCCACATTTTTAAAAATGTCTTATGGTCAGCTGTACACCAGATTAAATAAAAAAATTTGATTTTTAATGAGAAAATGTTCTATGTATACATCTTCCTGTTACTACAATATTTTCTTCAGTTCATATTTCCAAATTCATGAAAATGCTACTTGGAAGTTTATTTTACTAAGCTCTTTAAGTAAATTCAGCATTTTCTTTTCTTCTTCATTTTCTAATTGCTGTGTTCAAAAATCTCTACTTTCCTAACGGGATGAAAAAATTTCAATGGGTTGAGAAATTAAGAAATTTTTTTAACTTCTTATAACCACTTGGGGTGAAGACAGAAAGAATATACAGGGTGTGGCAAAACTTTTAATATAACTTTTATAAAAGCAATTTTTAATGTAACTTTAATAAAAATAAATAAATTAACAAAATACGACAATAATAATAAGAGTAGACGTTTACTAATAAATAAATTTAATTGTTTTTAAAGTGGCCACTAATAACAGCGATGCAGAGGCGCAAACGCTTATTGAATTTTTCAACACTGGGCCGCAAGGTACCTTTTTAAGACTCGCCGACACCAAGACCTTAAAAGCTGAGTTTCTTAAACTGTAGGTAGTGAATCACGGAACCTTCAGCAAGGATCACCAAAAATGTTAGCAATTTTGAAATTTCTTTCACTTATTACAATAATGTTATTATAACTGGGTTTATATTATAATTACCCAATAATTTTACCCAGTGTGTTCGAAAATAGATAAAGAAAAGACCAAAATTTACCTTTAAGAATTTACCCAAAAAAATGAATTTATCATTTTTTTATTGTATAATAATTTTCCGTTATTTAAAATTTTCATATTACTCCATGACCAAAAATTAAAAATTTAAGCTGAGATCTAAAACAGCAACAGTATATTACAGTACAAGTTAAGAATTTCTAGAATTCAATAGAAGAGAAGGATTTGGGCAATGCTTATGGGGTCTCACAGAATTATCCTAATTGTTATAAGGTCCCCACGCCGAAAAGTTTAAGAAACCCTGTTTTAGAGTTTTGAAACTTTTCTGTACAGAACAAAGGATTAATTTCATACTGCCGTTTTTCGTGCTTTAACTGATTTTAACAGATTTTTTGATCGATAATAGATGATCTTGACATTGTGAAACATTGACATTGTGAAAAAGAGAAAGAAGTTTAAAAAAATTACATTAAGACATATAAAAAATTTAAAATTGAAGAAATAGACAAAAAGAAATGAACACACAAGTTAATAGGAGATTAGTTAACTTATTCTATGATACAATAACGCTGTCCGAGTTTTTTTAAATTTATTTATTTTATTTAGTTATTTTTTCCTCGCACCCTATTTCCAATTAAAGTACCGAATCACGATACGACTAATTAATGCTTAAGTAAATATGTACAAAAAGAAATTCAAATTTATGAAAAATTTATGGAAAAAAAATAAATATATATCATGTTTTGAGTTGGTTATTGTTTTTTCCCCCCCGATACGATTTAAAAATTAATTTAAATTCATATCACATTTCTTTAAAAGCACAAAGGAAATTATTTTAAAATAAAATAACAGATTTTTATAATGGAAAAAGACACAGTCATAATAATAAATAAAAAAAATCGATTACAAAATGCTCATAAATTTCGTTGAGAGGTTAAAATTTGAATGTGTTTCTTATAATCGTCTTTCAACATCTTCATGTTTCCGTCCGCAATCAAACCTATCTCGTTGATTATTACTCTCACCTTCCAGTACTGTGATTGGTCAGATTTCGATAGCTTTCTTTGTAGCTTTTTTTCGGGCTAAATATAAATTTATGGCCCAAATTTGCATACTTTTTTAGTTCCCATTTTTGATACGATTCATAAATAAGGGACATCCTGTACATAAAATATGGAAGTAATATTTTTCTCATTTAAATATTATTGATGAAAAATCTAAAAATATTTCCTAATTTTTTAATTTTCCGTTTGAAATTGTTTTGTTACTTTTTTTAGTTAATTCTTTTAATATCTTTCTTTTTTTAAATATTAATTTGCATTATATTTAGCCAATCTCTTTCTTTTTTAAGAAATGACGATTCTTTTCAAAATTTAATTAACGATACATGAATAAAAAATTTGGTAAAAAATATTCGTAAGGATTAAACAAACTAGCATCGAAAATGTAAAGCATCGAAATATTTTTTTTTTCAATTGCCAAAGAAGATTTAGCTTTTAAATTAAAAAGTGTGTGTGTATTGCTTATAACGCATATCTTTCTCACAAGAGGTGTTTAATTTAAAAATATGATTCAAAATGGTAATAAACTTACAAGGACAATACCGAGAAACGCTTTATATAAAATCACTCGATGTTTCCAAAACCTTTTCTGGCTTAAATCCTCTTCTGTTATAACATAAACTAGAAACTTTTAATTAATTATAGTGAAAGTATAAAGAGTAAAATAAATTAGTTAGGTAGTATGTAAAATATAATTGGTCCTTTCATAATATAAAGTATAGAAATAAAAGTTTACCCTAATTTTAATAATAATGAAAAAATTTAGATATTCTTTAGAGTCCCTTTTTAAAATATCATTCTAATTTTATTTAATTAATTTGAAACAGTCCATAAAAATATAAAACCTTATTCAGACTTTTTTTTTTGTTGCTCGAATTACGTCTGTTTTCCAATTTTAATTAAAGGTACAACATTAAAAAAGTGTAGTTCTTTAGAATTGAACAAGTAGCTCTTCAAACTATCAAAATGTGTAGCAACGAAATATTTTCTTTAGTTGCCTAAGTAGTTTGGTCTTTTAACTCTCTGCAGAGAAAAGAATGGAAAAATAAGCTTAGGCACGGAAGCCAGAGAAAATTCGATTACAACCAACGAAAGAGAAAAAATTAAATTAAAGAACCTATTGTTGGAAACACAATTCACGCAATTCTACTCTTAAAACTTCTTACAATTTTTTTTTCTACAATAAGTACTCAGTGGATATACAAGAAAAAAACATTCACGACTTAAACAGGAATTGCAAAATTAACATAAACATTTACCCGCCACTGAAAAAAACAAACACTGTAGCTGTGTTGTTTTGAGAAATTAGTGAACATGTTGAAATTAATAACACTCCTCAATTGCTGGGAAAAGGGGCGGGAAAAAAAAATATGCAAGAAAATCTAGTTGCAGTTGTAACTAAAACAACACGCATCCTCTATAAATGTTGTTCTTCTTGCAGTTGTCTGTTTTTTTTAATGATAAGAACATGAAAACAGAATCATTCTTAATTAAAATAATAGTTAAGTGGAAATAAAAATATTTTTATTTACTTTATGTTTGGATAGTTTTCGTATTAAAGATTTGCATAGGATTTGTTTGAAGATGGAGTGTGATTATAAATAATTTTAAAAAACATTACGTAAAAATCCAATATACAGTGAAACTACCTCTGTATAGTGATAAAAAAAAAAAATAAAAAAAAATATTAAAAAAAAAAACTTTAAGAGAGACACCATCAAAACCTCCCCCAGTGACCGGGCAAACCTCTGCACCAAATGTGGAAAAGATCAAATAAGGAAACACGATAAAATATTAAAACAAAAATTATTAACAAAACAAATAAGTAGATTCAAATGTATTCAAAATATGTGAGAGTGGCTCGTATTTAGAGTGCTTCTTTTGATGATCTCTGAAAGATATTGACAAGCACATGTTGCAAAAAGATGATGCAATCAACGATTTATTTTTAGAGTTGAAAGTTAAATTGGACAAGAAAAAGTCATTTCAGAAAAAATTAAGAACAAAAAGTAAGATATTTATCAAAAATTTAAAAGCAGGTAGGGGAGAGTCGGGTACCTCCGCCCAATGTCAATTTCATATGTATAGAATATTTTTTCAAGTCAATGGGCTATCGGACTTGTTATATTAAAAAAAGATTATTTTCAAAGTTTCAAGTATTTATGCAGCTGGTAACATGGTAAACAATAGTTTTGAAAATATGTTGAATACAGTTGTCATGATATTAAGAAAAATTGGTTGAATGTTTCGATTAAACTTCATTTTAATATTAAAAAAATAATTTTTTCTATACATACAGCATTAAAGTATGTAGTCTTAAGTTTAGTTTGCACAAAGAACGAAGTTTATTTGTGAAAAATTGTTAGAGTAATTACAAATTTACAAAAAAATTGGATTTCGGGTAGCCCCGCTCACATGAATGTTAGGTATCACAGCCCACTTTTATTTCGTCGATAAATATACGGTTCCAAAGATTTACTTAAATTAAATTATTTTCTTTAAATATTTAATATAAATATATATTAATATTATAATATATTAATATAAATATATATTAATATTATAATATATTAATATACATTAATAATAATAAAAAATATAACATTTGTTGTTAATAAATGATAGAATTCACTAAAAGTATATAAATATGTAATAAAAAAAATAATTTTGTGATAAAAATGATAAATAAGGTTTATCTATTTGTCAGGGTCACGTGATGTAATAACACGCATTTTCTGATGTTGCGAGCTAAAAGCTTGATATTATAGATATGATCATTTTCTATTGTTTTGGTTTTTAAACGATGGATGAAAAAGAATAATAAAAATGGTGAATTAGTTTTGTAGAATTTTGCGTTATTTCTTTTGTAAAAGGTTACGACTGACAAATGTGCGGGGAAACCCCAATGGATTTCGAAATAAAAGATTGGTAGTTGTTTGTTCTATGAATTTCAAGTTGTTTGATGGAAGATAGTGAGTTATTTAGATTGTCTTGAAATTGGTTTAGGAAGTGGCATTTTTTTTTTGTAAGAAGGTGCAGTTTAAAAAGTAGTAGGTGAAAAATGGCATTTTTAGGAAGAGCTTTAAAAGTAGATTTGAAGTGTTTGGCGGAAGAGTTAGGAGAAACGGCAACGGAAGACATGAGAGTTACCGAATTAAAGAAGATTATATTGGCAAGTACGGAGTACGAAGAGGAGTTTGTGAAGGAATTATTAAAAAGAATAGTTAGTGGAAGAGAAGAAATAAAGCGCCAACAAAAAGAAGATGAAATTAGGCGACAAGAATATGAAATTAAGCAACAGGAAAGGGAAGACGAATTAAAGCGGCGAGAACAGGAAAGGGAAGATGAATTAAAGAGGCGAGAACAGGAAAGGGAAGGTGAATTAAAGCGGCGAGAACAGGAAAGGGAAGATGAATTAAGGCGGCAAGAAAAGGAATATGAATTGGAGAGGTTGAAGATAGAAGCTTCATTGGTACATACTGGTACTATAGGAGAGACGAGCAGCTCTCGAAATGAAGAAACAAGAGAACATGTACCGGGTGGATTGCAAAAATTAATGCGTACTTTTGATCCAAAAGAAGGTGATATAAGTTTTTATCTAATATTGTTTGAAAGACAAGCACGAAGAGTCCATATAAAAGAAGAAGATTGGGTAACGCATCTTGTTGGATTATTGCCTCTAGAAATGGCGAATTTAATTGCAAGGGAGCCTGAAGAAAAAGCAAATGATTATAAACATGTAAAATGTATGTTATTGAAAAGGTTTAAATTGAGCCCAGAAGCATTTAAAATAAAGTTTAAGAGACATTGTAAAGCGGCTGAGAGCACTTGGCGAGATTTTGGATTTGAATTGGCGAACTATTTTAACGAATGGGTTTCGGGACTAAAAATTAATGATTTCGACAGCCTGAAACAACTTGTCATTGTCGAACAGATAAAAGAACGAGTACCTGGAGACATACAAAATCATTTTATTGATGAGTGGAGTAGAATTTGCTCAGTTGACACACTTGCTGAGAAGCTAGATGAGTACGAGAATGCAAGGAAATATAACCAAACTACTAAATTCATTGCTTCTCAACCATATAGGAACTTATACCGGGAAAAACCAAACATGGTTAGTAGAAGATATCATACATTTGGTGAAGGATATAAACATGAGCATAACAACCATGGCAGAATTGATAAGCGGAGTTCTTCCCAAAATCCAGTCACATGTTTTAATTGTGGACGAGTAGGACACTTGGCGCGATTTTGTCGAGATAATAAAGAGAGGAGAAGAAACATTGAAGGCAAAGTGGCCGAGGTTCAAGTATCGGAAGGGCAAGTATCCGAAGTTAAGGTACTCAGAAATGGAAATATCGAAAGCAAAGTAGTCACTGCAAGATTTAACGGTGAAGTCATGATAGGAAACAAAAAATGTAAAGGCGTTCAACCAAAAATAGCTGCCCTTAAGAAAGTTAGAATTTCATATAATGGAAATGAATACGAAGCTGTAGTAGATTCTGGTGCACAAATAAGTGTATTTAAAAACGATATAGTGGGTAAGGAAGTGGATTACAAAGGACATATAATACTACAACCTGCGTTTGGCGAAAGTCTAAAAGCTGAATTAAAAGAAGTGGAAATCGCTTTGGTAACGGAAGGATATATTACGCCTATAATTAAAACGATGATAGCAGCCGTCAATGGGTTAAATGCTGACATTTTGTTGGATGCTGAAACTTATGAGGCATTATTAGAACAAAAAAGAGTATACAATCCCAGTTTTACTGCTGCTATGAAGCTAAGATCAGATTCCCGAAAGGAGCAGTTATATATGAGTGCAAGTGACGGAGAAGAGCAGCAGGAGCCAACAGTAGGTGAATGCGGTGATAAAAAGAATGGAAATGAAACCGAACGATTCAAGATACAACAACAAAGTTGCGATACTCTCCAAGAAGCATGGAAATTGGGGAAGCAAAATAAAGGAGGGTATGTGATACAAAATAATATACTATGCCATGAAGAGCTGTTGGACGGGAATAGAATACAACAATTAGTAATTCCCGAAATTAGAAAAGGTAAAATACTAGAAATTGCCCACGAGTCAGTATTCGGAGCACATCTAGGAGCTCGTAAAACAATTCAAAGAATTAAATTTTCCTTTTATTGGCCAGGGATGGTCAAGGAAATTAAAGCTTATTGTAGCTCATGTCATGGGTGCCAAGGTAGAAGAGTTGTTCGTTCAGTAGACAAAATTCCGATAACACCTGTGTCACGTCCTGAACTTCCATTCCAAGTGGTGAACGTAGATCTAATTGGTCCTCTAGATCCAGTATCAGCACAAGGACATAAATATATCCTTTGTTTGATGGACCAACATTCAAGATGGCCTGAAGCAGTCCCGCTCAAATCGTTAACGGCAAGGAATACATGCGAAGCACTGCTCGAAATATTCTGTAGGACAGGAATTCCAGAAGTAATCGTGGTGGATAATGCGACAAATTTTACGGCAAGTTTAACGCAAGAGTTTTTGAAGGTTTTAGGAGCTTGTCCGCGATTTTCAACGCCATACCATCCGGAAGGGAACGGATTGATTGAAAGATGGAACCAAACCTTCAAAAATATGCTACATCACATTATTAGAGAAGTAGGAAGAAATTGGCATCGACATATACCATTTGTACTATGGGCTTATCGAGAAGTTCCAAATGCAACTACAGGAGTACCACCTTTTCTGCTAATGTACGGGAGAGAACCGAAAGGCCCGTTATCTATATTGAAGTCAATTTGGGCCGGAGATATGTTTTTACCTTTGAATATGAAAGGATCAGCGGAGGAATATTTAAAAGAGTTAAAAGGAAAATTAGAAATAGCAACCGAAAAGGCAAGGTTAACAAGTGATGTGCAACAAAGTAACTATGCCAAATATTACAATAGAAGGAAAAAATACCGGGAATTTGCGCCAGGAGATCAAGTACTTGTGCTAATGCATGATTCATCCAATTCATTATATGCCAGATGGATAGGTCCAGTAAAGGTAATTAGAAGAGTGAAACCGAATTCGTATTATTTGCAAATGCCTGAAGGAAATTTAAGATTATTACATGTTAACAAAATGAGAGAATACAAAGCGAGAATTCAAACAGTTGGAGTTGTCTATGATATTGATGATGAATTTGGTGAAATATACGAAACACCAACTCTTCCTACAGATGTGGAAAGCTATGAAGCATTGAAAGGATTAAATTTGGATTACTTACCCAAAATGCAACAAAATCAATTGAAAGATCTTTTACATAGACGCAAAACGTTGTTTTCGGGGAAGATAAGGATAGCTAAAGTTGGGAAACATGCGATAAAGCTGAAAGCTGAGGAGGATACGATGAAACCAAAAACGTATAAGATACCAGAAAACTTAAAGGGGAAAGTGGATGCACAGATCAATGAATTGCTAGCGTTAGGACTGATTGAACCGGTGGTAAGCGAGATAGCACACCCGGTAGTATGTGTTCATAAGAAAGACGGAACAATCAGGTTATGCATTGATTTCAGAAGTTTGAATGCTCTTACCGTTCCGGATGCTTATCCAATGCAAAATATGATGGAGTTGAATTTCTTAGTAGGAAAGAAGAAATTCATTACTGTGCTAGATATGTTGAAGGGATATTGGGCTATACCGATGGAGAACGGCAGCAAACACCTCACAGCATTCCGAACTCACCGAGGCCAGTACCAATGGAATGTATTACCCTTTGGATTAAGAAATGCTGCTGCAACCTACCAAAGAGCTATGTCTAAAGTGGTTCAGTCCATGTCTGATTTCACTTGTGCTTATATCGATGATTTAGCAGTATTTTCTGATACGTGGGAGGAACATTTGATTCATCTTGAAGGAGTTTTTAAGAGATTGGAATATTTTAATTTCTCCGTGAACTTGAGAAAGTGCGAATTTGCTAGACAAAAGGTTAAATACTTAGGACATATTATTGGTTCAGGTAAACATGCTCCTGACAAAGAACGAATAAGAGTAATACAGAAATTAGAGGCACCCAAAACCAAAAAACAACTGAGAAGTGCTTTGGGATTATGCAACTTTTACAGGCAGTATATTCCAAACTTCGCAAAGATTGCTCTTCCACTAACAGAGCTTACTAAAAAGAAAGTTCCTAATGAGATTCCTTGGAGCGAAGAAGCTAAGAAGGCATTCAAGGAATTGAAGACGTCGCTATGTAGGATCGCAGAGTTACAAGTCCCAGACATAGAGAAACCATACTACTTGCATACGGATGCATCTCAAAATGCGGTCGGATGTTGTTTAGGTCAGTTAGATGAAGAAGGAAATATTCGTCCCATAGCTTTCGGTAGCCAGAAGCTGAATTCAACTCAACAGAAATGGTCTACAATTGAAAGGGAAGCTTATGCTATTATTTGGGCTTTGCAGAGATTTGAAACCTTACTCTGTGGTGCTAAGATTATTTTATTAACTGATCATAATCCCCTAGTATTTCTGACGAGTGCGACACCCCAAAGCCCGAGGTTGCAGAGATGGGCGTTAGCCATTCAACGCCATGATATTGAGGCAAGTCACATCAAAGGATCGAAACTTAGTAATGCAGATGCATTGTCCAGACTGTAAATATAAACTAAAATAAGACTCTGAACATTTTTTCCTATTATTATTATTAGGTGATTAAAGTAAATACCTAGTGTTAAGTTAAACCTAAGATTCAGTGAATATTTGGGTGAATGTGAAACATAGTTTGTTTATGTGTAAAGTGTGACCCTTAAATTATTTGCCATATTCGATCTTTGGATCTAATATGACTCTGGGGGGAAGGTGTCAGGGTCACGTGATGTAATAACACGCATTTTCTGATGTTGCGAGCTAAAAGCTTGATATTATAGATATGATCATTTTCTATTGTTTTGGTTTTTAAACGATGGATGAAAAAGAATAATAAAAATGGTGAATTAGTTTTGTAGAATTTTGCGTTATTTCTTTTGTAAAAGGTTACGACTGACACTATTGTCAATACATTGGTCATTTATTTACACCTGAAAAAACAATCAAAAAACATAATTTTTGTAACTGGGCGGGGCTAACCCGACACATATTGAAAAGAGCTGAAAAACATGTTTTTTTAAATTTCTATTTTTTTAAGTTAAACTATTCTTTTTTTGGTTTATTCTTTTTGTATTATTTAATTAAATGATAAAACAATAGAAACATACAAAAATCTTGATTATTACTCAATATTATACAGAAATATAAGCAATAGTCCTTAAGTGGGCGGGGCTACCCGACTCTCCCCTACTATTTAACTATCTTTCAAAAACTACTTATTGCAAAACAGTATTAGTATAATCAGGGGCGGATTAGGTCAGACTAGGCCATGGCCTGGGGCCCCCTTAAAAAAAAAAAATTTTGAAAATGAATTTTAAAAAAATTAAGAAAAACAATGATTTTTTTAAAAAAATCAATTTCAAATATATATTATTAAAATACGATAATTTTTTCAGTTCTAATTTAACAAAATAAAGTAAAATTTAATTTATTATTATTTATTTTTATTTTAAATATGCTTTCTTAAATGAAAAGATATATAAATACTTTTATATTTTAATAAATAAAAAATATACGAGAAAAAAATTTAATCTAAGGGCCCCAAAAATTTGAATGGCCTAGGGCCCCGAGTACGCTTAATCCGCCCCTGAGTATAATTTTGCCAAAAAAAAAATAATAATTAAACGAGAATCTAAATTACCGCTCACTTTATATCTCAAGTTCAGATTAGCTGACGGCTTAGTGTTTTAGAGTAATCAAAAGATATAAAGGAATCGAATAAAGTATATATCCACTTATCAGTTTATTTTTGAATAATAAATACGAGGGATTAAAAGCATAGTTAGAATTTTCCATCCCCGTCGCCACCTATTTGACAATGGAGTTCAATCGAAGGAAGAAGCAAAGCCTTTAATTCGGAATAATGAAAATCAAAAACTTAATAATAGCAGTGGAAAACAATATAAAAGCATTATTAACGTTTATTAAATGCATATTAAAGACAATCTAAGAAGCCAGAATTACCTCTGTCAATTTAAGAATAAATTACTTTGCCGTAAATTAAAGCAGGCATTAACATGCCCTTATTTGGAATAAAATGACAATACTAATAATATAACGAAGGCAACTTTCATTTCAAAAACACTTGTAATGGAATAGTCCAAAGTTTCCCAATGTGTGGTACGCGTACCCCCAGGGGTACTGGAACAGTTTAGCGGGGAACAGTTAGTTTAATTTAAAAAAAAAAAATTTAAAAACAAAGCTAACCATAAAAATTTACGATTACGTATTTTTCTATTGTATTATTTTATTGCAGAGGTAACAGTTAATAATTAGTCGTGTCAACAGCCAGTTGGGATTTTTAACTTTTGTAAAAATTTTTGATAGTAAAAAATACATTCAATTTTTTATTAGTGGTACACAGCGTTACGAAAAATTTAGAAAGGGTACACGAAAGTCATAAGTTCGGGAAACACTGGAATAGCCAAATAAAAAAAGAAAATAATAATAATAAAATATTTTAAAAAAATAACCACTGGTTATTGTTTAAATAGAAGCAATGTAAAACAGGAAAAAAATGAAGTAAAGGGAGACAATATTAATAGAAGACTTTCATAGACTTAATCAAATAGACTTGTACGATAGATGTAGAAAAAATAGATATTTAGATAGACTTACTCAAATAGAAGCAATATAAAACTAGGAAAAAAAGAAGCAAAGGAGGGCAATACTAATAGCCAGTACTGTATTAGATTAGATACAATAACTAATGCTTATGAATATTAAAATAAATATACTACAAAAAAAGAATAAATTACTTTGTTGTAAATTATAGGAGGCATAAACATGCCCTTATTTGAAACAGAATGACAATACAATAAAATATGATGAGGGAAACTTTCCTTTTACGAACACTGGTAAGGAAATTATCAAATAAAATAAAAATAACAATAAAATATTAAAAAATAAATAAAATAAGATAATCTATTTTTGTTCAAATAGATGTAAAGCAAGGCAAAAAAATGAAACAAAGAGAGACAATACTAAAACTCATAATTCTATTACATTTTCTAACATAACTAATGTTTATGAATATTAATATTCAAATAAAAACAATATAAAACAGGAAAAAATGCAGCAAACGATAAAGTATTTAGCAAGGATTACAGACTTATTAAAATAAAAGCAATAAATAAAGCAGGATGAAATAAAGAAAAAGGGGCAATACAAATAGCCAGCACTGCCTTAGAGTTTCATGTAATAAAATTCTGTTATTAAAGTAGTTTTTTCTAATTGTAATAATTATAAGCTCATAAGTTTCGTAGCGTAAGACAATTTATAGTGCAATGATTAAATCAATTACTGCAAAAGAAAACTAAAAAAAACATAACATTAAATGGTAAAACCAATGTTTAAAGGATAAAATTTTATTACCCTTTATTTAAGAAAACGAAATCTCTTTAATATAAAAAAAGACTTCTTTAACTTGTGTTGCATATGAATTATGTAACAAACAAAAACGTACATCATTGGTGTTTCCACCAATATTTACAAAACACATGACTCACTTAGAACTCCCTGTTAGCGCCTTCTATAGAGTTTACGCTAAAGAAAAACTTCTTATTCAAACAAAACATTCTTATTTTTTTCTTTCTAATAAATGAACAATATTGACAGTAAGGAAAAATATTGACAGTTCAAAATTAAAAAAATATGGCAGGGTTATTTTCCCCTCCCCTTCGAACTTAAACGCTAAGAGCAATAGCAAACATTACAAAATATCCAACTAGAGAGGAAAAACAAAACCCAACAAATCAAATTTCCGGTTATTGTTCAAATAGAAAACGATCTAAAACTGAAAAAAAATATAAGAACGGGAAACAAATACTAACAGTCAGCACTATATGCTGGAATTAAAAGTTATTAAAATAAGTTGTTTCTAGTTGTGATACGTATTTTAGGTTCATAGTTTATTTTTATACAGTCTTGTATGTAGTCTTTAACATAACGGTTCCCAAATGGAGTTCCGTGGAATCCAAGGGTTCCGTGGAAGAGGTACCCGAGTTAGTACTCATTATAACCAGTGCTGTTTTTTAAAACCTCTGATTATATTTAAATCCAACCTATAATTCATAATTTATTTAATCTTTCGGTTGCCTTTATGAAATTATTGCAAACAAAATACCAATGAAAGAGAAGCTCTTTAAAGAAAATATAATATTTCTAATGACAATGAGTGGAACGAATTATGAAAAGAACAAGTATTTATAAAATATTGCAATATCCTTTCCCGCTTTTCAAATCAAAGTAAAATAACTAAATTCTTTTATGAAGTAATGTGTCTCAAATAACCATTTTCAACGCTTATAACAGTTCTTAGTTTTCACTTCGAAGTAAACCATAATTTGGCTTATTTTATTCATTTTCAGCATGTATATGTACGCCAAAAATAAATTTATGACTAGCCTAGCTATAACACAAGAACTGCAAATTTTAATGTCGGATATAAAACCTAATTTAAGATTAATGAAACGATTTAATGATATAACGATAAAAATCTTAATTCATCTGATTAAATATTTTAAAAATAGTCTTTTATAGGTTATAACGTTCATAATTACCTTAAGTTTTGCACAAAAATGTCAGGGTGTTGCCAAAGGAAGGCTTATTATTTAGGGTTCCGTGGCCGTAAAAAAATTGGGAACCGCTGCTTTAACACATAGTATCACATTAAGGTATATAAAACAATCACGGGCAGTTATATAACATAGGATTATGTTACATAGGTAGCAGTAATCGTTTTTTGGAATCGATGATAGAATTAATTTTAGCAGAAGAAATTTCTTTTATTTTTAATTTAATTTAAATTCATTTAAAATAAAATTTTAATCAAATAAATAACTTTAACGTTAAGTTACACATGTATTGTGTAAAAAGAAAAACGTACATTGGTGTGACAACTAATATTTACTAAAGCACTATCTGACAACCCTTTCTTTCATTCAGAATTTTTATTAAACATATTTTTCCTTCTTTTTTTATTATTTTGTATTAATTTAGGCAAAATAAATAAAAAAAAATATTATATTTAGTATTTCATTAATTTATGGTTATGAAATACAGCACGAAACATCGGTATCCTTTTATGCATTAAAGGTAAAATATTCCATAAACGGCTCTCTTCCAAACAATAATATTTCAAATTCGAAGTTATTTAAATCTAAAAGAAACAGTTATTCATCATTAAAATTTCTTTAATTTACGAAATTAATTATTGAAAAATTTTGAATTAAAGACAAATTTTCAAACTACATTTTTTTGGGATTTTATATTTTAGTACAAGTATCGATCTAACAGATTTTAGTAACTATTAGACTATTTTTGGTAATTAAAAAATATTATTTTTGCTTGTAATTAGAGCATCAGAAAAAATATATTTATAAAAACAACACTGGTGTCCCATATGCGTCAAAGGGTTAACTCAAAGAAAAACGTTTTCTCCAAATACACTGTTCTCAATTCTATTTTCTAATAAATGAAACAATATTGACAGTGTAAAATTAAGCAAGGCAAGATTATTTTTTATTTGCCTTCTTAGAACTTACACAATGAGCAACAGCAAGCATAACAAAATATCCAACCAGAGAATAATAACAAAACATGAAGAAAAAAAAAATTAACCACCAGTTATTGTTCAAATAGAAGCGATGTAAAACAGGAAGAAAAAAACGTAGTAAAAGGGAATAACACTTCCGCATAGAAACAATTATGTCACTATCTTTTTTTTTTCTCTCGTCTTTGACTTGTTTAACAGTTTATATTCCCAATAGAACACATCTTCCTGGCAGATTCCCAAGTTTCAACTTTTCTTCACAACTAGCTGTAACTGACAATTCATCCTTCGGCTCCAAATCTTCTTTTGGGCATGAGCCAGAAGATAAACTGGAGATGAACAGACCAAATCAAATGAAATTAAGGGCAAAAATTTTAGCCATGACGCCGGTCTCAATTTTTTTTTTTTTTATTACTTAGGAGAAAGTTTTTCGAATTTCCTGTTTTATTTTCTACACTCTCCCTTTCTTCAGTTTCTTTCTCTTTTCTTTTATTTTTCCTCGTGTTCTTACGGAAGCGATTAAGCTATCGAAATGAAGTGACCGAGGAATACTTCTTCGTAAAGGCCGAGACGTGTACAGAATTCGGGCAGTCGATTTCTTCCTGTGTCAGTAGAATTAGGACTCACTGCTGAAATAACAGCTAATGGCAGTTATAAATGCAATCCTAGTACTCATTGTTTTATATGCACTTATCCTAATGTTTGACATAATATTTTATTAGATTTCAAGATTCTCTTAAGATTGCTAATAAAATTTATACAGGGCCCGCGCTAAGGATTTCAAATTATTATCAGTAAATTAGCCAAATATCAAAAGTATTCGCCAAATTTCGAAATTCTTCGCCAAAAGCAAATCTTAAAAAAATTTTATGATTAATTTTTTTCCTGTAGAAAACTATTTTACGGTAGTTTGTTTCAGGCTTATATAATTTGGACCCAATTCTTATTGGTTATGCGGCGCATCTATGAAAAATTACTGTAATCGAATAAAAAATACTAATTTGTTAAGAAAAATTCATTTTGACCTAATTTTGAGGATTGAGTTAAATATATATTTTTCTTTCCAGTGGAAAAAATCATTCGCCAATACTTTCACCGAATTTTTTATTTTATCGCATTTGGCGAGGTGGCGAATGCTTAGCGTGGGCCCGGCTTATATTATACAGTACTGATATATATGGGTGAATCTCAGGAATCATTAACTTATATGTCTTCAAACTTTTCTTATAAACATCAAACCGTAGCCATTGAAAATTGAAAAAGAAGGTATACAATCCAATTCTGCGAGTTTAATGTGAGTGATATTTCAAAAGCTTATTTAAAGTAGAACAAACTTGTATCATAAGTTTAACTTGTAACTCGCAAAATTGGATTGTATACCTTTTTTTTCAATTTTCGATGGTTACGGTTTGACGGGCCAAAATTTGGCGACAAACTTTAAGTGTTTGCAAACGTCAATATTCACGAAAAATATCATTCAAGAAAATAGGATAGTACAGCTGAGCTACTAAATTATCTTTTTAGTGATTTTCAGTTTTTTTTAAACAGAATACATATTGACAAAAAAGTGCGTGGAGTCCCTCCGCGCGGAAGAAGTTAAACTTCGTAACCTGCGACGTTAATTGTAGAAAAATCAGCAGTCGTAGAAGGATCACTAGTTCTATTCAACGACTCCTTTCCCTGCTCCCTATTAAATTCGCGATCGCAACGAACTATAGGGGGCGTTGTTGCATGTGCCGAATCCCTGCGATTTCCATATGAACAGTTATTCAGTTACACTGGAGACGTCTTTAATGTAGCATTGTAAAGTTCCCTCTTTATTGTGGCTGATTAAATTTAAAAAAGAAAAATGCTTGTTTTCTTTCTTATGCAAACGAAAACAAAATGGTATCTCCTTTTTTTTTAGAGAAGGAACATCCAGAACACATGGGAAAAATATTTGTAAATAAAGAGAAAAAAATAGGTATATTCTTATAAAAGTTCAAACCTAATGCCTGAGAAATAGTTTTACTAAATTTAATGGTATAACATGAAAGGCCCATTTAAATTTTAACGTAAAATAAAGAATGCTTACGAAACAAAAACAAAACAAAAAAAGAACTATTCTTTTTTTGTCGCCATTTTTAGTGTTAACAAAATGCGTCTTTGGGACTTGATAGAAACAAAACAAGATGCAATTTTATTTTTTTAAGAGCGAAATATTTTATAGAGTGAAATATAACGAAAATGTACCAATGTCCATATCATGAAACTTTATCTTAGTAAAAGTCCGTTTTGGAAATGTTATTTCATTTTGAATCTTATTTATTAGAGTTCATAATGGCTATAGAATCAGGTGAGAGAAAAGTTTGTTTTGAATCTATGCTAAACTCTATATCGGCCCATTTTCCACCTAAATCCGATTGACTACTTTGATTTTTGTTTCATTTTAAGATTTTTTCCAAAAATTTTAAATGTAGATTGGCGGCACTTAAAAATCTGCCAAATCTGTAGCTGTGGTTAATACGTAAGTACCGAATTTTTCTTCCATACTTTTCTGAATCATATTACTTCAAATATTAGAATATGCAAGAAGTATACATAAACATATAATTTAATACCATTTAATTTTTCAAAAAAAGTATTTTGACAACAATTTTATCAAAAAATTATAAACTAAAAAACGTTAAATAAAGAATTCTTAGGATAAAAACGATTTTAAAATTTCCTCATTTTTCAATAAAAACTTTCGTTTTGTTTCTTTTTTTAAATTCTTATAGTATTTAATCAGACGTAAAAAAACCATTTTGTAGAGAACGATCATCAAGTAAGAAAAAAAAATTATTTACAAGCAAATTTTTTATTATAAAAATCATAACACTTACCTGATTTATAAGTCCGGAGAATTCCAAAATGATATGTTCTTTGTTTGAAAACTTTATTCTCAAATAATATATACATAGTTTATCCCTTCATTACTTTTAGGTAACATACCACACATCAAAATTTTATAATTGTAAGATCTCGATATGAATTTTAATATGTAGCTTAAAAACAGAACAGATGTATTCTAGTTGAAATTCTTTCAAAACTAAAAAACACTTACCAAGAAAACGATAAAAAATTTATTTATAATCAGCACAAAAGATACTTTTTCAAGTAATTCGGATTATTCTTTATTGTTGTTTTCTGAATTATGTAGATACAGAAATATATACTATTCTATGAAGAAGAAGAATAGGTTCTATAACTATTACAGTTCTGTATGGAATTCATTGGAACACATTTATTCATTGGAATGACGAAAGCAATGTTGATTTCATTTTAACTTGTAATGAATTGAAGACAGAAAAATTATTTTACCGCAATACACACATCTGTAAGAGCAAGTGATCATGAAATCATGTTATGTTGTTGGTAATAGAAAGGTAAAAAATATTGAGAAGTTGTTCTTCAAATGCTTGGCGTGTTCTGCTTCATTGTTTGGCATGTTCTGATTAGTTTTTTCAAGAAGTTTTACCTTTTCTTTAGGGAAATTTTGCTTCTTTTTTTATGCTAAGAAAATGGCGTCCGTCATTGCCAATGGTTATGTGGGAACTAATGCACGATATTTACAGTCTCCCGCTAGATGGCGTATCGAGTGTTGCGATCGCGAATTATATGTGTATCAAAACAAACTAAAAAAATATTTATAGAAAAACAAAAGTTTTATGACTTTCATTATTTTTATGCTAGTGAGAACCAAAACAATATGGAAATGAATGAGGGAAAACTTGATCCTACCACGTGATTTCCCGGCCAATAAAAATGTAGCGTTAAACGTTTAACGCTTCCTTGTTGGAAGTCGCATAAGAAGTATAACTTCAAAAAATAAAATAAAAAGTATGTTAAACACTCTAAGCGACACTCATGAAAAGTTGTCAAATGTAGGATTGAAGTAAGAAATGAAAGCCAAAAGCAAGTTACTCGCGATCAAAACTGTACGTATCTTAAAGTTAGTAATGCATAGTTATTCCTGTAATTTTATTAGAATTAATTTTTGCTTATTATGTTATATATTTATAAGAAAGTTAAGTTTGAAGACATATAGGTTAATGATTCCTGAGATTCGCCCATATATGGGGAAAACAATATTTATATGCTTTGCGTGTAATACTGCACAGATTAATAGAATTTTTTTTCATTTACTTAAAAAAAAATTTCTCAAATTTTTAATAATTACAATAAAATTCAGATTATGGATCTGGATCAAACAAATACCAAAATCTATATAATTTATTTTTATGCATGCATTTCTGTACATTCATCGATTCATTTCAATACAATATTTTTTCTCAGCGCAAGTAAACTCAACTATTTTTTTTATTTGTTTTTAATTTTTTTAAATTTTTTTTTAAATTTTACCGGAAGGAATGTCTATTTTGTATTGTGTCCAATAAATAAATAAATAAAATTTTAAAAAAAAGAGTTGAATTTACCTTAAAAAAATACAATTTTTTATTATATTTTTTTACATTACTATATTGTGATACTCTGAAAGTATTTTGGAGTTCATATTATTGAGAGATGATCGCCTGCTTCGTTGCTCCTCGTCAGACATGAATTTGAAAGAGAAAAAAAAAATAGTAAAAACAATACAGAAATGTCTTTTTTTTCTAAGTGAAAAGTTATTTCCTTTCATAAACTGTCTTAATCGTTTATTTATTTTAAATTAAACACAGAAAAATGTTATGTAACAGTTTGCAGAAAAATAATATTTTTTATGGGGATTTATAATAAATAATCTCAATTGTTGACTTACGAAAGCTCTTTTTACCTTATTTCTTATATAAAATATAAATGCAAAATTTTCTGTACTTTCATAATAGGCATTTTGAGAAAGTAAATTATTATACAATTTCAAGTTCTACAAAATTTATAAGTTTTTTTTTAATCATATTTCTTATACGCTAAGTACGAACGCTAAGTTTTCCTATACATTTCGACCAGGAACCCACAGTCTTAACACAACATTTATCATTTTCTCTGACAGCACCTCTACAGAATTCTGAGTGAAAAGGTGAAAAAATCCATCAAAATAATTTTTTTTTTTTTAAAAACAGGCTATAAAAAGTTAGAGCTTTATATATTTGTTTAATGTTGTTGCTTTTGCCTGCAATGCATCCATTAATCTTCGAAAAAAAGGTTAATTATTTACTTTTCCTCATTACTATTCAGTTGTAGAGAATTTCACGTGAACAGTGAATTATTAATTGTATATTTATGCAATATTATAAAAAGAGTTCATGTGAAACACGGTCCTTTTTTTACCAGATATTTATTTTACTGATTTAAAATAACATTCATCATCCGATAAAGTACCAAAATTATTTGTTGTTTGGTTTCTTAGCAACTGTCAGCAATGATCTTTCATCATTATGCATTAAAATGTAAAGTTTGAGTATGATGCTGCATAGTAAAAATACTATTCGTGATCGCAACACTCGAGTACGCCATCTAGCGGGAGACTGTAAATATCGGGCATTAGTTCCCACATAACCATTGGCAATGACGGACGCCATTTTCTTAGCAGCAAATAGGAAGCAAAAATTCCCTAAGGAAAAGGTAAAACTTCTTGAAAAAACTAATCAGAACATGCCAAACATTGAAGCAGAACACGCCAAGCATTTGAAGAACAACTTCTCAATAATTTTTACCTTTCTATTACCAACAACATAACATGATTTCATGATCACTTGCTGTTACAGATGTGTGTATTGCGGTAAAATAATTTTTCTGTCTTCAATTCATTACAAGTTAAAATTGAAGTCACCATTGCTTTCGTCAGTCCAATGAATAAATGTGTTCCAATGAATTCCATACAGAACTGTAATAGTTATAGAATATTCTTCTTCTTCATAGAATAGTATATATTTCTGTATCTACATAATTCAGAAAACAACAATAAAGAATAATCCGAATTACTTGAAAAAGTATCTTTTGTGCTGATTATAAATAAATTTTTTATCGTTTTCTTGGTAAGTGTTTTTTAGGTTTGAAAGAATTTCAACTAGAATTCTGCTATTCTGTTTTTAAGCTACATATTAAAATTCATATCGAGATCTTACAATTATAAAATTTTGATGTGTGGTATGTTACCTAAAAGTAATGAAGGGATAAACTATGTAAATATTATTTGACAATAAAGTTTTCAAACAAAGAACATATCATTTTGGAATTCTCCGGACTTATAAATCAGGTAAGTGTTATGATTTTTATAATAAAAAATTTGCTTGTAAATAATTTTTTTTCTTACTTGATGATCGATCTCTACAAAATGGTTTTTTACGTCTGATTAAATACTATAAGAATTAAAAAAAAAAGAAACAATACGAAAGTTTTTATTGAAAAATGAGGAATTTTTAAAATCGTTTTTATCCTAAGAATTCTTTATTTTACGTTTTTTAGTTTATAATTTTTTAATAAAATTGTCGTCAAAATACTTTTTTTGAAAAATTAAATGGTATTAAATTATGTGTTTATGTATACTTCTTGCATATTCTAATATTTGAAGTAATATGATTCAGAAAAGTATGGAAGAAAAATTCGGTACTTACGTATTAACCACAGCTACAGATTTGGCAGATTTTTAAGTGCCGCCAATCTACACTTAAAATTTTTGGAAAAAAACTTAAAATGAAACACTTTGTTTAAAATCAAAGTAGTCAATCGGATTTCGGTGGAAAATGGGCCGATATAGAGTTTAGCATACATTCAAAACAAAATTTTCTCTCACCTGATTCTATAGCCATTATGAACTCTAATAAATAAGATTCAAAATGAAATAACATTTCCAAAACGGACGTTTACTAAGATAAAGTTTCATGTTATGGACATTGGTACATTTTCGTTATATTTCACTCCATAAAATATTTCGCTCCTAAAAAAATAAAATTGCATCTTGTTTTGTTTTTGACAAGTCCCAAAGACGCATTTTCGTAACACTAAAAAATGGCGACAAAGAAAGAATGGTTCTTTTTTTTGTTTCGTAAGAATTCTTTATTTTACGTTAAAATTTAAATGGGCCTTTCATGTTATACCATTAAATTTAGTAAAACTATTTCTCAGGCATTAGGTTTGAACTCTTATAAGAATATACCTATTTTTTTCTCTTTACTTACAAATATTTTTCCGATGTGTTCTGGATGTTCCTTCTCTAAACAAAAAAGAGATACCATTTTGTTTTCGTTTGCATAAGAAAGAAAACAAACATTTTTCTTTTTTAAATTTAATCAGGCACAATAAAGATGGAACGTTACAATGCTACATTAAAGACGTCTCCAGTGTAACTGAATGACTGTTCATATGGAAATCGCAGGGATTCGGCACATACAACAACGCTCCCTATAGTTCGTTGCGATCGCGAATAATAAGCTGCCTTATATGTCAATTAATATTATTCTGGTATAGATATGCGAAACAGTTTACGCATCCATGAGTCTATAATACATCAGATTGAACTGAAACTAAATCACGTCACTGTAAGATTTTACGAGATAACACTTATTTGTGGTTAATGGTAACAATACTATCGAAGACTGCTATCAAACGATCATAACGGCTTATTATAATGTACTTGTAAAGAAATAGAGAATAGAAATTTTGAAGGAAAAAAATATATACGTAAACAAATAAACTATTGGCATTTTCATATTAATCGTTCACACACACATTCATGTTCCCTTAAGATTTGATTTAAATTTTGATAATAAATATTTCTATATTTTTTAGTATACCGGGCTTAATTTTATAACTTAGCTAATCTCCCTCAAAGCAAAAAAGTATTGTAATTATTTAATTTTCTATATATATTGTAATATTCTCATTGATAGGTAGGTAGGTATTTTTGAGATGCATCACACTAGAGCTGTACAATGGGCTATTGGCGACGATTAAGACTTCCTCAGAGAGGATGTCTCCCCCGCTTTGGTAGTCCGATGACCTGCACTTGCAAAGTTGGGCACTTTACGTTAGAACAGTTTAATCAGGACCGATACCACTCACCGCTGTTCCCTAGGCAGGCTGATCAAAGTGGTCACACACCCGCATACATCAGCCAGTGATGCTTGACTTCGGTGTTTTACTGGGAACTGTGTCCTTACGATCAGTCCACTGCAGGACAACATGCTCATTGAAGAAGAGTGGTAATGTATCATTGTTTTAGTATTGGCAACCTTATTTTTATAACTTTATTATAAACTTAATTATTTTCATTATAGCTCACCACCACTGTCAAAGCCAGAAATACATGAAAATGAATCTAATGACTTTTTTTTTTGCATACATGTCGTACTTTTTATATGGTTTAGTAGAGCACAAATGACACTGTATGCATTCGCTAACATTGGCATATTACTAAATTTATTCACACTTACTTTATCAGAACTAAAATAATTAACAGAAGGCAGCAAACATTTAAATTTCTAAAGTAATTTACCGTGTATATTTTAAAACTGATAAAATTGGTGTTGAGAGCACTAACCACGACCTTCGAAAGGGTTAACAGTGCAAATCCTTTGTGAAACACTTACATTGCTTTTTGAATTGCACGGTAGTATAATATCGCGTTTTCTGCAGGAAAAACACAGAAGTCAAACAATAAAAAGAATACAAATAATCTTTGAATATAACTTAAGCCTTCATTATATTTATGCAATATATCATAATGTTCATCAAGAATTTTGATTTTTAAACCTTCAAAAGTATTTATTTTTAAAGAAAAATAAACAAGTTTTAACTGTAGTTTTGTTAGTAGGAGACAACAATTATAAATGAAATATCTTCAAACGACCTAGTCGAAATATATTTTTCGGAAAAAAATACGACATTCCCGAAATATTCCGGAAAAGAAATCTCGCCGAGAGAGAGAAGTTTATGTGAGAAGCTTTTTTTTTTTCCCCCTCTCTCTCGCCCATATCGCGTTATGGTGAAATTTACGACTGGCACTAATGCAAGGGTGAAAAATTTACGACTGACGAAGAAGCAACGAAGATTGACGTTTATCATTCTTCCTTTTTCTTTAGTTCAATTGAACTGGGCCCCGACGTATGGAACTCAATGCCCATTTTCTTTCCTCTTTTTCTGCCAAGAAAGAAGAGTTATTTGGCCAAAAAAGGTGATGAAAAGAGATAGTAAAGAAATTTATCATCACTCTAGAAAAATAAATGATTTAAACCACTGAATCTTTCTAATATCTTTCTTAAACTTACAAAATATATATAAATATTTTCAAGGAAATAATTAGCCGTTTTTTTTCTTGCTTTATCTGTTAAACACTGTTAGAATTTTCGTTCTGAAATTGCGATAAAATAACCGGCAGCAGTCTGTCCATCCGATCAATCCGAAAGTTTATGGCTAGGAACATTCTTTTACCTTAACAGTTTTGAAACTATTTACAACTGATAGGGAAAAATGAAACTTTAGCGGACACCGGAACTCTGTGAGTGCTACGCCATTTATGTTTCGTATTCTAATAGTCTAGGATCACCGATTGAAGTTTGTTGAACACTGGAAACTCTTCATGTATTGTTGCAGAATGATTCAGTGGCGAATGGGTGCATGAATAAAGAAACCATATTTAATAACAAACAAATTTAATAGTAAAACAATAAAACGATATGATACGAAGATACGAAATGGGGCTCGCCAATGAGCCATCCAGTTCAATCCATTACCTGCCACATAAGTGATTACAGAATTATTGTGAGTAATTACAACGCAATCTTCTGGTCAGGCAGAAATTTGGATAGAAGGATTGGAAAAAAAATAGTGTTACATCAATGACGGGATTCAAGATTTTTTTTTAACGTTTCAATTTTTCTTTTCCACACTTAACAGTTTGAACATTGAATAGCATCTACTTTATGGTTATTTGACTGTTTTGGTAAAAAAAAAACGGTAAAATAACACTGAAATAAATTGCTATTTAACCATTTTTATCGGGAAATTTCTAACCGTGAATAAATTTGAACTTAGCTGCAAAACGCTTTCCCTTACATCTATCCTCCCCCCACCCCCCCAAAAATGCATGGTGAATATTGAACATAGTTCATGGTTGAACTATAATACATTTCGTGGGTAAAAATATAATGATCAAAATGATATGAGCAGCTGCATTTTTTAAATTTTTGATTCTTAAATTGATGCTTTTGGTTGAAATACGATGGTTCAGTTTACCTACCTTTTTGAAACAGAAGTTCTACATAACTTTGATCATTCTTTTGATTCCTATGAACTATTTAATATTCGTGCGTTTTTATCATTAAATAAAGTAGTATAACTCATAAAATAGCACTATGTACACACACACACAAAAGTTTTTTCTGACATAATTATGAATTTTAATGGTGAATCTATCATTTCGATTTGCAAAATATTATTTACTTTTTATGGTTCTGATATATTCAGATTTGCATGAACTTATCAGATAACCAAATCTAAATACTTCTCAAAAACTCTTATTAAATTTTTTAAAAATAAAAAAAAAATACGTTTCAGTTCTTATAACTAGTAACATGATGGAAAATAATCTTTTCACAGAATTCTTAATTGAATTAAGCAGTCATTAAGCGAATCGGCTGTGATAGTCCATGGTATTTTTTAAGCTGTCATACATCATACATTTTAATTATGCAGAAATAATTTTGTTAGAACACTAAACTCAAACTATGTATCCGCGTACGTACAATATCTAATAAGATTTCCTTTCAATATTGATTAAGCAAATTGGTTTCAATAGCCCGTAATAATTTTTAGCTATCATGTCTTTTAATTTGACTGAAAAAACTTTCTGAAAACATTAGACAAAAAAACTATATTACAAAATACGTACAATATCTAATAAAACTTCTCATCATTTATTTGGCAAATTGGTTTCAATAGCCCATAATAATTTTTAGCCATCAACAGTTTTAATTTGGCAGAAATAGTTTTCTGAAATTATTGGACCCAAAGCGGTATACATAGAATATGTAATAAAACTTCCAATCAGCATTGATTCAGCAAATTGGTAGCCAATTATAATTTTTAGCTATCATGCGTTTTAATTAAGCAACTTTAAAAGAATCTAAATTCATGTATCAACACACAAATATTTATATCCAATTTATATATTAATTTATATTTATCAGATATTTCAAGCAGAAACTTAATTAGTTAGTACAAAAATAAATAAATAAATAGAACGTTTTAACTATCGAAATTTATCTTGTATGGACAATTCACCATCACTAAAAAAAAAAATAATAAATAAAACTTTACTAAAAATGCAAAAGAATAATAACAAAAAAGTCACCAAAAATGGCACTAAAAGTAATAGCGAAATCTACATAAAAGTTGTATTATAACAATCGATTAATGCAAATTAGCATAAATTCAATATATTTTATCCTGTACACCCTCTGAACGTTCGAAATCGATTTCGCGTCCTATTGTGTCAATGTTTGGGTGGGAAAGGCATAGGCATGAGCAAATACGCGTAATGAAATAAACAAACATAGGCGATATCTGATCAGTATTTATTTCATAAGTTCTGTTAGAAAGAAAAAAAAAGAACTGGCTTATTTATCAGCATTTGTTTTGTTGCTATTCAGTACTTACTTCAATATAGTTTTAAGCAAGGAAAATGTTTCACCATTAAACTAACAATAACTAAAAACATTTTTCAATATTTTAATGACTAATAATTATTTTGAATAGAACTTAAATACTGTTGCATTGTTGAAGTATTAAATATTAAAACAATATTTACTTTCAAATATTTTATGTGTGGAAACAAAAAAAGAAACAACTCTCATTCAATTTAATCTAGGTTTCCAATTGCTTTGGTATCTCAGAAAATCCAATTGTTGATCTCATCCAATTATTTTGATACCTTGAAAAACAACATAATTATTTTAACTATTACTATATTATTATAATTTCCTTCTCGCAAAGTTTTGCTTTTGTGCAATATAATTTAAATGGATTATTCTGAATGCAGTTTTAGATTTGAGGGGAACTTATTGTTTCTAAATGCAATACATGTAATAAATACTTTATGAAACAACGAATGCGATATCAAATCAAATAAAATTGAGCAGGCTTATTAATATGAGTATACTTGTTACCATTCAGTATTTATCTCTAAAATCTACTTTGCACCAAGAGAAGCGTTAAACCAATAAATTAACAATAGTTGAAAAACCTTTTTTTTTTAATCCTGACAACTAATATTTATTTTAAAAAGCATACTTCTGAAATCAAAAATTATTTCCATTAAAACTGAATTTAATTTATATAATGCTCTAAATAAACCTATACTACTATAGTATAATTATAATATTATAATCGTCGTTGAACAGCCGACCCAATTTTCGGGTTTACGATTACTAATCTTCAACTACGTAGCCTTGTCATTTTGAACCCAATCCGGAAGACAAGGGAACTTCTGGATCAAGTATTGTGAGAAATTAGTCTTCGTGGAGGACTTTTTGATGAAACCAACCCGCATTTGCGTTACGTGGAGAGGAAGACCACGAGGACCTCTCACGGTTAACCTGAGGGCAAGGGGACTCCAACGCATGATCCGTCTACCACAGAGGATATTTCAAGTCAGCACTGTGGTCAGTGCAAGCCGGATTCGGAATTCGTATTGACTGTGATGCGAATCCTGTTCCCATTGGTAGGCGAACGCTCTATCCCCTGAGCCATCGCAGCTCATGCTTCTCTATGGCAGCGAATTCTCCCTTTTAAATCTAACCGACGAAAATAAACTACTAATTTGAGAAAGAAAAATACTCAAAGCCATCTTTGGAGCTGTTAAAGAAAATGATGTATGGTGGATTCAGAACAATTATGAATTATACAGAAAATTTAAGCAACCAAACATAATTTCAGTTATTAAATCCTACAGAATAAGATGGCTGGGTCGCATACATAGAAAAGATGAGTTTAGCCCTGTTAAAAAACTGACTTATGGAGAGTTTACTGGCTACCAAAAAGGGGAGGACCTCCAAATGGATTGATTCTGCGAAAAAAGATCTAAAAACCATGGACATCAATAGATGGAGAAACTCAGCGTCTGATCGAGTCCGATAGAACCGACTTGTTCGGAAGATTCTGGCCAATACTAGGCTGTCATGTTGATGGAAGATAAAGCATTTATATGATTCTATAAATAAAATTACATGTATTAACTCTGCATAATATTCTTCTCACCGCTTGCATTAAAATAAAACAGAAACCAAAACAACAATAAATATGAAAAAAGTACGTTGTTCTCTGTTTAACAATTCACATATACTTCATACAATAAAAAACACTCATAAAGGCAAAAGATTTATGTAATTTTCTAAGAAAAAAATTTCTAGAGAGCTCCATTCTTAGCTAATGCACTTAAGAGCGTAATAAGTATACCATCAAATAGCCCAACGATGTACAGAAGAATATGTCGAAAACAATGATTATTCGGCATTTCAGGTCTAAAGAACAATAGATAAGACAATAATTATTATTATTTTCTTTAAATAACTGCCCAAATAAAATGGATATTAACTTCTAACGGTCATAAAACATTTATATTTCTTCTTTTGTCTTAAACTTATCTTGCGCTATTAATCGAACTTGGAGTATCACCGGTATATATTTCCATTTTTAATCTTCAATTCCTTGGCAGTAATTTGGCTATAAAACTCCAAGTTTCATGTATTTTTTTTAATTTAAATTGATAATTTAACTTGTATAGAATAAACATAATTTTATACATCAAGACAAATCATAGAAGTTATCTGAATTAAGTAAACTATTGCTCAATATAAACCTTAGTGTCACCATTGACCAGCATAAGCCCCTGCCGTAGAACTTAGTGACATCATTAGTAGCTTTCAGTAGAGTAAACCATCAGTGACCAACCTGAGTAAAACCATCAGTTTACCTCTAGGTGAAACTTAGTGAATCATAGGAATTAAGTAATCTAATCAGCGTAATTCTAAGCGAAATCACTAGCGTTTAAATAGAAGTTAGTGAAACTATCACAGTCGCTTCTAGTAGAGCTAGGTTAAGTGATACCGTTAGTGGCTTCCAATAGAGTAAACTATCAGAGACCAACCTTAGTAATACCATGAGTGGCCTCTAAGCGAAGCTCAGTGAATCATAGAAATTAAGTAATCTACTCAGTGCAATCCTTAGAAAAATCATTAGCCTTTAAATGGAAGTTAGTGAAACCATCAGTCGCTTCTGGTAAAGTTAGGTTTAGTGGAATCATGAGTGGATTCTAGTAGCATGATACTCAGCGAAACCATCAGTGGCTTTAAGGGAAGATAAATGAAATATGAAAATTAAGTAATCTATTGTAAGTAAATCTTAGGGGAACCATATACCTTTAAAAAAACTTGAAGTACCAATGTATCAGTATGAAATTATCAGTATTTTTAGAAGAGTAGTACCAGTTTATCAGTATGAAATTATCAGTAGTTCAGAAGAATTCTGAAGCTGTTAATTGCTTCTCATAGACTAATGCTTAGAGAAACCATCAGTCGCTACTAGTAGAGTTAAGTTTAGTGGAACCATGAGTGGCTTCTAGTAGCATGATACTCAGTGAAACCATCAGTGGCTTTAAGGGAAGATGAATGAAATATGAAAATTAAGTAATCCACTCTAAGTAAACCTTAGGGGAACCATATACCTTTAAAAAAACTTGAAGTACCAATGTATCAGTATGAAATTATCAGTATTTTTAGAAGAGTAAAACTTAGTGAAGCCATCAATGGCTTCTCGTAGACTAATGCTGAGAGAGAGCATCAGTCACTTCTAGTAGAGTTAGGTTTAGTGGCTTCTAGTAGCGGGACCAAAAAGTTTTGGAGCACGTTAAAAAATTACATAATTGTCACTGTAATCCCAATTTATGTCAGACAATTTAGTGTTAGGCGTATATAAGCTATTACAAGCTTATAAGTTGTACTATTTATAATTTTTCTTCACCTAGATAGAATGAAGAAATTTAGAGAAATTGTGACAAATGAATTCATCAAAGATGAGCAGCCGGATAAAATTTTCAGACTTGAAAGCTCTGGGGGTGAAGAGAGATTTCATTTACAGAACAATCAGAGGTGATGTCCTTAGTCAATGACAGAAAAAGATCTGTCAGATCGTCGTCTGTTCAGACTAAAGAGATTGTGAAATAGGTCAAGAAAACAATAGAGGAAATGAAAATGAATCTGCTGGAAAGCTAGCCTGAGAGCTCAAAATATCGAGGGGAATAATGTTAAACAATTTTGATTGGAAAGCTTATAGAAACAGCAGAATTCACAGACTTTTAAGAGTTTGCTAAGATTAAATTTAAACAAAGGATGGAAGAAAATTGTGCATGGCACACTGGGGATGAGTTTGTCTTTACAGACACAAAATCTGTTCACACAGTAGTTTTAATAAGGCAAAATTAATATGTTCAAGAGAAATAATATAAGATATCTGAATAAAGGTAAAAATTCCGAATAACAAAACAAAATAAACTTTTTTTTTAAGTGAAGTTCAATGAAATCAGTAAACTTATAATGTTTAGCACTCGACTCACAGTTCAATTTTTTAGGCATATGACAGAAATTATTTGAATTTATTAGTACGGACATAAATTTTACAAAGTTTACATAGAAAAAGAAACACTAAACTTGTAAACATAAACAAACAAAAAAAGAAATGTCCTCGAAAATTAAGAACAAATTGTCGTTCGAAACTAATCAATAGAAAGTAATACCTTAAGTATTTTTTAAAGAAATACGAAAGACTTTTTTTTAAAGATCCTGACGATAATTACTGCCTTCTGGTAAATTCAAAATTCTTGCTCTTGGGTGTTGCTAGGAAGCAGGAATGGACGACACAAACCAAGGCTAACTTGGGATGTTTGAGGAAAAAAAAGAAATTAGTTCTGTGGTGTTTTGGTAAAAAGGATTGCAAAGTGGTTTAGATGAAGCTTAGCCTTTATACTAAATAACAATTAATAATAAACTGTTTTGAGTGGAAAATATGTGTTACATTGAGCAACTTTTAATTATATTTTCCGTCATTAACTATGGATTAGTATTAAATAAAAATAAGAAAGATTACTTTGTTCCACAAAATAAAAAGATGAACATAAAAAAAGTGGCACTCCTCTAACAGAAACTGAAACAAATTTTACTAAATTTAAAATAATTTTATGTTTATTTGTATGCTTGCTTTACCTCCATCATTTTTATGTAGAGTCCTTCAGTCTGTACTTGGGGTCTGTTCAAAAGAAATTCGGGTTCATTAACAAGCTTCTCACAAATTACTTTATCATAACGGATTCTTCACTAATTAGCGTATCATAGAAATTGAGACTTTACAAATTAGTATTTAATAAATACGGACCTTCACAAATTAGTATATCATAAAAAAACGGACCCGTTATAAATTTGTATATCATAAAAATGACCCTTCATAAATTAGTATATCATAAAAAAAGATCCTTCACAAATTAGGATATGATAAAAGCCAGCCCTTTACAAATTAGTAAATCATATAAACGGGCCCTTAACAAATTAGTATACCACAAAAACGATTTCTCGAATTAGTATATTACAAAAAAAGATCCTTCATAAATTACGATTTCACTAAAACAAATCTTTCACAAATTAGTAGTTCATTAAACGAAATATTTTATCTTAAAAGCGGACTCTTCACAATATATTTCATTTTAAAAATAGACCCTTCACAATTTTTTTTTAAACAGAAATTATGGTGTTATTAGTTTATTAATTTAAAAACAACAATTCCTTAACGGCAAGGTTTACGTATTTTTGAATTTTCACAAATACAGGAAATTATTTTCACACAATTACTGAAACAGAATGCAGGCTGGAAGAACCTGATTCTATGTTAATTTTCAAATCACGTGATTAGATTTTTCCATCCTCACCAATAGTGACGTCATTAATTCTAAATTTAAAAACTAAAATTCTTTAATAGTACGGTTGTTGCGTTTCCTTTTATCCCAAAACAGGATTTTAATTTTACTCAATTACTAAAACATAAGCTTGGCTGAAAGACCCCGATATTAGGCTAATTTTCGTATCAGACTCGTTTGTGAATTTTCCCAAATTCACAAACACGGAGCCGATGACGTCCTTAATTCATAATTGAAAAAGAACAACTCTTTAAAGGCGTGAGTGTCACCTTCGTTTTTTCCTTCACAAAACATGACTTTATCTCACTTCACATGACTTTATCTTACTAGAACACGAACCTGGCTGAAAGAGCATAAAACAACACTAATTTTCGGGTAAATTTTTATAAATTAGCAAAAACAGGATATTAAACAAAAACTCTTAAAAGACCGCTGGTTTTAGTAATTTTTCTCAAAATGACAAAATGTAATTGGCTAATAAACTGATATGAAATTTCGAAATCCACATAAAGATTTTTGTTACATTTTACTCATCTCTGAATGTTTCGGAAACAAGTCATTCATAAAAACAAAATGCGTTTCATGCTATTGAAGTGACATTTTCTAATTCAGATGCGGTTTCGTGATTATCGATGTGTTTAAACAGCTGAGCAGCTATGTAACATAATAAAACCACACACAAACACACACACACCTCATCCCGTATATAAAATAAAGTAATCCAGGCTTATAACAAATAAGCAGACAGAATAAGTACTCTTTTCCACGAAACTTAACTAATCATACATTTCAAAAATACAGGATAACATCGGTTATTCAAACCTCTTAGATACGAATACCTATGTTAACCCAAAACACTTTTGATTTTTCCTTAACCTGCCCATTTGGCTCCTTTTTTTAAAAAATTTTGTCATAAAAAAGCCCCAAAGGAATATTTATTTTCGATATTCTTTCTCTTTTTTTCATGTATTCTTTTTTTTATTTTTAATTCTTCTATATCTCCTTGTCACGCAAGGTTTGAATCCCAGTAATGGATAGTCTAATTGAATTCACGCACTGACCGCAGTGCTAAAATAATATATACTAGTTGGAAGACAGATCATGGGTAAAAATCACCCTCCCACCGAGCTGACCGTGAGAAGTTTTCGAGGTTTTCTTCACCATACAGTGCAAATGCGTGTCTGGTCCACCAAAAATCTCTCCACGAAGGCTAGTTTGTCCCAATGCTTGATCAAGAAATTTTCTTGTCTTCTGAGTTGTGTTCAAAATAACAAAAACTACTCAAATAAATATTTAAAAAAATAAGTAATATATATATATATATATATATATATATATATATATATATATATATATTGCTTATTTTACCGGTGACTTATATCTATCAACTATCAAGACAATAAAGTGTTAAATTTACATTTTCAGCGAGCTTTGCCATTAAACTCATAAAATATAATTTTATTCTAACAAAATAGAAGCCTTGACATTTATTTCAAAAATATATTTATTAGCATATTTCATTTCAGTCTCATAATAAATATTAATCCGCTTTGTACGAACAATAACAAAATATAAATGTCAAAAATATGTAAGATTTCATTATTTATTCTATCTAATTAATTAAGTAAAATATTTTAAATAAAATAAATTTAATGTAATTTTACTAAAACTACAAATGATTGTTATGAGAAATAAATTTCGAATAAAAAAAAAAGTGAATACCGTTTATAAGTGCAATTTATATTTTCTCTCTGTATTAAAAATCGACGACGCTGTTTTGGTCCGACGCTGGGTCGTTTAGGGCCAGTCGTTTAGGGCCGACGCTGTTTTGGTCGTTCAACTTAAGGTTACATTTTGTTTTGCTGCGCAAAAACTATGAAGCTTAGAAATTTGAAATTACAAAGGTGAGCATAAAAATAGACACGGAATAGAGTGGAATGAGAAAATTCAAACATTCGATAATTGTTCGAGAGTTATTAACTGTTAAACATGTTGAAAAAAGCATTATACGTGTAGCTCCATAGGAGTTAAATGCAAAAAAAAGGTAAGATTCAATTAATATTACATTTCTTCATGATTGTTCCAGAATTATCAACTGCTAAATTCCAAGTAAAAAAAAAGAACTAGATGTTAGCCGATATACTGCCCGCTGAAATACAACAGCAGAGTTGAAATTTGACGTGTGATAAAGACTTTTTGTAAAAATAAAAAAAAATTTCAAAATTTCAATTTGTTCGAAATTAATGCAGTTTTAACAGCTTTTTTTGTGATATTTATTTTAATGATATTTGCTTTTATTAATGACTAGCCGCTTAAGGCGGCCAGCTGTCCGCCAGAGTTTTCCTTGTCTTGCCACAAATGCAAACGAGCTTGGGATGTTGAAGCACGATTTTCTTCTAGCCCTCTTCGACGTTCCTGGGATGCTTCTCGGGTCCTTGCATTTCTGGTTGAGACACGATTATTTTCCAATCTTCTTCCGCGTTCTTCAGATGTTTCTTGGGCCCTAGCACTGCTAGTAGAGACACGATCCTCTTCCAATCTTCTTTGACGTTTCTCAGGTGTTTCTCGGGTCCTAACACTGCTAGTTGAGACACGATCCTCTTCCAATCTTCTTTGACGTTCCTCAGGTGTTTCTCGGGCTCTAGAATTGCTTGTCGAAATTCGGTCATGTTCCACCCTTCTTTGACGTTCCACAGACGTTTCTTGGGCCCTTCTTTTTCTTTGAGAATCTCTTAATATCTTTTTCTTTGACAAAATACAAAGTTTTTTGGAAGGCGGTTCTGCCATGTCAGCAATCGAGTTTTTAAGAAGTCAACGAATGCTTTAGAACAACAATTACTATGAAAGCAAATCATGAAACTTCAATATTAAAATCTAAGTGCTAACCTGCAAACTGAAACTTTCTGAAAATAACTAATTACATTTAATAAAAACTGTTAAAATGAAGAATAAAAAAAACCAAAGAGATCCAAAGTAAGTGTGATCGTTCCTTCAAAAACAATTAAATTCCTATTTTATATATTATATAGCTAAAACGCTTAAAAAAAAAAAACTAAAATGCTAAATACATGAAAAGAACACGAAAACGAATTAATTTTTTATGGTATCAATTTCTATTTCTATATAATTTTTTATGGTATCAATTTCTATTTCTATATAATTTTTTATGGTATCAATTTCTATTTCTATATAATTTTTTATGGTATCAATTTCTATTTCTATATAATTTTTTATGGTATCAATTTCTATATCGCTACAAAAATTATCGTCTTCGCTTAAGAAAAAAAAAATAGAGCGTGGAAAGAAGAAGAAAAACTTATTATAACAATTCGCGATCGCAACGAACTATAGGGGGCGTTGTTGTATGTGCCGAATCCCTGCGATTTCCATATGAACAGTCATTCAGTTACACTGGAGACGTCTTTAATGTAGCATGTAGCATTGTAACGTTCCATCTTTATTGTGGCTGATTAAATTTAAAAAAGAAAAATGTTTGTTTTCTTTCTTATGCAAACGAAAACAAAATGGTATCATTTTTTTTTAGAGAAGGAACATCCAGAACACATCGGAAAAATATTTGTAAATAAAGAGAAAAAAATAGGTATATTCTTATAAGAGTTCAAACCTAATGCCTGAGAAATAGTTTTACTAAATTTAATGGTATAACATGAAAGGCCCATTTAAATTTTAACGTAAAATAAAGAATGCTTACGAAACAAAAAAAGAAAAAAAAGAACCATTCTTTTTTCGTCGCCATTCTTTAGTGTTACGAAAATGCGTCTTTGGGACTTGCCAAAAACAAAACAAGATGCAATTTTATTTTTTTAGGAGCGAAATATTTTATGGAGTGAAATATAACGAAAATGTACCAAAGTCCATAACATGAAACTTTATCTTAGTAAACGTCCGTTTTGGAAATGTTATTTCATTTTGAATCTTATTTATTAGAGTTCATAATGGCTATAGAATCAGGTGAGAGAAAAGTTTGTTTTGAATCTATGCTAAACTCTATATCGGCCCATTTTCCACCGAAATCCGATTGACTACTTTGATTTTAAACAAAGTGTTTCATTTTAAGATTTTTTCCAAACATTTTAAGTGTAGATTGGCGGCACTAAAAATCTGCCAAATCTGTAGCTGTGGTTAATACGTAAGTACCAAATTTTTCTTCCATACTTTTCTGAATCATATTACTTCAAATATTAGAATATGCAAGAAGTATACATAAACACATAATTTAATACCATTTAATTTTTCAAAAAAAAGTATTTTGACAACAATTTTATCAAAAAATTATAAACTAAAAAGCGTAAAATAAAGAATTCTTAGGATAAAAAAGATTTTAAAAATTCCTCATTTTTCAATAAAAACTTTCGTATTGTTTTTTTTTTTTTTTAATTCTTATAGTATTTAATCAGGCGTAAAAAAAAACATTTTGTAGAGAACGATCATCAAGTACGAAAAAAAATTATTTACAAGCAAATTTTGTATTATAAAAATCATAACACTTATCTGATTTATAAGTCCGGAGAATTCCAAAATGATATGTTCTTTGTTTGAAAACTTTATTCTCAAATAACATATACACAGTTTATCCCTTCATTACTTTTAGGTAACATACCACACATTAAAATTTTATAATTGTAAGATCTCGATATGAATTTTCTTTCAAAACTAAAAAACACTTACCAAGAAAACGATAAAAAATTTATTTATAATCAGCACAAAAGATACTTTTTCAAGTAATTCGGATTATTCTTTATTGTTGTTTTCTGAATTATGTAGATACAGAAAAATATACATTTCTATGAAGAAGAAGAATACTCTATAACTATTACAGTTCTGTATGGAATTCATTGGAACACATTTATTCATTGGAATGACAAAAGCAATGTTGACTTCATTTTAACTTGTAATGAATTGAAGACAGAAAAATTATTTTACCGCAATACACACATCTGTAACAGCAAGTAATCATGAAATTGGAAGTTATGTTGTTGGTAATAGAAAGGTAAAAATTATTGTGAAGTTGTTCTTCAAATGCTTGGCGTGTTCTGCTTCAATGTTTGGCATGTTCTGATTAGTTTTTTCAAGAAGTTTTACCTTTTCTTTAGGGAAATTTTGCTTCCTATTTGCTGCTAAGAAAATGGCGTCCGTAATTGCCAATGGTTATGTGGGAACTAATGCCCGATATTTACAGTCTCCAGCTAGATGGCGTATCGAGTGTTGCGATCGCGAATTATAAACAGCGACAAATATATCAAAGCGAAGCGTTCTATTTACGTATCGAATATGTTGCCACATTTTTATTACAAAAGTTAAACTTTTCTCCACTTTGATAAATGTAAACTAATGCGAACCTTACAATTAAATTATTAATTCCTTCGTATATTATTGGTTTAAGTTGTCGAAAATTAATATTTCAATTGTAAGGTTCGCATTAGCATACATTTATAAGAGTGGAGAAAAGTATATGCATTTTTGAATATGGCTCTTTGAAGACATAAAAGCATAGATTTTCTTACAAAATGACTGATAACTAAAAAACTAATCCAAATTTTTGAAAAAGGAAAAAAACACTTCTTCATTATGTCAAAACACAATTATGTGCCGAGTTTCGTGCCTGGGCGAGGCTTCTGGGGCGATATATTGTGATTACAAACACACACACAGCCGCGTTTATTATTATGTATAGATTATTTTTCCATTGTTGTCCAAAAATTTATCTATCTCGAGATGATCGTTTTATTAGCTCCTTCTTGGCTTGATATTAAAAAGGTACAAAAAATGGAAAAATAAAATTAAAAAAATAGCCAGATATCAATCGAAGTTTTTTTAAAATATAAATGTCTCCTTTGAGATGAAAGTGGAAAGCGTTTACAATTTGAACTGTTATACAACATAAAGTTATAAATGAGAAATAAATTTACTTTGTAAAGATTGTTAACAAGTAATTTTATTTCTCATTTATTACTTCTTATTGCATCACGCATTCCATACTCTTAAGTTTAAGGTTTTTTTTTTCTTTTTTTAGGTACAGTTGATTATTTTAAAGATTCAAGCAATCATTCATTTTTACGATTAATGTATAAACAAAATGTTGTTACATAAAATTATAATAACTATGTATTTTATAAACAAAATAACCTTTTTTTAGAAAAAAATTGGTTTTAATTTAAAAAATAAAAACAAATAAGAGGCCACTACTAGGATTAGCGAACAGAGCATCCTAGTCATTTTTTTAAAAAAAGAAAAAAAAAACGACTATTTGATATTTTGAATAAAAAATATTCATTCTTTAAATACTGCATTTAAATAACATATAAAAAAGAGCAAACTTTGCAAAAGTTAAAAGTTTAATAGGTGCAAAAAGTTAGGTAACTAAAGTGACTAATATTACATTGAAACCTGAAAATGTACACATAATGAATGAAAATTGACCTTTCTACCTATAATCCTAATATTATTCTATCTATAATCCTAATTTTATACTCCTTCTTACAATTTTATCAATATTTCTAAAAAATTATATTTTTGTCAACCAGGGATGAAAATTTAATTCTTGAAATCTGAAAATGTACACATAATCAATGAAAATTAACTTCTATCTATAATCTTCATTTAATTCTATCTAAAATCCTAATTTTATAACCCTTTTTATAATTTTATCTATAATCCTACAAAAATTATATTTTGCGTAACCAGGCTGAAAGATTTAATTCTTGGAATCTGAAAATGTACATATAATAAATGAGAATTGACTCTTCAATTTATAATTCTATAGGACTTTAAACAAGGATTCTATTTAGCATGAAGGGCGCCTTCAGTTCGCTTATTTTGAGGAATTTGCTTCAAAAGCGTAGAAGGAAAGAATGATAAATATATATTTTTTTGTTGTTATTTTACAACTTACGTCGCATAATTACTAGATAAATTCCATCAAGACAACCGTGAACTCAATTGTCGCACATAAAAAGTAAAAATAAAAACGACCTTGCGCTCACAGCATAGCTTCGGCCTCAGAAATCATTAAAATTAATAGATTGTTCAAAGCTTGCGTCTACTCTGGCCTTCAATATTTAGGCGCCATTCTAAGATCTGTATGTTTACCATCTTTTTCTATTCCATCATAGACTTGTTTTTATATTTGAACAATTCAACTGATTGGAACAGTTCAGACGATAGCATTTACAGTGGCAAGCTTACAAATGACAGATTGATATGGAAAAACTAAACAAAATATACCACCTAGAACTAAATACAAGGTAATCTTAGAATAACGTAATGAAGCGAGAAATATTTTTCCGATCTCTTTTGTAATGTATAGTAATTACACCTTTTTCTTATTCCTGATCCTAATGAAGAGTTCTATAAGAACGTTGAAACCTTTGTTTTACGATCACCCAGCATATAACTGCACAATATGTAAACAGCAAGAGTCCCACTCACTTTTAAAGAATTGCATCAGTAAAATCTTGGTTTTGTACCAGAAAAAAACTTAATTTGTATCAACTAAGAAGCAAGTTTTGTCGCTACGAAAACGCTTTAGTAGCAGAGACACAAATATAATGGTAAATAAAAGGTTTCTTTGGAGATCCATTAAACAATTTTTGCATCAGTTTTTGTGTCAGGAATATCTAGGTTTACTATCGTATCAGGAAAAATGTAATTTGTATCAGGTGAAAACATTTTTGTATCAGAAAAACTCTGCTTGTATCAGGTAAGAAGATAATTTTTTGATAAGAAAACACTTTTGTAGCAGTGACAGAAATACTATGGTAAATTGAAAGATTTCTTTGAGATCCATTAAAAAAATTTTGTATCAGAAATATCAAGATTTAATATCAGGAAAAACTTAATTTGCATTAGCTAAAAATATTTTTTGTATCAGAAAAAGAGAACTGTATTATTTAAGAAGCAAATTTTGTTAATAAAAAAAACTTTTGTAGCAGATACACAAATATGATGGTAAATAATTTATTTCTTTTGAGATACTTTAAACAGTTTTTTAACAAGAAAATACAAACAAAATAATATATATATTTTTTTAATTTTCTCAGAAATACATTTTTCTAAAGCTAAAATTTCAGTTTTCAGTAAAATTTTAAAAATTTATGATAAAATACTTGCTTAATATATCAAAAAACAATATAAAGAATGCATGAAAGAGTTTTATCACTAAAATTAAAACATTATTTATCATAGAAAAATTATGATAAAAATTTTATCCTAAGATCGGTGTTTATCAATTTAATTGAATACAATGAAAGTAATATCATTAAAAAAGTAATTTTAGCACATTAAAGACATTTAATCGCTTGTAAAATATCTGAAATGTTTTAGAAACTGTTTAGATAGTTTCACTTTCAAACGAAATAATTTTTTCTCTTTATGTAAGGTTTTTTCTGCAGAAAAGATTAGTTTTTTTCAATCAAATGAAAAAATATTAAATAATAGAATGTAATTTTTATACATAAAAGTAACATACATAAATTGTAAAGTAAGAAAAACAAATTGCAATATTCCCGCATTTTCAAAAAAAAAAAAAAAAAAAAAAAAAAAAAAAAAAGAATAACATTTTCTTCCCTTTTTTGTATTTTGCGAATCGTTATCACACGGTTGGTCGTTATTGCATTAAATAAACGGGATTTCTAGAAACCATAAAATCTGTGGAAATAACTCGAAAAAATAAAAAGATTGATGACAAAACCACGTGAATTTCAGACCAAATGACGCGAATCACACGCGCCAAAAAGAAGTTACTTAAATGCACGTTTTGATTATTCGCTTGTTAAAAAATAAAATCTAGCAAAAACTGCCGGAAAATCGATCTAAAAAGCGATAGACTTATTTATATTTTTCATTAAATTTTTAAAAGTGTATTTTAATAATTAAACAACTTCTTAAACATGTATATGCTAAATACGAAATTTCATTTTTTTTTTTTTTATTTCTTTTATTTTCCCATCATCATTCTAAAACTAAATTAAAGCAATCATATTTTTTATTATTTATTTTCAGAGTGCATCTTGGAAGTCAAATTAATCTTTCAACTCTGCATGCCTAACATGAAATTTTGTTATTTTATTTCATAATTTTAAAATATACAAATCATACTGTAAATTATTATTATTATTAAATTTTTATTTTTTGCAAAAGTATATATTATTTACAGTCAAACTAAACTTAGATATGCCAACAAAAAATTTTTTTATTTTAATTTATCGACTAAAAACAAAGAAATCATATTCCATATTTTTTTTTTTTAAATTGTTTAACCGTCAAGCAGAACTTTAATCACAAGTATGCCAAACATAAAATTTTATTTATCAACCTTCTAGCAGAAATTTCTTTTTGAATTATTGCTTATTTTTGGAATAATAAGCAGGGGCAAGATTGACAAGCCAGTATAAGATATTTAAAAGCTAAAAAATGCTCTCCCAAATAACTGGGCTTTGAAGTATTTTCCAGCCTTATCATCGATAACAAAAGCAATGATAAGTTCGGCACACTTCCGCCAAGTGGATAAAAGACGACCCTCTCTTCCCCCTCATCATAATCCTTTTCACCCCTCTGAACTTTCTCGATCAAGGTTCTACCTATAAGATGATTTGTGATGACTGGAGAGATGGTTCTTTGGCTTTTACGAGGAAATATAAGGAAGAGAAGGGAAAAAAATGTTGAGTGCCTTTTTTTTATTTTGACAACAAAAATTTCAGAGGAATTTACTGCCTTTAATGCAGGCTGAAATATTTAGTAGGAAAAAAAGTGTCCCGGGTTTTGCGATTGCGCTGCAGCAATTTATTTCTCTTTAGCGTTTTTTAAAAGCTGATATTGTTTACTTGGAATTATTTTTTTAACCTATTTGTTTTACTCTTTGCAAAAGAAATGAAATAAGAATTTTAAAAGCAGTTTTGCTTTCTTATTTAAACAAAAAGTGACAGACGTTCAAATATTTCACTAAGAAAAAAAATAAGAATTCAAAGCGATTAGCAATATTCGTAGTGTCCTGGAACTAACCATAGAATATCTTCAGTTTTTTTTTTCATATTCCATCTTTGAATGAAAGGAAAGTTCTTGTTAATTCTTGCATCATTCTCTCTGTCAATATTTTTTTGAATTGATTGTAGTTTTATAAGTCCTCTACCCTTTCAAGCGCAGTGGAACATCAATTGCCCCTCTTATTTTTACCAATAAAAATTTTTTATATATTTTCCCACTAAAATTGTAGTCGTTTTTATCTCTTAAACAACGCGGTTTATATTCAACCAATTTTTATTTTGAAAAAAGTAAAGATATAGCAAATCGCTTAAGTGAGATATGCATTTGATAATCACAATTCTGTTGGTTCTTTCTTGACCAAATTTTAGGATTAAAAATTTTTCCAGCAAAAGGTTCTAAACTCTAGTATAATGCTAAATTGAACTATATTATCGTACCTCTTATATTTGATTACGCAATAATGTACCTCAACTTCAGAGGGAAACATAGTTCAATTTAACGCCTTACAATGGCTGTAGTATATTTCCACTATTTCAAGGTACTGATACAATCATTCAATGTTAAACGGAATATTCTGAAATAACTCGCCATCATATAAAAACACACTCAAACATATTTAATTCCTCAAGTTGAAAAATCCTAAAATTTACCTTTAATCCAAAAATTACAATGATTCAATTATTACGCTTTCTACTGTCAAACGATGGTCAAAGTGGTTCAATTAAATATTACACAAAATTTTAACAAGAAGAGAGATAACATAAGCATGGAATCACCCCTGATTATTTTTATAATTTTATAACCGTCATTGAGCAGCAGACCGAATTTCCAGTTCACGGCTCCGTAGCCTTGTAATTTTGAACCCAATCCAGAAGACAAGGGAACTTCTGGATCAAGTATAGGGAGAAATGTCCCATCGTGGAGGACTTCTTGATGGAACTAACCCGTATTCGCGTTACATGGAAAGGAAAACCACGAAGAGCTCCCACCGTTAGCCTGACGGCAAGCTTTCACCGGGATTGGAACCCAGTTCACCTCATTGGGAGGTGAGCACTCTACCCCCGAACCACCACGGCTGTCACTCCTGCTTATATTACAGCCAATATATACACATAATAAGAGGCCCCACTCCAAATGAAATAAGAAAGATAAATATTTTTTAAAAAAATTAAGTTTGGCTTTAACTTATAAGTGCCCTAAATTTTTCTTTTACCTTTTTCATATTATAATGTCAACTTACATGCAAAAGATTTAAAATAAGAAAAGCATTATTTGTGAGTTGATTTAATTTTTATTTTCAGAAAATTGATATTACCTAACAAATAAATTTGATAAATTATGTCTTTTTATGCAAACAATAAATCTTGCAAAAGATTTCTTATTTTTTTTTTTTTTTTGAATGCTATACATGCTTTGCTAGATACTTAGTACGGTTATTTTTTATCCTACATTATTTTCATCATTATCACCAAAAACTCTTACTCTGTCGATTAAATTTTAGTATTTTTTAACAGTTTAGTTTAATTAAATTTTAAATTTGTATATGATGAACTTCTAAATGGGAAATCAGGTTTGTTCAATTCACTGTTCTCAAAAACAATTTCTTATAACATTGTGTTAAAAGATGTAGAATCTTTTAAATTAGAGGGTCGCCAAGTGGTTTCGTCAAAAGAGTCTCAAGATTTAAAAATCGGGTCCTAATTATAAGTAGGAATTATGCTTGTTCCTATTTTTAAGACAGTGACTATATTTTTTAAGGAGCTGAGGTGGCGCAGGGGATAGAGCTTTTGCCTCCAAATGAAGTGAATTTGGTTCGAAATCCCCTGTTAACGAATACGGATTCTGCTCTCGGCTCGCACCAACCACAGTGTTGACGTAAAATATCCTCAGTGGTAGAGAGATCAGGGGTTCGAATCCCCTTGTCGTCCGGCTAACCGTTGGCGGATTTTGCGAATTTCCTCTCCGTGTAACTCAAATGGGGGTAAGTTCTATCAAAAAGTTTTGATCTAGCAGTTACGTCGTCTTCTGGGTAAGTTCAATTCGTCGTCTTCTGTGTTGGGTTCTGGGTTGGGTTGCAAGGCTAACGAATTGAATATCGATAGTCGTAAACTCAAAATTGGCACAGCTATTCAGCATCAGTTATAAAATCAAAATATAAAATAAAATATATATCTTTAAAGTCAATCATATTTTTTTTTAAATAGTATTCTAAGTTATGTAGAACTACAAGTGTAACACGTAAATTGAATCATAAGATAACCTAATTTTATGGGAGATGGATTTTATGGATTTTTTTTTTTTTAGGTTTTTACTTACTTAATTGTATCTGATTGGTAAGCACGCATTGTCCTATGGCTGTGTGCCCCATTAAAAATCATTTTAGTTAGGACTGAGGGAAAAAACGCATTTGAAATCAAAACGCAATATGGAACTAGTCGAATAATTTATTTTCCTTGCAAATGCAATTTTTTTTATAATTCCGAAGCTAACAGCAGTGTCAAATAAAAAAATGCGCCCTCTTCATTAATAATAGGGAAAAGAAAATTAACAAGCTATCACTGTGTAATAAAAAAAAGGAAAGTTAATAGGTGATTATTAGATTTCCGTTCAATACAGTGCCAGAATAAAAAAATAAAAAAACATAATTTATAGGCTATCGTATAATTTTTGCTGTCAATAAACTTTTTATCTTAAAAATCCAGTAAGAGATGCGTTAATTAAGCAATTGATTATTAATAAAAAGAAGTAGAACAGATATCCTGAAATTAAGAGAAATATTGCTCCAGTTTATTGATCTACATTTTTTTTTCTTGTCGGAAGACGTAATTGAAATTCAGCACCTAATCATAGGGTCGATATTTGTCAGCAGCGGCAAAAAAAATTTATCACGGTAGGTCGTAAAATTGGACAATTGAAATTTAACGCATTAGTCGAGAATTTTGCCCTCTGAGAATAAAAGTATGGTTGAAACTAATGGTACAATTTACCGCTCTATGGGAACACCAAAAAGCACTGTAACTTTTACCCAAGTGGTTTGGTAATAATTTTGGCAAAATTAATAATAAAATATGGTTTTATAATATGTGTTAAAATTTAATAAATATGGTAAAATTTGGTAATTTTATCATGATACATGGCATAAAAACCATTTATTCGGATAAATTTACTTTTTAGTTTTGTATTTTCACTAAATATGTGGTAATAAGAACTATAATTTTGAAAACTGGAATTTGTGGTTAATCTTTACCATATAAACGGAAACCGTAACAAGATAAATGTGTTTAAATACCTGATATTTTCATATTATTACCAGAATTTTTTATCAAAAATGTCTTTACCATATAGTTCGATAATTTTAACAGAATATTTTTCTCCAAATGTAGCTGAGCGAGATACTTAGATAATTTGCGGCCTTGTTTTATTTTTTAATTATAACCACAAACACTGTTTAAAGATTCATTTTTATTTATTTTAAATATTCAAATAAAGCATCGGCTTTACAGATAAAAATTCCAAGACACATTATAAAAATCTCATCTTCTTATACATAACTAATACTTCTCCTTTATACTAAATATACAGACAACATGCAAAATTATAAGTGTAAATAGTTCAAAATGCTGAACACTATACAAAATAATAAAATAGAAGTAACTAAAATAACTCACATACCTAATTATTTCAAAAATTCAAAAATTTATTTGATGATTTGATGTTTTTAAAAAAAAAAAATATAATAAGCTCATATTTGTTTCGTAAATATGTATATATATTTTCTTGTATGAAAATAATAAAACATCTTTATTATACTGCTTCGTATTATTTATTACCCAATCATCTTATCAGTGTTGCACAACTCATCTATATCGGGCTTGTAGGTGTCATTGTTCAACTTTTCAGCTTTGTAATTTTGAACTTGACCTAGAAGACAAGGTAACTCGCCTTCATATTCAAATTTTTAAAGTGAAAAACATACGCATTTGCATTATATGGAAAGAAAAAGGACAAAAACTTTCCACCGTTACTAATTTAAGTAAAGGTTAATTTTAAACCTGTTTAACGAAGGCTTAGGGCTAAAAATAATTTTACACCACAACAAAGGTGAATCGTTTTCTTACAATAGATGGACTATACTGTTTCGCTGAAGATGAAGAATAGACCATTCACGTGTCATATGGACGGTTCTTACTATATAGAATATTTTATTTTATTTTATAACCGTCGTTGAACAGTCGGCTTACGACTACTAATGTTCAACTCCGTAGCCTTGTAATTTTGAATACAATTCAGAAGACAAGAGAAGTCCAGCATCAAGTATTGGGAGAAATTTTGCCTTCATAGAGGACTTTTTGATGGAACTAACCCGCGTTTGCGTTACATGGAGAGGAAAACCACGAAAACCTCCCACTGTATGTCTAACGGCAAGAGGACTGTAACCCATGATCCGTCTACCACGCATGACGTCAGCACTGTGATCTGTGCGAGCCAAGTACGGGATTCGTTTCGACCATTCATCGCTGGGATTAGGATCCGGTTCATCTCATTGGAATGCGAACGCTCTCTCCCCTGAACCACCACGGTTCTACAAAGAATATCGTACATTGGAATCAGAATATGGGGTGGCTAAAATTTCGCGGGTACAGTACCTCACGTGTTGCAAAATACTTTTCAATTTCAGGCACGCCTAATTTTGTTCGCTCAAAACTTTTTTAACAGATTTAACAGAGATAACAAATGAGAATACGAACGCTATCATTAATTAAGAAACGACAGTCTTGTAAGAAAAAATTTAAAACTTCCAAAACAACTATTTATTTTCATATACAAGTGTTAAGAAAGCAGTAGCTGGAGTTTTCAGAAAACTGCTATTACAAGTTAGTTCCGGAAACCATACATCATTAACGCTACAAACAATAAATATTCATATTTTTCTTTTAAAAAGTACTTAAGGCATAACAAAGTACAAGTTGATTGAGGAAAAAAGCTTTCATTGTTTGTTTCAAGAGAATTTCGGTAACATAAAGACTCAAAGAAACTCATTTTCACTAGAAATATGGAAATATTAAATAACAGAATACACGGCTAAACAATACTTCTATTGTTGATTTAAAACTTATAACAAATCAGATATTATTAATTTTACTTAACTTTAATTCTTTCAACTTTTCGTCAATGAATGAATTCATTTTTTTTTTTTTTATTTTTTTTTAAGTTTTATGACGATTCTTTTTCACATAGAGCAAATTTCGATAAAGGTACCTATTCGCGCTAACTATCATCGCCAAGGCACCAAAAAGTTTTTGCATTTGCAAAAAAAATTTTAAAAAATGTAGTTAATTGTTCATGTTAACACTTCAAATGGCTAAGGGTTAAACACTTCAAAGTTGGTTACCTTAATGTGATTTTTTTTTCTGTGTACCACTGCTCGGTTGTCATCAAAATTGGGCGACTTTTTAGCACGGTTTCCGATACGAAACTCTTCCCGGGATTCTGATAGATTACACTTATTTTTAGATCTGGGTTTAATTAACATGTTAAGAACTGGTATGCCCAGCAAAAAGCATTCTACTGTGTCATGTAGCACGTACATGGCTGTAAGATTCATGAAATTTAATTTAAAAAAATTTTTTCGATCAGCAAATCACTAGGTCATAGGTGCCAGATGTGGGCGCCACCTCCCTTGATGGATATTGAATAAGATGGACATGTGGATTATAGAGGATGCGTAAAAACGTACAATTAGAAGAGAAACTTTTAAATATTGAGTGCATTTTAGAACTAATATTTTATGTTGCATTAAGAAACTAGTGCATATTCAACTCTGCATTAAATTACATACATTTAAAACAGTTATTAATTCAATTATTTATTAAGAAAAAGATTACTAACCAATTTTATAATGAAAATAACAATTTGCCTGCTATTAAACTCAAAAATATTTGTTGCACTTAAAAATTTGAGGTGACATTTATTTTCTTCTCAAAAAGTTACCTATTCTTTCTGAATTTTATAAATAAAAAAAATTTGTAATTTTTTTTAATTCAGCATATATATATATAACGTAACAATAGTTGGAGATTTTTAAAATATTTTACTTAAAAGCTATTTTATTTATTTAACAGCGAATCTAAATACTCTCTTATACAAAAGATCTAAAAGAAACAGCGAATAAGTTCAAATATTAATAAAATTGAAATTTTAGGTCGTTGACATATCTATAGATATGGCCAAGCCATCTCATCTGCAAAATTTTAATTACCTTAAACTATATTTGGTTCCCTAAATTTGCCCTATAACTCAAAGTTGTATATTTCAAACACAAATGGAAAAAAAATTTCAAAAAAAAAAAATAAATAATAAAAAAATAGAAAACTCTCCTTTTCCTTAAAAATTAACGAGCCAAAACTATTTTTAAAAAAATCAACATAATATAATTTTTAAAAAAAATACATAAAAAACCAAAAAGGAGATAGAATATTTTTTTAAAATAATCTTGACCCTTTTCGAGAAATTTTCTTTTGAATTCAAATTCCAAGATGAAGATGTTTGGGTACTCTAGCAAAATTTGTGAAAAGAAAAAAAAAAGGGCGGGTTTTAAAACCAAACGTCTTATTTTACGCGTAAAATTTTAGAAACAAGTAACAATAAACGTGATCTAGCTTATCTTGGAAATGTTACTTCTTATCAGTAAAGTACTAGACCGAAACATACGTCGAAAGTAAAATTTTAACTCTAACATAAATAACACTGGAAGTTTATATTTGTTTTAACCGTAAAGCTTTTTATCTTATCAGAAAAATCCTTACCTTAAAATAAAAGTTTTAAAAAAAAATTTAAGTTACAGATAAAGATTTTTATCGGATCTGTCGTTATTGACATTTTAACTTTTTCAACGGAAAGAGTAGAAAAGGAACTCGGTGATAACAGTAGACGAACACATTTCATATTAACTCAGTTACTACTAATAAATGTTCATTATTGCTTGTGGATATTTAATTCTTAAGTTTCATAGGGGATTTAATGGTTTCAACATACCCTATTGTTTGTTACTTGTCTTAATTTTTTTTTCTATTTAAAACGTGTTTGTTTCAAATCACACACATTCTCTACCAACAAGCTCAATTTTTGAATGTTCATGGTATCTAAGATATAAAAAGTGTGATTTTTGCAGGCATGCAACATGCATTCTTGTAGTTATAATCTGGAATTTTTAAATTTATTTCAAAAATTTTTGATGCGTTGGTTTCTAATATAAAAACAGTTTTAATTCTTTTCCATCATCTCTAATTATGTGTATAAAGTGGAGCTTAATTTTCGCTGACGCACAGTGCCCCCAAAGAAAAAAGCGGACCACCCTGAATAACGTTTAAACTAATAATGATCGGATCAAAAAGTCAGACATTTAAAATTCGATTTATTAGTTACTATTTAACCGATTTCGCTCACTTGAATTTTGCCATGTTTGCCATGCAACAATTTTACAACAATTTTCATCGTGCCTGACTAGAAAGAATCAACCAAAATTAACTAAAAAGCTGCATGTAAAACAATAAAATAGTATTGAAGAATTATGTGTGCTTAATTTTTCATAGAAATAATCAAATAACAAGTTAAATAACGAAATTCTATAACGAATTTTTATTAACGAAACAACGAATTTTTTTCTCTTCTCATTTTTTCAATTTTCAAATGACTACAGAAAAAAATGAGCTACGTAGGGAAATATAGGCACTTTCTAATTATCACAATAAAAATGCCTAACATCTTCGATGTTTTGTAGCTAATTATTGAATTAGGTAAAATCGTGATTATTATCATCAATGATGATAATTAAACCCGTTACTTCCGAGAAAACTCTCGGCAACTATCGAATGTATAAACTTTCGACAAATATCGCAATAATTATTGAAATAATTAAAAAAAATATCGCAATAATTATCGAAATAATACAAAAAATTCGCAATAATTATCGAAATAATTAACAAAAATATCGCAATAATTATCGAAATAATTAAAAACATATTGCAATAATTATCGAAATTAAAAAAATATCGCAATAATAATCGAAATAATTAAAAAAATATCGCAATAATTATAGAAATAATTAAAAAAATATCGCAATAATTATCGAAAAGAACACTTACGTGAGTGTTGAGTAAACTCCCATTGTAATATTTAAATCAGGTATTTTTTATAAAATTATTATTTTCTATCAATGAGGGAACGAAAATATTATCCTTTGTAATTGTAATGAAAATTTGTTAGTTTATTAAAAAAAATAACCTGAAATCTCGTGAAATATCAATGTATTCTGACGATATATTTCAACATTCAAATTCCAATATTACCCAGCATTTAAAAAGTTTAATAAATCAAAATAATAGTTTTGTAAACAAAATTAATTCCGAACATTTTGGTTATTTAAATTTAAAATCAGAATTTCATTAAACGACCAAAATTTGCTTTTAACGCCATCAATGATAACTCAATAATGTCGCATTCTCATAATATCTTTGCAATCTGCTAACACAATAGAAAACCGTTTAGTCGAAATCCGTCACAACTGAAGGGTAAAAAAAAAAAAAAGAAAAATAAGAACATAAATAAAAATAAAAAAGAAGAATAAAACAGAAGCTTCTCATAGGAAACAAACATAGTAGAATGCTGCTTTATAATCTACACATCGTGGCTATAATTTGAATGATAACTTTTGACTTGGTTTGTGACGTCAACGGAAACCTGTTGAGGTGCGACGTGACGTAATAAGCACATCGCTCATTCTTATTACTGTAGCAATTAACTTAACGTGAGGGTGATTTTCTGCTTCCCTGTTTTATTTTTCCTTATAACAGCTCTTAAAATACGATTTATAGGACAGCGGAACAGTACGTTTATTTTTAGATTAGGCGTCTTCCAAGAATCTACCAAATTCAAATCGCCAACGTGTAATTAGTCGATGGCTTTCACTAATGGAGGACGCACATTCTAGCTGACAGTTAATCATCAGCATTAATTATTACGAGCTTCCTTTTGGAGACATAAACAAGTATGGAGTTAATTTCGTAACATTTAGCACATAAGAACTATTTTCTATTTAGCTTCAGGTTAGTTCTCACTGAAGTGAATATATCAGATTCAGGCGCGTGAAAATTACAAAAATGCAAACGATTTTAATTGAATAAATAACATAACAGAAAATGAACTTGCTTTAACAAATTACGAAAGAGAAAATTATTTTAATTTAGAGAAAGTGATTGAAAATGGCATTCTATTATTGAATCCATTAAAATGTTTTGTTTGATAAAATATTTCGAAAGAAATTCTTGTTTTTTCTTTTATATATTGTTATTATCGTATCACTTATGAGTCAATAAACAAAACTCGTTGATTACAATTTGACTCAAATTGTAAGTCAAATAGTTATCAGTCTTGCAATCAATAAACCGGTCTGTTAATTATAAATAAATTATATTCATTCAGTCCAGATGTAAAATTGAGTTCAAAACATATTCATCCTATTTTTATTATTATTATAAACGTGTTTCTGACATTGCTCTCAGAAATAAAAGGTTATTTTCAAGTATTTTATCTGCAATAAAACACCATTTTCGGGTATTATATTCTAGAATAAAACTTTATTCGCTGATACTGCACGCTAGAATAAAACCTACTTCACCATCGTTATGTTAGGAATAAAATATTATCTTATTAGAATCTATCTTTTTCCAAAAACGTGTTGTCCTGCAGTGGACTTATCGTTAAGACACTGTTCTCAATAAAACACCGAATTCAAGCATCACTGGCTGCTGTCAGTAAGCTGGTGAGTGACCACTTTTTGGTACACATTTTATCTACCCACTGAAGGGATGAAAGGCTAAGTCAACCTTGCCTAATTCGAGGATAGAACCCAGGAGACCTGAATGAATGTCTTCAAAGTTATAAGTTAGCTTATTGTTTCCTAATTTTTTTAAAAATATATGTAACATTTAAAATTAAAAATATACGTACTCTGCCAGATTTAGATCTTGAAAAAATTCAGAACCAGACAATAGAGAAAACAATATTATTTTTAATTTAAAAACTACTTTTTTGTCTCATTGAGGTTTGAAAACCTCTAAGATGCCATCTTTTTCTAAGCATGGTAATTTTGTACCCAGTGGCGAAATTTTCTCGTTTTACGAGATTGTATAACATCTGTTAATAACAAAAATGAACTTTCATTAATGGGCGTATATTTTTTATAGTAGGGTGATGGCATCATTACATTTACATTTCGATGGCTATTACATTACATTTCGTACACTCCTGTAAGGAAGAATTGAAGCGATTGAGCATGCAATAGTGATGAAATGCGCAAGCGCTCTTGAAAAAAAAAAAAAAAAAACATATTTATGTGAATAAAAATAAATGATTTCGCAAAACCCTTTAAGTAAAAAATGCTGAAATAGTGAAATATCATATTAACTTCGACCACAAAATCAAAACAAACATTTACAATAAACGTGGATATTATGGAAATTTAACTCCTTTCCAACAAAATTGTATAATTGAAAAAAACATATTTATAATAATGAAAATTTTAATTAATGAAAAAAAAAATTTTTTTCTTGTGGACCTAGAGGAATTAAACAACCATAATTTTAAACTAAAACCGAAAATATTTCTTTTTTATTAAATTGAACAATTATTGTAAAATCAAGTTATTGGTTTTAACATTCTGTAAAAACGAATCCTCTGACTTTCTTTCCTGTTGATGTTCTTCTTGATCTATCTGTAACATGCACATATTGTAAATTCGAAGGTAATGTAAGTAGAAAAAACAACATTCAACAGCTATAAACAGCGTGCTTGCAGTAGCCTAGTAAAACTATACCAATGTAAAGATACGTAGGATCTTAAAAAAAAAAACGCAAGCCTGGGTGGTTGCTTCAAATCTTACAAAAGGGAGCTTACGGAATCAAACGTAAATTTGCAAAATCTTTCTAATATTAGGCGGTTATTATTAACTTAGACAATTTTGCCAGGTTTAGACCCTGATAAACTTTTGAACCGATCTGTAAAGAAAACGACTAAATAAAACATTCCCGCAAACAGCCTATTGTGGGCCAGGGAGGTCATGGAGGTTAAAGCTCCACAATTTTGTGACCAACGGCATAATTGTGGTCAGCACAGGCCACCTTTACTTCCCAGATAAGCTGGTACCCAGCTGGGTGGGCTTCACTGGGAATCGAACCCTGTTCTTCAAAATGACATTTAAATTTAAAAAAACAAACAAACAAACAAAAAAACATTTTCTATTCTCAAAATGACGATAATTATTTTCCTTTTTTTTATGGTTTATAAACTTGTCAAGAAGCTATCTTATTTACCTACCCGATAAATGTACATCCAGTGGCAAAGTTTTCTCGATTTATGATGTCTTATAAGGTCTGTAAGTAACACGAATGAATGATCACTACAGGTTTAAACTTTAATACGGCTTAAGCTAATTAATTTTTATTCTTTTGACGCATTTAACAAGAATGGAAAGGAAATTTAAGAAAGTGTTTTAAGATAGCTTAATATCAATAATACATGTCATCCACTTTCAGCACTCTGTCACCTCACATTCTCACTTTGAAGTCAACTACCTCATTCTCTCTAATGTCAAGAGTGACACTCAATACGCGCCTAGGATTTAAACCTTTTCTATATCACAGCAGACGGTGATATCACAATCTATGCCCACTAAGTTTACGTCCATTACATCGCCGGTTACTTAATCCCCACAAAGATAGTATGAGAGGATCCTTTTAATAGATATAGTTGGAAAGTGCAATGTTATTGGATCCTGATCGAAATTCGCAGGCCGCATCTTCTTCGATATTATAATCCGATTGAAATTACAGAAACAGAACAATCTATGCTTGTATGCAGATAAAAATTGAGAGGAGAGAACTATTTCAAATTTGAACCACTTATACAGTACTGTCAAATAAGTTACATAATTTATTTATTTTTTCTTTATAATCAGCACGCTTTATTTTTAATTAATGCGTTTGTTGAATAAATAATCTAAAGAAGCTGAAGCAGAAAGATAGTTCTGAATTGAAAACTTCATTCACTTCCGAAATAAATGAAATAAAAGTTAAAATGTTTCAACATAGTACATAAATGTTAAAATGTTTCAACATACTACATAGACTCTCCAGGGATCAATGAGAAGAAACGAAAATGATTTGTAAAATAAAACGTAAAGTTTATTAGTATATTTTTTATTTCATTTTTTACAAGGATTTTAACAATATATGCGAATGGTGTTTAATACGAAACACTCTTTATATATCTAAATAATTAAATAAATTGATAAAAAATTTATATAAACACAATATCTCTGCAATTTGAGGAGCTTTTCATTTTTTCACAATAAGTCACTTATAGCCCAAGATCATCAATTTTATCTAGCTGTAGGATGTTTTAAAGCTATATTCGTTCTTAAAATTCATGAATGGACATGTTATAGACACCATCTTATCCCTTTGAAGCAGAATTTTTATTAAACGTATTTCTCATGCATTTTTCATTATTATTTTTTGAGTTCAAAATTTAACTCTCCGTGAAACTCGTCTTTAATCAAACATAGGACTAGGAAATATTACTAATGTTACTAACTCGGAATTACAAACTAGGAAATATCACTAATGTTACTAACCAGGAATTACAAACTAGGAATTATCACTAATGTTACTAACTAGGAATTACAAACTAGAAAATATCACTAATGTTACTAACCAGGAATTACAAACTATGAAATATCACTAATGTTACTAAAGAGGAATTACAAACTAGGAATTATCACTAATGTTACTAACCAGGAATTACAAACTAGGAAATATCACTAATGTTACTAACCAGGAATTACAAACTAGGAAATATCACTAATGTTACTAACCAGGAATTACAAACTAGGAAATATCACTAATGTTACTAACAATTACAAACTAGGAAATATCACTAATGTTACAAACCAGGAATTACAAACTAGGAAATATCACTAATGTTACTAACTAGGAATTACAAACTAGGGAATATCACTAATGTTACTAACTAGGAATTACAAACTAGGAAATATCACTAATGTTACTAAAGAGGACTTACAAACTAGGAATTATCACTAATGTTACTAACTAGGAATTACAAACTAGGAAATATCACTAATGTTACTAAAGAGGAATTACAAACTAGGAATTATCACTAATGTTACTAAAGAGGAATTACAAACTAGGAATTATCACTAATGTTACTAACCAGGAATTACAAACTAGGAAATATCACTAATGTTACTAAAGAGGACTTACAAACTAGGAATTATCACTAATGTTACTAACTAGGAATTACAAACTAGGAAATATCACTAATGTTACTAACCAGGAATTACAAACTAGGAAATATCACTAATGTTACTAACTCGGAATTACAAACTAGGAAATATCACTAATGTTACTAACCAGGAATTACAAACTAGGAAATATCACTAATGTTACTAAAGAGGAATTACAAACTAGGAATTATCACTAATGTTACTAACTAGGAATTACAAACTAGGAAATATCACTAATGTTACTAACTAGGAATTACAAACTAGGGAATATCATTAATGTTACTAACTAGGAATTACAAACTGGGAAATATCATTATGTTACTAACCAGGAATTACAAACTAGGAAATATCACTATGTTACTAACTAGGAATTACAAACTAGGAAATATCACTAACGTTACTAACTAGTAACTACAAACTAGCAAATATCACTAATGTTACTAACTAGGAATTAAAAACTAGCAAATATCACTAATGTTACCTTTAAAAGATTAAGAAAAAACAGTACTGTCTACAATTAACTTTATAACCTACAATTAAATTATTATTATCCACCTACGAACGGACTAACTAAAATAAGAACAATTTTTAGGATCGGAGCTTAAATTGTTTTTGAATCCACGATCCATATTTCGAGACACCAATTCTGAAGATATAATAGAAGACAGTAAGATTTACAGACAGTAAGACAGTATTCATATATCTAGACATATAAGAGACCCTAAACAGGCTCACTCACTCAAACTTTTATTTTTATAACAAGTGTGAAAAGAAAAAAAATTAAAATAAAACACAGTAAAAAATACATTTAATTTGAAATTTCATTATAGAAAATATGCATTTAAAAAATATTTTTTTAAAAGTTTCAGTAATATTATTAACCAGTACAACACGGTATACGAAAAAAAATGGAATATAAATAGTAAAATGTATTGAAACTGTGAAAAGAAATGGAAAGTTTGTATTTAACGAAATAATAGAGAAAAGCGTACTTAAGCAACGAATATATGCACGTTTATGTAATTATTCGCTGAAACACTTTATGCTATTTATGTCAATCGTTGAGTCATAGACATTTTGAGCATATTATGTAACATTAAATAATCCAAATATAAGCTTGAAAATAGAACGAAATCGTATATTATGGCTGACAGTCTCTTCCTCCTGCAATTCTTATGTTTGTTTTGTTTCGCAGTTTTGATAGGTTTTTTTTTTTGTTGAGATAAATCGTTAAAACAGTATTTGATCTTACCCTTACATTAATGGTCACCATAAAAAGACCGAACATTCTTTCATAATTCTTATTTGAAGAACGTGTCGTCATCTAATGTTCCATAATTGATAAAGCGTAAGACTAAATTATGTTTTGTATAAAACAAGTTTAAATTTCATAAATTTTAAAAAATTAAGAAAAAAATGAATTACAGTAGAGCTTCGATTATACGAGCCTCTTTCATCCGATTACCTCTTTTAATGAAAGTCGAATCATCATACACTTACAGTGTTTCCCAGAGTGTGTTACGCGTACCCCCAGGGGTACGGGAACAGTTTAATGGGGGTACGCGTTCTTATGCGAAATATCTTGCGACAAATGAAATTTTCAAAAAATTTTATTTAAAAACAAAGCTAGCCATGAAAATTTACGATTACGTATTTTTTTATTGGCTGTTTTTGCGGAATTAACAGATAATAATTAGTGGTGTCAACAGCCAGTTGTGATTTTTAACTTTCGTGCAAATTTTTTATAGTAAAAAATACATTCATTTTCTTTATTAGTGGTACACAGCGTTACGAAAAATTTAGAAAGGTTACACAAAAGTCATAAGTTTGGGAAACACTGCCGTACATCAATGGTTACATTAATTGTCATAAAAAATTGAACATTCTTTTATCTTATTTGAAAAATGTCATCATTTAATGCTCCCTAATTTATAAAACGTATGAAGACTAAATTATTTTTTGTATTAAACAAGCATAAAATTCGTAAACTTAAAAAAATTAGGACAAAAAAATTAATATCACAGAAAAACTTCGATTGTAGTAATCTCCTTCAATCGAATACCTCTTTTATTCAAAGTCAATATTACCAATGTTACCGTTTTTTCACACACGCTTTTAATTTTCTTCTCTTTTCAATAACATTAATAAGTTGTCGTATTTCAACTATATAGAAAGCTATTAAAGTAAAAAATCCTATTTGTATTACTTGACAGTACAGAACTGATAATTTTGTGTGAGTAATTAGCAAACTTTTTCTTAATTTTTAAAGTTCATTACTTTGATTTAGTTTTTAAAAAATCTGGAAGTTGTTTCACCCGTATTTTCATTATAACTAATACGCTTGCTATGGTATACAAATTACTATAAATAATTTTTAAAAAATTATGAAATCAGCTCAGAATTAGCTACTTTACACAAATGGTTTATTCAAAAAGAGAACGAAGTGATAATGTCAGAAGCAATAATTTAATCGAATTTAAAAATAACTTTGTTTCTATTAGGAAAAAAACATATTTTTTAAATGGCCATATGGTAATTAAATATTATATAGTACTAATATTAACCAAAAAAAACTCTATTTTTAAATTTATTACTGAGAAAATTTTAAATAACCATATTACATCTATAACAAGAATATTTCGACTATCCGAAATAGGATCAGTCCCAATTAATTCAGATAAACGAGGTCTGATTGTACTTTATAAAAAGTCTTTTCTACATTATCTTGTCTTTTTCTTTCTATGACATTTTTTCAATAAATTAATAAAAATCGTGACACTTTTCAGGTTATTAGTTACTCAACAACTAAAGATTAGTCAAGTTGAGGAGATATTTAAACACCATTTTAACATAATTTAGTAAGAAATACGAATTCAAAGTTCTTCTCTATGAATAAAGAGAGCTTAAAAAATCTATAAAATCTGGAAATTCAAAAAGCGAAGTTTACCACGGAAGAAGACTGTTGAGTACCCTCCTCTTAGTAAGTTACAAATAGTAGCACGACCTCGCACGTCGATTTTTAGGTAGAAAGGGGATAAATGGAGAATAAACTTAAATATTAACATCTAGAAAAATAAGGCATTGTTCCTAAATCATTTTTTTCGCGATAAATTGAATGAGACCAAGACCGAGGCAACAGGATTAACAGTTCAGTAGTTTAAAGGACAATGTTCAAAGTATCAGCTGAACTTCTTTACATTTTTTATCTGCATTAGTTATCCTATAGACTTGGATTTAAACTCATTCGATTCAGCATAAAAAAATTACACGAAACTCTCAACTTGTCTAGAAAGCAATAATGTAGCATAATAAAAAATTAAGTAAGTATAACTTATACTATAACTAGTGTTTATACATATCTTTTACATTTAGTACAAATACCAGCTTTGCTTACATTGGAATATATATATTAATGGAAAATTCTTTAAAAATAATTTTTCCACTAGATATCAAGTAAAAATCTAATTTTTTTATTATCTTTTAGAACGGGTAATACGCATCGCGTATGAAACTTATTTAGGTTATGTGACGAAAATAAAAAATTTTGGTTCAAATATTTCTGAAAAAAGTGAATCGATTGGATTGTGATGCTACTTTTTTTATAAACTAAAATCTTTTAAAATGTTTTTTAACTATTTTATAGTTTAGTTTTAAAAAATCTGAATTAATAACAATTATAAATAAAATTTAATGTAGTTCATTAAAAAATTTTAAAACATTTTTAAGATTTATAAAAAAAATATTTTGTGTGAAAATGTTGAGGTAATTTTAAAAAAAAAATATTCATATGAATTTTTAATTATCTAGAGCACGCTATAATTATAAAAACTATCTAATACACAAAATAATCACACCAAAATTAATACACAACCATAATGCATGCATGCTTTTAGACGAGAAAAAATTTACTCAAAATTATAAAGATATCACGTGATATAATTATTTCCTATCAATTATTGGCATTATATTATTCCATTAGTTAAAGTGTATAATTACATTATGACATAACCCGCATCCAGTTTTATTGTTATCTGAATTATTACGAACAATAATTTAATCATGACGTTAAAGATAAATACAGGCTAAACGTTCCTACTTTTCTTTTTTCTGTAATTAGATAAAAGGATTCAATTTATTCCTTTTAATAAGTATTAATATTAAATGTGTGATCAAGATAATTACAGCGGGTCTCCATCGCGTGTTGAGAATGTGAAATTACAGTTCCTTTCAATAAATTCAAATACAATATTATTTTACTTAAAAATTATTATTTTACTCGCTGAAAGAAACTGACTTTTGAAATAAGTAGGCTGCATGAAAAATTAAATAAAAAATTATTTAAAATTAAATAGATAATAAACATTTTTTAACGCGCTTGTAAGGCAAACAAAGAGAATATATGATAATTATACACTGAGAAAAAAAGTATGGTCAAAACTACCAAACTCTGAACTATAAACTATATATAAGAATATAAACTATATATAAGATTATAATTTTGATGAAAGCTATAATTTTGTAGAATTTCCAGTAAACTGTTAGCATCTAAACCAAATGAATGGTTTAAGTTTAAACACCATACATTTTGGTTTGATTAACCAGAATTACGTTTTTTTTTTTTTTTACCAGAAATGTCATTACTGTATAATTAAATTAAATGTATAATGAAATTTTTACTTTCATATGAAAAGGATTTAAATCTTACTACTTTTAGCAATTTTTCACAATTTTGAAATGGATATAAGTGTGAATTTACAAAAATATAAATATCAATTAGGATTTCAATTAGGATTAATGTATCAATTAGGATTTCAGTAATTAATCTTAGCGGAATAAAATTAACGAAAAATGTTTTGGTTAACTGGATTTTACAAAATAAATTTAGTAAATAATATAACTAGGTCCGTCTCTAAATTCTGCAGTTATGATACGAATTACTTTTTGCTGGTTTCGAAACACGGCTTAAATGTTATTGATAATTGATGAGAATTGCATAATAAAAATAATCGCTGAAGGATATATGAAGCATTGATTTTTATAATCGTATATTGGTTAACACTTTTATTTTTCATCAGAACAACCTTACGATTTACACAGCATTAATCTCAAGATCTACACAGCATTAATTAACCTTATGATTAACACAACACAAAATGTATATTAATATAAATTTCTAGATATCATATGAAATAAACCTTTGATTTCCATGATATGATAATACTGCATTTGAATTTTATTTGAAAATTAATAATTGAATTAAAATGTAGTTATATTTCCATTTGAAAGTTTTGCCTATTTCTGCCAAGGATCACAATTTTTCAATAATATTTTTTTTTTTAAATAAAAATTAATCGTGAAATAAACTAAAAAATTACTAAAAAAAAAACTAGGTGAATTTTTTTTTCAATTAGTTATTGTTATTAGTTATTATTACTTTGTTTTATCAGCTATTATTAGTTTGTTTTATCGTATACTATTATTTTGTTTTCATTAGTTACTATTAGTTATTATTATTGTTTCATCATTAGTTATTATAATGCTAAGAACTTATTTTAAAAAATAAAAGCCGTAACATTTTTAAAAGCAATACCAACTGTTAAAAAATTATCAAAATATATCTTTAGGTAAAATTCAAAGAGAAAAAAAAAAGTATTATTTTTATTGTAAATACAAAAACAGTTGTAAATACAAAAATTTTTATTTTATTTGTAATATTATAATATCATTTATTATATAATCAGATTTTGTTTACTTCGTAATAAATTAGTTATTGAATATATATCAATGATTTTTTTTCTAAACATAGCGAAAACCTCTATTTAAGAAAGCCAAGAGTTAAAAGTGGTTAAATTTAGTATCAAATACTAATAAAGGGTGTCTTCCATGAAATGAAAAGAAAACAATTCTTTAAAATTGCTGAGTCAAAAAAATAAATAATTCATGTAAACTTATGATCTGGACTAATATGGTAAAATATGTCACTTAAGTAATACATACATACATATATATATATATATATATATATATATATATATATATATATATATATATATATATATATATATATATATATATATATATATATATATATATATATATATATATATATATATATATATATATATATATATATATTAATAGCTTCTTTAAATAACAAGAAAAGCAGAATCCTGAATGTTTGAATATACGCCCAGACTAAATTTACTTTTTAAAATAGATTTACAATTCGTTTTTCCACTGTGATTCTATAATATAATTTTAAATAAAAGAAATGATATAATTTTAATACAAATCAATATAGTTTTAAGAATGATAGACTAAAAGAATCATTACTTAGACAAAACGAATCTTTACGTGCTATTTTTTCCGCATTTATGTCATAATGGAAATTTTTCCGAGGTGTTCTTTTATACACAAATAGGGCTTTTTAAAGAAATTCAAATTTTTCAGTGTCGTGATTATAATTATTTTAATATTTAAATGAATTAAAAATCAGCCGAAAACATATTAAACTAATTACATTTGTTTCATAAAATTTTTTTATTTTTATATTGATTTAGTTGAAAGATGTTTACGCATAATAAAATTAAAGATATGATAAGACAAAACAGTAATGCCACATACCATTTTAAAATATTAAAATTGAAGTAAAAATAAAATAGTAGAACAATTGACTGTCGTTGAAACTGCTCCCGCACTGGATGTGTGGTAATACCCCCCTGACTGTACTACCATGTATGTTGATGCTTCCACTTCAATTGATTTTAAATATATTCTTTTTTTGAAAGTTAGGCTAGGTAGCTATTTCCAGTAATACTTTATTATTTAGTTTGTTATTTTCGTGTTAATGATTTTGGTTTCTATTGATACTTTTAGGTTTCATATGAGGTAATAATTTATTTTATTTCATCTTGTCATATTTTCTTCAAATATTCTTCCAGATGTGACATTAGCAGTAATAATTCATCGTGATCTCGTATAATTATATCATAGTTATAATTTCTTTAGCTGCTATTTAATTTATTCCTATTTAAATAATAGTTAATAGTTCCTTTCTTTTCTTAACTATTTAAGGAATAAAAAAAATTTAAATGTTACTCTGAGGTAAAACCAAATACTTCGAAATTTTTTTCCAGCATACAACAAAATATCATAATTTACCTTGAATAAATAAAAAAATACTAGTTAAAAATTTTAAACAATACATTTAGAGGATTATCTGTATTTGGATGCAAATAATATCTAATAGTTTGGCATGGGATTTAATTTCTTATTTTTATTAAAGACAAAATAATATTTTTTACTTTTATATTTTTATTTCATTAAAATATGGTAAGTGAGTTGAAGTGTATAAACTGTCAAATTTTGTTTTTACAAAATATTGATATTAAGTGTTTATTTATTATTCTTATGAATAAATCTTGACAATTATTTAACATTTTAAAGCTCAAAATCTTACTTTGAAAGTTTACCTAAATTACCTGTAAAAATTCTTTTAATAAAAATATATTTATATAAAAAAAAAAACATTTTTGGTTATATAGCATATTTATTTTTAAGGACACACAATGATTCAAGTTTTTTGTGCTTCGTTGAGTGCTTTCGTGCTTACTTTGAACATAAATGAATTCAAAATTAGTTTGAGACAATTATAAATGGGTTTAATAAATGCTACCAAAAGCAAAAGCACATACATAACCTATTAGAAGAATGCTAGCTTTAAAAATTTTAAAGTAATAAGTATAGATATAATATTCTCTAAACCATCTCATTGTTGTTTTCTTTTAAGATAATCTTATAAATAAAATATTAAGTCATTAAACACTACTATAATTATTTAAACAAATTTATTATATTTATTAATATTATTTAAAACCGCGAGTAAAAAACAATAAAAACTATAAAATTTTTAAAATTCAGTTATCTCAAAAATTCAGTAAAGTTCAACTTTTATTTCTTAAAAAAAAACTTAATTTTTTTTAATTCTTTTATTCAGAGATTTCAATTTTTAAATAAATTAAAAAAAAATTTTTATAACTATTAAAAAAATATTATATCTTTTTGCAATTCAAAATTGTGAATACGAAAATGCACTAAACATACTAAAAACATTTTATCATCAGGTTCTTTAAATAGTAATCACGAATGGAAATTCTTGCACTTAATTTAAATTTATAATTAAAAAATCAAATAGATATAAATAATTACATTAACAATATTATTTATAAATATTATCTTTTTAATTTACTGACGCTTAATTTTTTTGAAGCTAAATTATTTTATATAAAACGCAATAAATAGCATAAAACTTTATACTTTTGTAAAATCAACTGAATTTGTTCCCTTTTCATATTAGCAGTTATGAATATGTAATGTTGTAAAAAATTTGAAGAAATGCAAATATCAAATAAAGCGTACATAGTTTGTTAAATACGAATTACACGATCCAATCTAGAAAAAAATCGCTAATAGTATTTTTAAAAAAATTAAGTCAAGTAGATGATGATTACAGGATGATCTCGCAAGAAATCAAGAATAAGATAGAAAAGATTTAAAAAAACTGACAGTTCTTTAAATGAAATAATGATGATAATGTCGTCGTTTCTGATTATCATCAAATTTGGGAATTCCGAAACTACTTGGCGGCACCGAAACCTAAAGATGATAAACAGATGGTTCCATTGAGGGATTCGATTGAGTTTCTTATTAATGAGAGGTTTCGATTTTAGCTTCTCAGTTTTATTTATTTTGTTCTCATAACATCCATTTATTTTTCTTGCATTACATTAATTTTAATTTTATTCTTTTTTTTTATTTCTATATATTTTTCGATAAATAATTGTTAAAAAAAAGTTTAGGAATCATTGTTTTTTTCTTAAATTCCTACGCGTGAAAATTTTCATTCAATTTATTAGTCTACATAACTAGGTAAATGTTTTCGTTATGCATAACAATTGATATCAATTGTTAGTTCAAGAAAGAACTTTTTCTTGTTTCATTTTGTCATATTGTAAAACAGGTGCACTGTAAAAAATTTCGGAACGAATTACGGAAAAAACTCCGCCACACTGGGTGCACGAACAGTGTAATTAGTTTTACCGTAAAATTTTGCACCAAACATTTTACAGCTACAATTATTAACTACAGTTATTTTACAGTAAATATTACTGAAAAAATTACGGTATATCAGATTTTTTTTGTTCCGTAAAATTTTACAAAAAAAATAGATTTCTCGGTAAAAAGCAAAGGCACCTTGGGTACATTTTACCGTAATTTCATCCGGAATTTTTTACAGAGTAAAAAAAAATTTATAATCCAAAATATACCACACGAAAAATTGTAATAACGTTTCATACGAGCTACAGATATCGTAGAAAACATTCCATAAGTCCCAAAAATGTTTCTGAAATTTAATTTTGTAAAAGTGTTATTTTGATTGAGAAGGTAATCTCTATTGAAGGAATCTTTTGAAATATTTCTGGAGGTTTTCAAATATATTCAATACAAGTAAAAGGAAACGGACATTCCTGCGTTTCTGGAACTTTTTTAAACGTTTTTGTACCAATTGTTACTTAACTAAAACTTAACTTCGACGTTTTAATATGAATGTTAAAGGGGTGCTTTGCAGCCTTCATTTAGACCGCTTTTTAAAGTGATTTGTAAAACATTCTTTGGTGTCAAAAACTATTAGAATAATAAAATTTAACTTTTTTTTTTCTAAAAATATATAAATTAAGAGGTTTCCTATAATTTTCGATACTAATTCCCTCTTTTTTTCTTAATATTAAGTCGCAAGCTTTCTTGCATTAAAAAATCTGTTTTTTTCACATGTGAATGGGAGAGAAATGTATAGCAATAAATTTCAATACAATTCCGCCCAGGGGCTGAATGCTGAGAGGTTTAAAATTATTTTATAGAAACAATATTTTGAGAGAGATATGTGTAGCAGCACTTCAAAAAATACTCATGACAACCTGGAAAAATTTTTTAAGGAAGGCATACGTGTACTGCAACTGTAATTGAATAATTTTTTTATTATTGATCAACATAAACCAGAGGATTTTTTAAAATATTTTTAGTGTTTTATTTAACAAGGGAGCAATAATAATTAGTTTTCACCTATATATGTATGCTTTGGTGCTTTTGATTGATTATTCAATGGCTAAACGGAAAAAATATTGCGAGTTTAAAACATTTAAATTGAGTATTATATCCAAAGAGCAATTCCATCATTAAAAGAACATAATATTAGCCTTCTTTAAATACACATAACTAACTCAGTTTATGAAAGTAAAATTATTTTAATATTTTTTGTTAACATTATTCTTGGTGTTATTTACACTAAGTCTAATTTTTATGAACTTTCAGAAATTTATTTATTTTTTTAATTAATAATTAATTTTAAAAAATTAATTAATTTTTAAAGAAATAAATAAATTTTTTTTAAAAAAATTAAAAAGGAGCCGTTGGGGGCGTAACAAAATGAATCACGTCCGTAGTATCCAATTTTCAATTTTAAAAAATGAGTAAATTTATGAGGGAACAGGAGAGAGAAAATAAGAGGAAGTGTATGAGAAAATTGGAGTAAGAGTAAATGACATCAAGACTTATGTTTTAAAAAAATTATTAAAACGAATTTTTATTTTATTCTTTAAAGCAAAACCCATTTAATGTCTGCAAATGTTATGTCTGAAGTAAATAAATGTATAAGAAAATTTTTTATAAGAAAGGGTTTTAATATAAAATAGTCTTTTTGTATACAGCTTTACGATGCTTCGATACTTTTTTAAAGCTCATTTCTATCAAACTTATCATAATGTAACTTAAAAGTTTTTTTTTTTTTTTTTTTACTAAGTCGCCCTATTTATTTACAATCAATAGCTTCCTAAATTTATAATGACTTTTTAGTTTCACTGCAAAGAGCTTGTCATTGTAATAAAGATTCGTGTGATAATTTTGCAATGAAGGAGGAATTTTTCCAGACCCTTAGCGCTAATTATTTCGAATTATCACTAGACGTTATTCATATTTCAAAATGTTTTTATATTTACACCCATTACAAGCAAAAATTTATTTTGACGTTTTGAGATGAAAATCGAAGATGTTTTAAGGGGGGAGGGGGCTAAAATGATCGTAGAAAAAAAAATTCTAAAAATGCTGCAAACGAAAAGAAGATGCGGCACTTAAAATGCAGCAACGCGCAATTGAGATTTCCTGTTTCTGGCAGCGAGAAGCATTTCGTTCAATTGGCCAAGCAAAACACACACAACCATGCAGATAACTACTACAACAGGGTTTCAAGGGTGATAAAAAATAATATTTTCGCTCACCAGATAAAATCTTTGCAGTGAGAGCAGAACGTCGGCTGCTTGAAGAACCTCGGTATAAATTTGTGATTTTTTATAACAGAAACGTTCTTTTTCTTCAAAGCCCCCTTCCTTATGCGGGCTATTTGGAAATAGCTCGGCGCTTGCACCTCGCTTTCGTCTGCCATCTTGGCCAAACGAGACAATCTCACCCACTGAAAATCGTTTTCTGCTGCAGCACGGCGATAGAGCGAACGAGAGGAACTCGTTTATTTTCACTTCCCCCACCAAAACGCTCGCCAAACGGTTTTCGAAGATAATCGCCAACTTTTGCATTGGCGGCGGAAAGAAGATTTGGCGAGCGCACCGACGCGATCATTTCGCAATTTTAAGCACTGCATTCATAAAATTCCAATCGATTTTTTGAAAGAGATGACAAATTAAAAGGACCCTCCATGCGCCCACGCGGAATTCTCCACAACCAGCATGATACATAAAGAGATGAAATTTTATCTCTCCCCCCCCCCCCCCTGGTTGTGATTGTGACAGATATGATTTGGTTTGATTTTTTTTTTCGATCTGTAAAAGAAATGATGTTTTATATGATAGATAATAGAACGATTGTTAGTTGTTTTTCGTGCTATTTCATTGTGGATTATTAACTCTTTATTTTCACGTAATATTTTAAGGTGACATTTTAAACACGAAATTTGAATTTTCAAGAAAAATTAAATGTGTATCATAAAAATATCATTGCATATAAATTAATTTTTTCACTTAAAATCATCGAATGGCTTGCTTGCTTTAACAATCTACTTTTATGGTTGATAAGGGACTTGACGAGGAAAAGCTTTTAAAGCGTTTTAAAAGCTTAGTACAAAATTTTTCTTCTTAAATTAAGCTACAAAACGCTTTTAAAAATATTTATAAAAAAAAAAAAAATGAATGATACCATGTTAAGTTACATAAAATGTCAATTATTCTATCTATTACAAATAATGTCTTCAATGGGTTTTAGACCTTTTCCATACATAATAATCTCAAGGGTATAAACATGCGAAAATCGAAGCTTCATCAAAAATTTTAATTTTTAATCATAAATTTTGAAAATAATATTATTTTAAAATGTGCAATTACTCTGTTATGTCTTTTTTCATTGAGAACTGATTATTTTCTTATTATGAACCGTTACTCTCTGGTTCTTTTAAAGATTTTGAAGAAAAGTTTTTATGATGAACACGTCAAAAATGTATTTTTATCTATAATAATAATTTTTATGGAAAATTTAGTAAAGAAATTTGTCGTGAAGTTAATCTTTAACAAAAATATGTTTAAAAATATGAGATAAGATTTTTAAAAAAAATATTAGAATGAACCAGCGAAAAAAAAATTGTAATCTAAACATAAAATTTTTGATGATAAATTATAAAATAAAAAACTTAATTCAAGATGTGTTTAAAAAATTTTAAATGCAACTTATCAGTAACCGCCAGAATCTTTAAAGAACCCTCCCTGTTCTTGACATCGCTTCCGTCAGAAATATCCCACAAAACTTTTTTAGGGATTTTTTCCTCCTGGTGCGTAGTTTCTTCTTTAAGCATGTGGAATAAAAGCAATTGTATTGCAGTAAAACAACTTTACATGACACGAAAGGGGGAAATGAAAATTTGCTACGAGCCGTGAAAAAAAATAAATTGGTTCTTTTTTTACCTCTTTGCAATGTAAAACGATATTCACGTCTATTGTTTAATTTCTTTATTTCATTTTATTATTTACCTTATATTTTTGTGCTATGTAGAATAATATTCTTAGTTATTGCTTGGAATTAAATAATATTTTTTAATTCCGTTTTATTTTTTTAATTCATTTTATTTTTCTGATTGTACATTTTTTTTATTTAACTCATTTTGTATTCCTCATTAATTTTCGTTCATTTTTTGTTTCTTTTTCTTTCTCTGTAAAAACACATTAAAAATGATTAAAAAGAGGAAAAAAAAATTTTTCTAAGAAACTAAAACCTATAATTGGTAAATCATAAGAACAGAATATATTAGTTTCGCATCAGACATAGGAATACGTAGTTTCATATCAAATTAGTTTCATAGTTCATCAGTTTCATACACTGTAAAAAATTCCTAATTAAATTACGGTGAAATGTAACGGGATGCCAGCAATCAGGGTGCCAGTACTTTTTACCGTAAAAACCATTTTTACCGTTAAGTTTTTCGGAACAAAAAAGCTGTTGTACCGTAATTTTTACAGTAATATTTACTGTAAAATTACAGGGATTAAATAAATAAAGTAAAAATTATGGTAAAATGGATTTTTATGCATGCTGTATTTAGGGTGCCAGTATTTTTTTCGGTAATTTGATTCGGAATTTTTTTACTGTTACTGTTTTTTACTTTTTTATATCATTTCAGATATAGTTTCAGACCAATTTATATAGAAAATAATAATTAAAGAACTAAGATAATACATTGTAAAGAAAATAATTCAGTATATAATTTAAACAGTTTTGAGATCAATTTATTATGATGTTGTTAAATTAGTATAAAAATTTGTTTTGCTGGTATCAGCATTTAAGGTTGTCTTGTTTTTCAAGGTTTTGCCCAAAACCTGTATCTAGTCTAGTTGTTACGTTCTATGAAAGGTCGCACAGTGTAAAAAATACCTGATCAAATTACAGTATTAAGTTCTGGCATTTCGAATGCACCACCCGTAAAATATTATACCGCCATTTTTTACAGTAATATGTATTTAATTAAAGTGGTTCAATGATTTTTCGGCAATTATCGCTTGAAAAATTACGGTATATCAAATTCTTTGTTCCGTAACATGTTCCATCAAAAATGAACTTTACGGTACAGGGCCGATACTTTTTACCGTAATTTTTTATAATTTGTGCGTAGAGTATATTATGCATTTTTTTAAAAATTCTAGAAAGACTCTTTAAATACATTAATTAATTAACTTCACTAGTGAATTAAGTAACGAAATAAGTTATTAACATTTTTCTTTTTACCCTCCCTTAAATAAAACAGATTGATACTATTTTATTTTAAAAAATATGAAGAGGGCGGTCACCGTAACCTTATATGGTTTTGAGTTTGAGTACCTTAATGTTACTTTTACATTTAGCGTTTTTTATTATATCTTTGAAACCAATTGCGTGAATTGTAAAAGAAAAATAATAAAATGGACATATTTTAAAATTCGTGTACCTATAATTTTTTACATCGTCTTGAACATCGAAAATTTAAATGCAAACTTGAAAAGATCGAATTGTTTCCTAAAATGAAAAATCGAATAGCATTATGATAATACAGCATTAAGATCTGTGATAAAATTTAGTAAACGTAGCAAAATTTGATATTTTTTAGTCGAATTGTTCCCTAAAAGTAAAAATTCATGAAATTGGTGAAAACATTCAATCGTTTGTCAAGATTCAATTGTTGATATTTTAGATTGAGTCATTTTCATTATATTGTTCAAGTTTCTGCATATATTCAAAACGTTTTGGTTATTAATACATTAATAAATAGAAATTAATTTTAAATATTTTCTGAGTGAGCACGATTTTTTTCCTAATTTCATGGTTTAAATTATCATTTGTACTAATTAATATGCTTAACATGCTCCCGAACCTTTAGGATTGCAATTTAAGGCATGAAAATCGGATGATTGTATCAAAAATTTAAGTGATTCATTGTTTTATTTTGTTTACCGAAGATTCCCTATTTGATTCGAGATCAAATTATATTGACTATTATTTTCAATACTATTTGATCGAACTAATATTCTTGCTTAGTTACACAGAAAGCTACTTTTTGTTTTAAATTCTAAGAATAAACAAAGAAGATGCTATGTATTTCAAAAATTGCTAAAAGGCTAAGAACACGGAGAAAAAAATTCCAGTAAAATTACCGTACTGAATGGTAAAGACATTTCTGGCAAAAATAAAATCAATATATATGGTGTTTAAACCATTCATTCGATTTTTTTCCCGTTCATATGGTAAATAGTTTTTAGGCCATGTTTAAGAAATCATGAAGAAATTACCAAATTTTACCACATATTATGAAATCTTATTTTATTAATTTTACCTAAACCATTACCAAAACCACCTCGGTAAAAATTAGCAAAGTGGTTTTCTTCTGTTCCCATAGAGCCAGAAGCACGGTGAATTTTGCCATATTCTGGTAGCTTTAATCATACTTTTTTCTCAGTCATCATATCGTAAAAATATTTAAGATTACAATTGCCATGCAATTGAAAAAAACAACGTAAACCCATACTCTAACAGGACTGCCAACTTTCTACGCTTTTTGTAAATATTTATTCTAGTGGTAGCTATGTTTATGTTCTCATGTATTATTCTTTATTCATTAGATCTTACTTTGCACACTATTACACATAAATGATTTAAATATTCAAATATAATGCCAATTTGTTCCAGCTCTTTCGTGGCGAAGCTTTTAAAATGTTAGCAAATTACGAAAAATTCTGAAGGATTTGGTTTTTAAATGTCTACCACTTTATAAAATATTTTTCAAAAAGCGTTAGTTGGCAGGCCTGATTTAAATTTATTTTTTATGCTAATTTCAACAGCAAGACATCTTTACGGTAAAAAATTGTGATCCTTCTCTTTAGGAATTTAATGCCTTTAAACGTCATTATAAAATTTGTTTGCTAATCATATTCTATTTATCGCAACATATTTTGCTTGAATATTTACCAGTCAAAAAGTTTAATTCCATTTGAAAAATAATAGCATTAGATTTAAAGTGTTTTTCAATAAATTGTAATTTTGGAGTTTCGAGTAATATGCTTATAATGTTAGACATCTGTTAATTAATATATTTTTTCACTTATGCAGATAAAAGTGAGGAAATTATTTTACAATAAAACCTCGATCCCATGCGAATATTCATTACTAACGATAGATACAGGAAAACGACGAATGCGGTTAAACAAACATCAAATAATGGACTTGAAAATTAATACTTGTAATAGAAAATTAATATTGGTTTACTGTAAGTATAAGTGGAAAAAATTAAGTACATAATACAAAATTACAATATAAATGATTATTTGTTTAAAATATAGGAAACTTTTGGTTTGAATACGCTTTTTTCCTTCTGAGAGCAAAAACAATTAACTTCCGACATTAATAACAGATTGATGTTTGTTTCCTGTACGCTCAAGTGAAAACAGAATATTGCTGATTCTTTCAAAGGTTTCGAAGCCTTCTGCGAGCGTTGGCACTGGTTGTGTTTCTGTTTCAACGTTACCATTGGTATCACTTTCCACTTCTTCAGCTTTTACAACCGTTTCTCAAACCAACACCACAAGTTTCAAACATTTTCATCAATTGACGCATAAACATCAAACATGCTGTTTGAGACGTTTATACAAACTGTAACAAGTCCTCATTTTCTTCGCATTAGGAGCATTTCTTCATTATTAGCATTTTCTTCTCATAGAGAAACTTCGACGAATAATAACTTCGTTGTTCTAGGTTGTGTTGTTCGACGTTGTTTGTTAATTACTAAAATAACTTCAATGTTTTAAGTCGGTAGAATTTCTTAACGATTGATACGGGAATACGCTAGTTTCAAAAACGATCTAAAAGGTTATTATTAACATTATAAGAATAGCATTTGTGACGGGACCGTTAGAACAAGACGATACATACAGGAAAACGAAAGATGTTGGAATGATGTTTCGAGTATCGCCTGTATTACTAGTCTGTAATTATTTCTTATTCTAAAAAAACAATTACAGTTTTTTAGGTTAATCTTCCTTTTTGTATTCCAAAGACCTATAACCTAATTGTTAAATTTATTTGAGAATCATATTTCCTAGAGCTGAAATATTTATCTCTGTTAAGAAATTTAATCTACTTAACAAAATAACGGTAATATTTAAAGTTTTATAGTCCTTATTTTTTCCTTATAATGCCCCTTCAACTGGATGCCTTTTTTAGTTGCCCCTTTGTCCTCCATCTGTATCAGATACTGATACCCTGGGGATTTTAAATTTTGTATTAAAACAAAATCAAATCTACTTAAATTAGAATTTACCGTCAATTTTTTTTAATGGCGGGCACTTGGAACTATTGTCCATTGGCCACAAAAAGTGCCAGAACTGCTAACTCTCTTTTCGTTACCCAGTGGGCACCTGTGGCGAAGCCACGGCGGTGGAGCAGCGTCACCCACGTCACACTACCACAACCCGTTTATAGAGCGGGTCACATTAACACATTCACACACAAAGGAGAAAGGACATAGAACTCATATAGAGAGAAAGAAACATCCATGTCTTGCCCCAAGAATCGAACCCAGAACCTTTCTGATGCAAGGACAGTTCCCTGCCCCCTACACAGGCCGGTCGGCCCGTCCAAAATTTAAAAAGAATGATATGAACAAAAAAATTAATTATGGTCAAAACTACCAGAATATAATTGAATTTAACCTGTTTCTGGCTCTATGGAAACACCTAAAAACTGTGTAATTTTTACAGAATGGCTTTGGTAATTTTTTTTACTTTAGTTAAATTTTTTTAAAATATAGCGTTATGATCTGTGATAAAATTTAGTAAAGGCAGCAAAATTTGGTAATCTTATCATTATTTCTTAGAGTACGGCGTAAAACCCATTTATTCCGTTAAACTTATTTTTCAGTTTTGTATATTTTACTAAATGTTTGGTAATAAGAAGTTTAATTTTGAAAACCAGAAATTTCGATAAATCGCTGCCATATGAAGGAAAAAATTACCAAATGAATAGTTTATATATAAACATCATGTATTATTACACTGTTAGATATTTCTCGGTTAAAAATGGTTAAATATCAGTTTATTTAATTGTCATTTTACCATATTCAACCAAAACTGTTCAATTCAAAGAACCGTAAATCCTGTCATATTCAAATAACAGTAAAAAAGAGGATATTCAAACTTTTAAGTGTGCAAAAAATCGCTTATTGATTGTTTTTACCTAATAAGGTTTTAAAAACCAGATTTTTATGCGCGTCAACTAGGCCACCTTATGAAGCCACTTTTTGTTCCAAACTACTGAGTACCGACTGGAGAGAGGGCTACTCGGTTAATATCATGACGGGCTGAACAGGAGTTCGAATGCCAGTGTCTTAAGCTCTTCAATCGTTGACCCTGGATAATACGAAAATATCCTTCGAGCCGAAATAAAGCAGCACCCACAGAGCTCCAATGTCCGTTTAAGTTTTATTTTCGTGATTTAGAAACTATGCGTGTTGTAAATGGTTACAAAACCATATTTTTTGAATTCAAGGTTTTTCAGTTATACCAGTTGTAAACTTTTTCAAAACCGTTAAAAGCAAACGATGCTCATAACCATAAACGTTATGGTTAATCAAATGGACAGACTACTGCCGGTTATCGTACCATAATTTCAGAATGAAAACTACATCAGTATACCAGAATTATGGTTCATTTTGACCAGAAATGCAATTGCCATACAGTACGGCAATTTTACCAGAATTTTTTTTCTGTGTGCAGCTATTGTTATTTTCCTGTCTTTATTTAGGGAGAACCTTACCATTTCCAACCCTTTTAATTAGGACTCTCCATATAAAGGGAAATTGAATGGTAAAAATTCAATTTGTTACATCGATCCAATACTTCTAAACAGCTGCTGTAAACTGCTGTTTCCAAATCGTGTTCAAAACTTGTAATAATAGAATCTACTGCCAACTCGATTTTTCTTATTATAGAAATTATATTTAGAAACACAAAGTGCTATTAACAATAAAATGTTACTAATTCTTCCGTGCTACCGATACTCAGCGTTCGAAAAAGATCTGACCTTTTTGCAATATTTATGCTTTGCGTGTGAAGTCCAATCAACTGAAATAACTCCAGGTTAAATGCGGCAAAATATTCGTGATTTATGAGAGGGCGGTGTTTCTAAAAACAGAATTGGCATCAGAAGTGTTGTGAAATCGAGCTCTTAGCTTATTATAATGCTTTTATGATTTTATTTAGCTATTGTGACAGTTGAAAAAAGCACAAATCGAGTTACCGATATCGATGATGTGCTTATCAAGACGATTACACACTTATCCCCTTTAAAAAGAAATAATAATTACGAACATGATTTATACAATCGGTTTCATATTTTTATGAACAAAACATATTTTTAAAAATACTACCTTTCACCATACATCATCTATTATACATCATTAGTATTTACAACAGCAAATTTTAAAAAAAAATCCAATTCATCAATATGTCGGAGATAAAAAATTTTCAATTTATATCAGATGCAATTATTTCTTAGCAATATATAAAATGTGCCCACCAGTCAATATATACGATACATTTTGGAATATATCTCAAAAATAAATCAATAAAATATGCTCGTTAAAGGTTATGAATTTATATTTAACAGAGAAAAAACAACATCAAAACAATATATAATTTTCATGAATAATAATCATGGCCAATCACCATCGAAAATCATAATAAAAGGCATCCAAACTAATTAATTAATGAAAAAAGTGGATAGAAAAATCGCGTACAAATGAATTATTAGAAACACTTTTCTTACAATTACAATTCACTTATTCTGAACCAAAATAAAACTGTAATACTGACTCTACTTTCACTGTGATTGACTTAAATAATAATTCACCAAATTCTGGTGGTAAATATCTTTTCCTTACCCAATGAATTTAAGGGTATAGTGCGTAAAATAAAAAATGGAGCACCCCTTAATTACTTTTGATCTTCGCGTTCTAGGACTCGTTCTTAATTATTCGAGTGGGTGATCTCAAATACACGAATTAACTAGTACTAACGATATTTTAAATTGCAAAATTAGACACAAAAACGCACTTCCTCTAAATAAACATACCTAATTTTCGACGGTTTCATTTTTCGTCCAAAGTTTGGACCCCCTAATGTTAATTGTACTTTTTGCGTATTCACATATCTCGAGATATTTTTAAGTGATGTGAAAAATTTTACACACAATTATAAAATCCATTAATTCTAAGATAATTAAATGCAAAATAACTTTTAATAAATATTTATCATTTTTTAGTATTTCAGTTAATATTAGTCGAAAAAATTTTGATCACAATTGCAAAATTCGTTTATCCGAAGATAACTCCATGCAAAAAAAAACTTTTAGAATCTATTTATTGTAATTTTATTTAATAATAGTCAAAACATTCTGAATTTTAAGGTATGCAATTTTTTACATCATTTTAAAGAATATAACTCTTAATTGGGAATTACAAATTTTGAGTGAAATCGGTCGATCAGTTCTTAAGAAATCGAATTTATAAAATACGACTTTTTTGAAATTCAATTTCACAGGAACTATTCAACCGATTTTATCATAAACCTCTAAGTTCATAAAAAAGGAACAAAGGAAAGATATAAAAATAATAAAAAGAAAAATAGGTTTTCCTCTATATTTTGAGTGACAGTAATCCAAATCTGCCAAAGAGTAGAAAAAAGGTATGTTGATTCAAAGAAAGTACATTTTTGTGTCTAATTTCGTAATTTAAAATATCGTCTAAATCAGCATTTTTTAGTTCACCTCCTCGAACCATTAAACTTGAGACCTAGAACATGACGATCCGATCAAATGATCAAAAGTGATTCAAGGGGGCCCGTTTTTTGTTTTGCGCACTATACGTACTATGGACATACATTTAAGCTTCATGTTTGAAAATGACTCCAAAACTTTAATCAACGCGTTGATTACAAATATGTTATACATAATTTTACTTATAACTATTTATAAAAAAATATCAAAAAAAGTTTAAAAAGAATAAAAAAATATTAGAAGAAATAGAATATTTAATTGAATGCATTGAGTAGAATTGGCAACTCAAAGTGAATAATGCTACCAATTTATCTAACACCATATGGCCTGCCTTAAGGAGAATTCTTTAAAAAAAATATTAAATATCTGGCATGCATAATTAAATACGTTAATAAAATGACAAATTGAACTATTCATACTATGTTTTTCTTTTTAATAATGCAGCCCATTAATTAATTGATTAAATTATAAAATGACACAACTTTAAGTCCATGACACAAAAAATGCGTACAAAAAATAAAAGTGTACATAATAGGAGAGATTGGACGTTTTTAATTAAAACTTACTCAAAATATTATAAAAATCAAAAAATTATTGAAATACCTCATAATCATTTTTACTTAGAATCGGGTTACACTAAAGAAGCGAAAATTGTTCTAAAGTTAATTGAACTTAAGATTTTAATAATTAAAAAATAGTTGTCTAGTATCGAGATGGAACAAACACCCCAAGGATAAATGGAACACCTGTAAATCTTCTTCAGTCGAGGCCTAGCCAATGCTTATGATAGAAAATTCTTATTTAATGCTTAACTGTTAATTTTAACTTTTACTAAATCCTTAATTTCAGAAGTCATAGGATCAGGAAATTCATAACTATAATTTTTCCTTTGAAAAATTGTATGTTACAAAATGTTTTGACAATAAATAAACTAAATCCTAATATTTGTTTTACTTGGCGAATGGGTATATTGTTGGAACAAAATCATTTGTAACAACTGATTCATTCAGAGTTTTCTGTAAATCCGCCTAAATCAACATAATTCATAGCTTCTACTTGCAGTTTATTTTTTAATTTAATCGTTGATCTTTTTTTTCTGCATTTTGGGTTTTTGCCAATTAGTGTTTTTATAGAATTTCTATTAACATACATATTTTCTTTTCTTTCTTTCTTTCTTTTCTTTTTTTTTTTTTTTTTTTTTTTTTTGTATTTTCTTAACTATTTCGTTTTAGCTGCCTTTTTTGTACTTTTTTTCTTATTTTTTATCTTAATATACACAGGAATAAAACACGATCACAGCAAACTAATGAAATTTATAAAAGTATTTAAATATGTTTTTCGCAGCATTTTATCGTAAGACTTTTGTCAAGTATCTGTTTTCCTATTCCATCATCGTAGAATGAATTTAGATGGAAATGGGATTCACATTTACTTTAATCTGCATTATAAAAACACTTTAATTAATGGCGTTAAATTTTGGCAAACATTTTAAGTAATTGTTAAAAATTGATTCGTATTGATTATATCTTTCATGTCATTTTTTCCTTCTGAGTATCATAACAAAAAAAACAAAAAAACAAAAAGAAAGGTAAAGAGTAATACAATAATACTTTATCACTAGATTAACCAAACTAATTTCATATTATTGTTATCATATTTTGAAATAGGTATGCACTAAAAAAGCATTAGTCCAGCATTTGGGAAAAGTGGAGTCGGATTAAACGGCAAAAAATTTGGTAAAATTATCATATTGCGGTAATGACATTTCTTGTAAAAAAACAACAACATAATTCAGGTTAATAAAACCAAAATATACGATATTTAAATCATTAATTTGGAATTTTTTTTTCATTTATATAGTAACGGTATACAGAAAATTCTGTTTTACAAAATTACAGTTCTTATTATCATACATTTAGTATGAAGCACAAAACTAAAACGTAATTTTGATCGAATAAAAGCCTTTATGCCATGCTATAATGTCATGATATAATCACCAGATTTTCCTACACTTACCAAATTTTATCACAGATCATAAAACCATATTTTATTGCTAATTGCAGCAAATCATTAACAAAGCATTTCATTCACCTTCATTTTAGTGTTCCCAAAACGCAGTAAATTTTACCATATTCAGATTTTTTTTTTCTCAGTGTCAAATGCCGATGCCAATTTTAAGCACATGCTTTACTTTAGTTGAACCACAACATTAAGAACACGAATTAAATACTAAAATAATATATCTAGCAGCATCCGATTCAGCATGAACTGCCAACCTATAAAACGGGTTCCACGGTGTAGCACAGCGACTTTTTTCCGGTAGCGCGCGGAGACTTCTTAAACAATTTGAAAATTTCTTGAAGAGCTTTCTCGAAATCTGTAAAATTACTATAATACGCTACTGAATACTATAGCGCAGTAATATGATACTGCGTACAACGATTTATTTCAAACAGTTTACACACAGTCGAATTTTTTCTGGTAGCGCGCGGAGACTTCTTAAACAATCTGAAAATTTCTGGAAGAGCTTTCTCGAAATCTGTAAAATCACTATAATACGCTACTGAATACTATAGCGCTGTAATGTGATACTGCTTACAACGATTTATTTCAAACAGTTTACACGCAAGCGAATTTTTTCCGGTAGCGCGCGGAGAATTATTAAACAATTTGAAAATTTCTGGAAGAGCTTTCTCGAAATCTGTAAAATCACTGTAATACGCTACTGAATACTATAGCGCAGTAATATGATACCGCTTACAACGATTTATTTCAAACAGTTTACACACAAGCGAATTTTTTTCCGGTAGCGCGCGGAGACTTCTTAAGCAATTTGAAATTTTCTGGAAGAGCTTTCTCGAAATATGTAAAATTACTATAATACGCTACTGAATACTATAGCGCAGTAATATGATACTGCGTACAACGATTTATTTCAAACAGTTTACACACAGTCGAATTTTTTCTGGTAACGCGCGGAGACTTCTTAAACAATCTGAAAATTTCTGGAAGAGCTTTCTCGAAATCTGTAAAATCACTATAATACGCTACTGAATACTATAGCGCTGTAATGTGATACTGCTTACAACGATTTATTTCAAACAGTTTACACGCAAGCGAATTTTTTCCGGTAGCGCGCGGAGAATTATTAAACAATTTGAAAATTTCTGGAAGAGCTTTCTCGAAATCTGTAAAATCACTGTAATACGCTACTGAATACTATAGCGCAGTAATATGATACCGCTTACAACGATTTATTTCAAACAGTTTACACACAAGCGAATTTTTTTCCGGTAGCGCGCGGAGACTTCTTAAGCAATTTGAAATTTTCTGGAAGAGCTTTCTCGAAATCTGTAAAATCACAATAATACGCTACTGAATACTATAGCGCAGTAATATGATACTGCGTACAACGATTTATTTCAAACAGTTTACACACAGTCGAATTTTTTCTGGTAGCGCGCGGAGACTTCTTAAACAATCTGAAAATTTCTGGAAGAGCTTTCTCGAAATCTGTAAAATCACTATAATACGCTACTGAATACTATAGCGCTGTAATGTGATACTGCTTACAACGATTTATTTCAAACAGTTTACACGCAAGCGAATTTTTTCCGGTAGCGCGCGGAGAATTATTAAACAATTTGAAAATTTCTGGAAGAGCTTTCTCGAAATCTGTAAAATCACTGTAATACGCTACTGAATACTATAGCGCAGTAATATGATACCGCTTACAACGATTTATTTCAAACAGTTTACACACAAGCGAATTTTTTTCCGGTAGCGCGCGGAGACTTCTTAAGCAATTTGAAATTTTCTGGAAGAGCTTTCTCGAAATCTGTAAAATCACAATAATACGCTACTGAATACTATAGCGCAGTAATATGATACTGCTTGCAACGATTTATTTCAAACAGTTTACACACAAGCGAATTTTTTCCGGTAGCGCGCGTAGACTTCTTAAGCAATTTGAAATTTTCTGGAAGAGCTTTCTCGAAATCTGTAAAATCACAATAATACGCTACTGAATACTATAGCGCAGTAATATGATACTGCTTGCAACGATTTATTTCAAACAGTTTACACACAAGCGAATTTTTTCCGGTAGCGCGCGTAGACTTCTTAAACAATCTGAAAATTTCTGGAAGAACTTTCTCGAAATCTTTAAAATCACTAGAATAAACTACTGAATATAGAAGCTCTGCAATATTATACTTCTTACAATGATTTATTTCAAGTACAAAGTGATCCAAATTACAAGTATATTGAATTTCGGAAATGTTTATTAACGAGCTGTTTACCAAACTTATACGATTTGTATGTCAGATATTGTTGAATTTTTTGATCTACGTGCATTTGTAAAATAATGTTTTGTAGTATAAACATAGTATGTAATTCTAGCCTTAGAGTCCTAAATATATCCGGTTAACCCAAGCATTTAATAGAAAACTCAGTAAGCTATAGAGTTCTAAATATAACTAGCTATCACAAGCATTATTGGTAAAACAGCAACGGAATCAACAACGAAATCAAGAAAGAAATTTGAAGAAGAAAAAAAAACGAGACGATTTTTAAAATGTCGGAGAGTTAGTTGATTTTTGCAAAAATAAACATTTTTGTACTTAAGGTGGATTCTAACCCAAGAATTGCAATTTATTTCTGCTTTGTTGATGTAAGGTTGATATTTCAAATAAATGTTGTTTTATAAAAACTGTTTCTTCAGAACAGCTTGATTCGGTAATATAGTAAAATCATAATATTATCCTAGATTAACTGATATAAAGCTAAAAACCCTGATTTTCATTAACATCATTAAGACCTAATCCTAATATACACTGTAAAAAATTCCGGATCAAATAACGGTTAAAAGTACTGATATCCTGTCCTGAGTGCATAATCCGTAAAATTCTTTTTTACCATCAAATTTTATATCATAATTTTTACAGAAATATTTGTTTAATTACAGTGATTTCACAGAAGATGTTACAGTAAAAGTTACGGTTTTCCGATTTTTTTGTTCTGTGAAATTTTACAGTTAAGATGGATTTTGCGGTAATAAGTACTGGCACCCTGAGTTCCGGTACTTTTTACAATTCGAGTATAAAAACAACTAAAATGTGGAAAGCAGGAAACTTCATAAACCGTAAAAAGTTTTTATCACTCATTTAGAATAGAAGGAAAAGATTAAAATTCATAAAAATTATTATTTTAAAAACTAAATCATTTCAAATATGTTTACATTGTTTAAAAAACGTAAAAATGCTAAAAACTATTTTACAGTTTTTGTATTAACCTGGTGCGTACGACACGTTGTTCGCGATTATTTTCTGCCTGTTCCTGTGTTCTGATTTAGCTTGTACTATCTATTTTTTTAAAACTCTCAACATTGAAATATATCTTCGGAAATTTGTATGTAATAGTACATTTTAATTACTCGTATGCGTTTCTTTTGAAAAGATAGTAATATTCAAATAATTTTTGTCCAATTTATTTTTCTAAAAGCCAACAGTGATTTAGCTGATGTTGCATCAATTCGCCGTGCTACAGTTTTATCATGCATATTTCGTCGGGTCGCCAATACGTCCTGAGCACATTTTTTTTGCATTTTCGATGAAAAACATCTATTTACGAAGACGAAACTCTCTCATTGTCTGTACAAGCTAACTAAATATCCTATTAGTGTCCGTTTAAAAATTACAAAAGCACCTAGGAGGGAAGGATTGCGTGATCTGTTTATTGTTATATACAAAAGGGAGGAGGTGTATATGCAATGCTTGCGTTAGGCACTCAATTAAAAATGTTGTTGTGGCTGGTCCTTAGCTTCCAGCATAATAATTTCGTGAAAAAATGTATTGTAAAATTTTTTTTTAAATTACCATTCATCTACTGAATTACACTTTATAAAGTAATACATACATCTCATATCAGCGGTTGACTCCAGTGTTCGTAATTTCAATGGTTAGTTTATGATAACGATTCAATAATTTTTGCTACAAATTAAAAGTAAAAACTAACTTCATAACAATTTTTTTTTAAAAAAATGGTGGCACCTAATTTTTTTTAAAAAAATTCTATAGATATCAGAATTAAAAGAATAATTTCAAATGGTAGTTTAAAATGCAGAGATAAGCACTTTTCTTTTCATAATCAACAATTTCTCGTTATTTTCTTCTTCTTCTTCATAAGCGCAACAGTCTTTCACAGGCCAAGGCTGACTCGCAGATTTTCTTCCATCTGGCCCTGTCCGGTGCGACGGCCCACCATCGGTTGACTCCCAACAGCTTGAGGTCCTTTTCAACGTCGTCTATCCATCTTGTAGGTGGTCGTCCCCTACGTCTCGTCCCCTCAATTGTGGAAAAAGTCACTTTTTTTGCTGGGGCGGCATCAGAATTTCTGAAGAGGTGGCCCAGCCACATAATGCGTGATGCTTTAATAGTTCTCACAATGTCGGTCCCACCGAATTTGTCATATTTATTGTAAATTTCGTGGTTGTAAAGAATTCTCCTTACGTTATTCTCTTGAAGAGATCCAAAGATTTTCCTCAAAATTTTTCTTTCAAAAATTAGCAGTTTTTCCTCCTCTGTTTTGTTTAGGGTCCAGCACTCACTTCCATACTCTCGTTATTTTATTATAAATAAATAAAAATGTTATGATAGTAGAAAATATTTTTTGCTTGCAGTGAAACTTTTTTAATATTCTTTTAGATATTAAAGTAAAGAAAATAATTTTTAATTGTAGAGTTTGTCAAACTATCGAGTATGATAATCAGTTTCTTCATAATCAATAGTTTTCGTTGTTTTATTACTAATAAAACAGTGTTATTATAACATTAAATCTTTTTTCTAGCAGTGACTCTGCTTTTAAATTCTATCGATATCAGAGTCAGGAGAATAACTTCCTATTGTAGAATTTTAAAACTGCATAATATTATAATCACTCTTCCTTTCATGATCAACAGTTTCGTGTTTCTTTATTATTAATAAAACAATATTACGAAATAAACTATACTATAGAGTATAGAGAATTAAACTATAGAGTATGGTATTTACTCTTTTCATAATCAACAGTTTCTCGTTAATTTATTATTAATAAAACAATATTGCGAAATAGACTATACTAAGTACAGAGAATCAAACTAATTTATATATCACCGAATGATAATCACTCTTTTCATTATCAACAGTTTCTCGTTGCTTTATTATTAACAAAACAATATTACGAAATAAAATTGTAAAGGAGAATTGAAATTTTATGAATTAAATTAATGTGCTATCATGTTATATGTAATACAATAAGGATAATAATTAAATTAAATAAATAGGAATCAATATTTAAATAGGAGTAAGCTTAGAATTCAGGTCTTGCCACAGTAGACAACATCAGTTATTACTCGTTAGTCAAAAGATTAAAGTAATGTTGATATACACTTTTCTAGCATAAAAGAAATCATAAAAAAATCATTACAAATCGCAACAGTATGAATATCTATTTACAAAATTTAAAAATTGAAAAAATAATGCATGTGTTCTAATAAAAACATTAAATTTAATCAATAAAAAAACTTACATAAAGTAAATAAAATAGATGAATCAATAAACCAAACCTTTGCATTTTTACTATTAAAATAGAATTTTTAAAAAGATCAACTTAAAAAGTAACATTAATATAAAAGTATTACCTGTATGACTATTCAGAAAAAATGGTGTGCCTTTTTGAAGTTAATTTTTAGTATTAAATCAGTAAATTTATTTTTATAAGATCCTTTTAATATGCTTCTATAGTTGAAATATCCATTAATTTCAATTTCTTTTACTTCTGACAACCAGCGAAAATGCGTGGAATCATTTATATGTTTCAAATACCACACAAATGTGACATGCATGCTTCAACATGTTCTTTTTTCATGAAAAAAAATGCATGATTTCATTTTTCTGTTAAATTTTTAATATATCAATAATATTTTTTTTAATTATATTCTTTACTTAAATTATTCTACAATCAAAAAAATGGAGATTCTGTAAACGATTATGATACATCCGAAAGCAGCAAAATAATTATCAGACGATATTTAAGTTAATATTTTCTTTCATAGCAAACTGATTTTTACATATTAATCATAAATGACTCTTTTAAAAGAGCAAAAATAATTCGCGATCGCAACGAACTATTGGGGGCGTTGTTGTATGTGCCGAATCCCTGCGATTTCCATATGAACAGTCATTCAGTTACACTGGAGACGTCTTTAATGTAGCATTGTAACGTTCCATCTTTATTGTAGCTTATTAAATTTTAAAAAAAAAAAATGTTTGTTTTTTTTCTTATGCAAACGAAAACAAAATGGTATCACTTTTTTTTAGAGAAGAAACATCCAGAACACATCGGAAAAATATTTGTAAATAAAGAGAAAAAAATAGGTATATTCTTATAAGAGTTCAAACCTAATGCCTGAGAAATAGTTTTACTAAATTTAATGGTATAACATGAAAGGCCCATTTAAATTTTAACGTAAAATAAAGAATGCTTACGAAACAAAAAGAACCATTCTTTTTTTGTCGCCATTTTTAGTGTTACGAAAATGCGTCTTTGGGACTTGCCAAAAACAAAACAAGATGCAATTTTATTTTTTTAGGAGCGAAATATTTTATGGAGTGAAATATAACGAAAATGTACCAATGTCCATAACATGAAACTTTATCTTAGTAAACGTCCGTTTTGGAAATGTTATTTCATTTTGAATCTTATTTATTAGAGTTCATAATGGCTATAGAATCAGGTGAGAGAAAAGTTTGTTTTGAATCTATGCTAAACTCTATATCGGCCCATTTTCCACCGAAATCCGATTGACTACTTTGATTTTAAACAAATTGTTTCATTTTAAGATTTTTTCCAAAACTTTTAAGTGTAGATTGGCGGCACTAAAAATCTGCCAAATCTGTAGCTGTGATTAATACGTAAGTACCGAATTTTTCTTCCATACTTTTCTGAATCATATTACTTCAAATATTAGAATATCCGAGAAGTATACATAAACACATAATTTAATACCATTTAATTTTTCAAAAAAAGTATTTTGACAACAATTATAAACTAAAAACTATTATAAACTATTACTAACTATTATAAGCTATTATCAAAAAATTATAAACTAAAAAGCGTAAAATAAAGAATTCTTAGGATAAAAACGATTTTAAAAATTCCTCATTTTTCAATAAAAACTTTTGTATTGTTTTATTTTTTTTAATTCTTATAGTATTTAATCAGACGTAAAAAAAACATTTTGTAGAGAACGATCATCAAGTACGAAAAAAAATTATTTACAAGCAAATTTTTTATTATAAAAATCATAACACTTACCTGATTTATAAGTCCGGAGAATTCCAAAATGATATGTTCTTTGTTTGAAAACTTTATTCTCAAATAACATATATACATAGTTCATCTCTTCATTACTTTTAGGTAACATACCACACATCAAAATTTTATAATTGTAAGATCTCGATATGAATTTTAATATGTAGCTTAAAAACAGAATAGCTGAATTCTAGTTGAAATTCTTTCAAAACTATAAAACACTTACCAAGAAAACGATAAAAAAATTTATTTATAATCAGCACAAAAGATACTTTTTCAAGTAATTCGGATTATTCTTTATTGTTGTTTTCTGAATTATGTAGATACAGAAATATATACATTTCTATGAAGAAGAAGAATATTCTATAACTATTACAGTTCTGTATGGAATTCATTGGAACACATTTATTCATTGGAATGACGAAAGCAATGTTGACTTCATTTTAACTTGTAATGAATTGAAGACAGAAAAATTATTTTACCGCAATACACACATCTGTAACAGCAAGTGATCATGAAATCATGTTAGTTATGTTGTTGGTAATAGAAAGGCAAAAATTATTGAGAAGTTGTTCTTCAAATGCTTGGCGTGTTCTGCTTCAATATTTGGCATGTTCTGATTAGTTTTTTCAAGAAGTTTTACCTTTTCTTTAGGGAAATTTTGCTTCTTTTTTGATGCTAAGTGAATGGCGTCCGTCATTGCCAATGGTTATGTGGGAACTAATGCACGATAGTTACAGTCTCCCGCTAGATGGCGTACTCGAGCGCTGCGATCGCGAATTTCATATATTCAAAAAACATTTAATTTTTGATTATGTTTTAGTTATTTATTTTTGTTACTATATGAAGTAACTTTATTTTAGTTGCAAACGATTTGTGAAAACAAACTTTTTAATTCGCGATCGCAACACTCGATACGCCATCTAGCGGGAGACTGTAAATATCGTGCATTAGTTCCCACATAACCATTGGCAATGACGGACGCCATTTTCTTAGCATCGAAAAAGGAGCAAAATTTCCCTAAAGAAAAGGTAAAACTTCTTAAAAAAACTAATCAGAACATGCCAAACATTGAAGTAGAACATGCCAAGCATTTGAAGAACAACTTCTCAATAATTTTTACCTTTCTATTACCAACAACATAACTAACATGATTTCATGATCACTTGCTGTTACAGATGTGTGTATTGCGGTAAAATAATTTTTCTGTCTTCAATTCATTACAAGTTAAAATGAAGTCAACATTGCTTTCGTCATTCCAGTGAATAAATGTGTTCCAATGAATTCCATACAAAACTGTAATAGTTATAAAATATTCTTCTTAGAATAGTATATATTTCTGTATCTACATAATTCAGAAAACAACAATAAAGAATAATCCGAATAACTTGAAAAAGTATCTTTTGCGCTGATTATAAATAAATTTTTTATCGTTTTCTTGGTAAGTGTTTTTTAGTTTTGAAAGAATTTCAACTAGAATTCAGCTATTCTGTTTTTAAGCTACATATTAAAATTCATATCGAGATCTTACAGTTATAAAATTTTGATGTGTGGAATGTTACCTAAAAGTAATGAAGGGATAAACTATGTATATATTATTTGAGAATAAAGTTTTCAAACAAAGAACATATCATTTTGGAATTCTCCGGACTTATAAATCAGGTAAGTGTTATGATTTTTATAATAAAAAATTTGCTTGTAAAATTTTTTTTTTCTTACTTAATGATCGTTCGCTACAAAATGGTTTTTTTACGTCTGATTAAATACTATAAGAATTAAAAAAAAGAAACAATACAAAAGTTTTTATTGAAAAATGAGGAATTTTTAAAATCGTTTTTATCCTAAGAATTCTTTATTTTACGTTTTTTAGTTTATAATTTTTTGATAAAATTGTTGTCAAAATACTTTTTTTGAAAAATTAAATGGTATTAAATTATGTGTTTATGTATACTTCTGGCATATTCTAATATTTGAAGAAATATGATTCAGAAAAGTATGGAAGAAAAATTTGGTACTTACGTATTAACCACAGCTACAGATTTGGCAGATTTTTAAGTGCCGCCAATCTACACTTAAAATTTTTGGAAAAAAATCTTAAAATAAAACACTTTGTTTAAAATCAAAGTAGTCAATCGGATTTCGGTGGAAAATGGGCCGATATAGAGTTTGGCATAGATTCAAAACAAACTTTTCTCTCACCTGATTCTATAGCCATTATGAACTCTAATAAATAAGATTCAAAATGAAATAACATTTCCAAAACGGACGTTAACTAAGATAAAGTTTCATGTTTCATTGGTACATTTTCGTTATATTTCACTCCATAAAATATTTCGCTCCTAAAAAAATAAAATTGCATCTTGTTTTGTTTTTGGCAGTCCCAAAGTCGCATTTTCGTAACACTAAAAAATGGTGACAAAAAAGAATGGTTCTTTTTTTTTTTCTTTTGTTTCGTAAGCATTCTTTATTTTACGTTAAAATTTAAATGGGCCTTTCATGTTATACCATTAAATTTAGTAAAACTATTTCTCAGGCATTAGGTTTGAACTCTTATAAGAATATACCTATTTTTTTCTGTTTATTTACAAATATTTTTCCGATGTGTTCTGGATGTTCCTTCTCTTAAAAAAAAAGAGATACCATTTTGTTTTCGTTTGCATAAGAAAGAAAACAAACATTTTTCTTTTTTAAATTTAATCAGCCACAATAAAGATGGAACGTTACAATGCTACGTTACAATGCTACATTAAAGACGTCTCCAGTGTAACTGAATGACTGTTCATATGGAAATCGCAGGGATTCGGCACATACAACAACGCCCCCTATAGTTCGTTGCGATCGCGAATTCAATCATAATTCGCGATCGGAAAAAACTATAGGGGGCGTTGTTGTATGTGCCGAATCCCTGCGATTTCCATATGAACAGTCATTCAGTTGCACTGGAGACGTCTTTAATGTAGCATGTAGCATTGTAACGTTCAATCTTTATTGTGGCTGATTAAATTTAAAAAAGAAAAATGTTTGTTTTCTTTCTTATGCAAACGAAAACAAAATGGTATCTCTTTTTTTTTAGAGAAGGAACATCCAGAACACATCGGAAAAAATTTTTTGTAAATAAAGAGAAAAAAATAGGTATATTCTTATAAGAGTTCAAACCTAATGCCTGAGAAATAGTTTTACAAAATTTAATGGTATAACATGAAAGGCCCATTTAAATTTTAACGTAAAATAAAGAATGCTTACGAAACAAAAAAAAAAGAACCATTCTTTTTTTTGTCGCCATTTTTTAGTGTTACGAAAATGCGTCTTTGGGACTTGCCAAAAACAAAACAAGATGCAATTTTATTTTTTTAGGAGCGAAATATTTTATGGAGTGAAATATAACGAAAATGTACCAATGTCTATAACATGAAACTTTATCTTAGTAAACGTCCGTTTTGGAAATGTTATTTCATTTTGAATCTTATTTATTAGAGTTCATAATGGCTATAGAATCAGGTGAGAGAAAAGTTTGTTTTGAATCTATGCTGAACTCTATATCGGCCCATTTTCCACCGAAATCCGATTGACTACTTTGATTTTAAACAAAGTGTTTCATTTTAAGATTTTTTCCAAAAATTTTAAGTGTAGATTGGTGGCACTTAAAAATCTGCCAAATCTGAAGCTGTGGTTAATACGTAAGTACTGAATTTTTCTTCCATACTTTTCTGAATCCTATTACTTCAAACATTAGAATATACAAGAAGTATACATAAACACATAATGCTATACCATTTAATTTTTCAAAAAAAGTATTTTGACAACAATTTTTACCAAAATCTTATAAACTAAAAAACGTAAAATAAAGAATTCTTAGGATAAAAAACGATTTTAAAAATTCTTTATATTGAAATAAAAACTTTCATGTTTCTTTTTTTTTATTCTTATAGTTCTTAATCAGACGTAAAAAACCATTCTGTAGAGAACTATCATCAAATAAGAAAAAAAAATATTTACAAGCAAATTTTTTATTATAAAAATCATAACACTCACCTGTTTTATAAATCCGCAGAATTCCAAATGAAATGGTCTTCGTTTAAAAAATTTATTTTCAAATAATATATGCATAGATTATCCCTTCATTACTTTTAGATAACATACCACACATCAAAATTTTATAATTGTAAGATCTCGATATGAATTTGAATATGTAGCTTGAAAACAGAATAGCTGAATTCTAGTTGAAATTATTCTTTCAAAACTAAAAAATACTTACCAAAAAAACGATAAAAAAATTATTAATAATCAGCACAAATGAAACTATTTCAAGTAGTTCGGATGATTCTTTATTGTTGTTTTCCGAATTATATAGATACAGAAATATATACTATTCTATAAAGAAGAAGAATATTCTATAACTATTACAGTTCTGAATTCACTTAATTCATTGGAATGACGAAAGCAATGTTGACTTCGTTTTAATTTGTAATGAATTGAAGACAGAAAAAATTATTTTACCGTAATTCACACATCTATAACAGCAAGTGATCATGAAATCATGTTATGTTGTTGGTAATAGAAAGGTAAAAATTATTGAGAAATTGTTCTTCAAATGCTTGGCGTGTTCTGCTTCAATGTTTGGCATATTCTGGTTAGTTTTTTCAAGAAGTTCTACCTTTTTCTTAGAGAAGTTTTCTTCCTATTTGCTGCTAAGAAAATGGCGTCCGTCATTGCCAATGGTTATGTGGGAACTAATGCCCGATATTTACAGTCTCCCGCTAGATGGCGTACTCGAGTGTTGCGATCGCGAATAATATTTTATATTTCTAGATTAGATAATAAAGTAATCAGTTTATTCCATATAAACAGAATCGACTGATTTATCGCATTAATTCTCTTTCATTCAAAACATCTTTCCCATTCTTTATTTAAACGAAATTTGAAAATAGTATAAGTTAATAGTATAATACGAACGATAGTATAATATATAAATATATTATAATACGTAATAGTAGTATAATTCGAATTTAACATATAACAGAATATAACAAACTGGAGTAAATAAAAACATGACGGAAACAGTGAATGATAGAAATGAAATTATGATTAGAGATTTGGAATCGTTTAGAAAATCTTATGTTTCTACACAAAGACACAGTCCGAAAAAAAAATTCAAAACATTTACAGAAATGTACGCATTCCAGTCTTGATCCAATAAATTTTATTAAAATGAAGCAGCAAATAAAACTAATCTTTAGAACTTTATTAATAAATTATATTAATTTCCCATTAAATTACATATTGAATTCAATTTAGATTATGATTTGATTTGTACATATTTCAATACTACTTGGAAATCATATTTGAAAAAAAAATTTACAGTGCGCAAAAAAGTAAAAGAAACACCCTGAATAACCTGATTTTCATTAACTAGGACTTCATCTTACCTTCGTCAGGGTGACCTAAAATATGCTAATTAATCATTGTATACGACATTTTAAGTTACGAAATCATACACGAAAACGTATAAATGTAACTTTTTTCAACGGACTATGATTCTTGGCCCCCAATTTATAGGAGGTAGCCGGTATCCGCATTTTGGAAAATATGGTCCCAATAGTTTGTTCAGGAGAACGGTCGAAAGTTTAGACCCCTTAATGTTCATTTTACTATATTTTGTATTTCGCCAAATCTCGGGAACTTTTTAAGCGAATAAAAAAGAATTTTGCACACGATAATAAAATTGACTAATCCAACGATGCTGATTGAAAAGATGCTAAATATGCCCATGCGAATAAATAATTTTTAATAATTATGCATTATTTTAATAATCATTTATAATTTTTTATTATTTTATTTAATAATCGTCAAAAAAAATTTGAGTTGGAAGGTATATAAATTTTTACATCATTAAAAATAATGCAATTATATATAGCAAAATACAAGACTTGAATGAAGTCTTCTGAATAGTTCCTAAGAAGTTGAATTTAAACCATCTGACAAAGCTCTCAAGATATATACAAATACGCAAAAAGTAAAATTAATACTAAAGGATTCAAATTTTTTCGATTGTTCTCCTGACCAAACTGTTGGAACCATATTTCCCAGATTGCGGCTCTCATATTTTGAGTGTTAGGATCTGGACACTCGAATCCGAATCAGTCAAAAAGAGAAAGAAAAAAAAAACATGTTTATTCATATTCAGAGAAAGTGCGTTTTTGTGCCTAATTTTGGAACTTAAAATATCGTCTGCACTAATTAATTAGCATATTTGAGGTCAAATCTTTTAACCATTAAGGTGGAGTCCTAGTTCATGAAAATCCGATCATTAAAGTTAAGCATCAGAGTGTTTCGTTTTTTTTTTTTTTTTTCTCGCTGGTCATAAAATGTCCTTATCCATATATCCTTAATTCTAAATTTCAGTGTTTGAAGGCTTTTTCTTTTACTTAGAGTGTCAGGAATCCAAAACCGTCAACAACAACAACAAAAAAAGGCATGTTTATTTAGAGAAAGTACGTTTTTTGCCTGATTTCGTAACTGAAAATATCGTCTGCACTAATTAATTAGCATATTTGAGGTCAATTCTTCGAGTTACTTCTTTAAATTCAGATCATTAAAGTTAATCAGGGTGCCTCGTTTATTTATTTATTTATTTATTTTTTGCGCTCTGTTCATGAAATCTATTCTTAATTCATGATTCTTAATTCTAAATTTCAGTGTTTGAAGAAATAACAGTTTTAAGTCTTATAGTCTATCATAAACCTTTCAATGTATCAAAAGGAACAAAGGAAAGATATGAAAATGAAAAAAAGCATGATATAAAAGTAGGCAAAAAAGAGAGTTATTTTAGAGTTTTAGCATATTCTACTAATTAATCTTAGTTATTTGTTCTATGAAATAAGTATTCTATTAAATAATTATTCCAATTATTAATTATTCTATTGAATAATTATTTTATTAATTAATTATTTTATTTATTAACATTAAAACAATTATTTAGGTTGAAACGATGAGCAACGTCATTTAACATGAGTAGTATAAAAGCTGGCTGTTCTGATTATTTATAAAATTTTTCAATCATGTTACCGCTAAAGCTCGGAAGCCGTTAATGTTCAAATTACCCAGATAATATGCAGACTAATTAGAGTGATTCGTAAAAGTGCGGAACATAGAGTTTTCTGCACTCTAGCTATGTAATGAGCGCATTAAAGTTCTCCGTATCAATTAACTAATTTGTTAATTGTTTGATTGACTTGATTCATTAAATATCGAAAAATTAATAAATCTCGTTATGTTAATTTCCTTAATTGCTATAATATTTCAAACCTTCTGATCGTTTGTATAATTGTTCTAAATATGATTGATGATATATTCTATCCATTAATGAGTTAATTGTTTATCTGTATCAACTTGATTTTTTTTTTAATATAGCGAAAAATAAATAAATATCATTATGTTAATTTAAGCGTACATAAACGTGCTGTTATACAAAAGATTTTATTTTCACTTTAAGTGCTTAGTTGATAATTTCCTGATTACACTGAGGAACAAAATTTTAGTTGCATTTATACCAATAATTCGTCAATTTCGGGTGTAAGAATTTCAAATCTGAAATTATTTTCGATCCTAAGGCTACAGATTAATTCTACAGATAATTTTATTCTTTTTTTTTTTTTTGTCGAAATCAACAAGTTTAAAATAGTAATCCATTACAGGAGCTGTGTAAATGTCGTAACAAACTTCTAGGAGAGTTAGGGTACATCATCAAGATTAAAACTGCGTAGGAATACTTATGCCCACGTCCCTATGACGCCATGTTCAAAAGTACACAAGAAACAGTTCATAATAGGGAAGAGCCCCTTTGCGGCGTATGATGACATTTTAGGACATGTGTTCTTATGCTATTTTAATCCTTCTCCAGAACTTTTCTTGGCAATATTTATATGATCCCCTTTTACATATAATGTTTTTGAACTTGTACATTTCAACAAAAAATAGACTAAAATTGTCATTTAAAAAAAATCTGCGGCTTTGCGTGAAAAGCTGATATCAGGTTTGAAATCCCCGAACCAGAGTTCGGAAATATCGAATTTTTATATAAATGCTACAAAAAATTTGTTCACCTGTGTTATTTTCTGTTTTTTTATACATATATTGCAAAATAAAATTTAAATTCATTGTTTATAAGTGCATTATTTATTATAAAATAAAGAAAGGGAAAAAACAGTCGATTTTTATGAGAAAAAAACAGTAGCTTGGAGAATGAAACCGATTGCAGATTTGATATCAGTGATTGATATGAAAATATCTTAAGAGTTGTTGAAAGATCTCAATTAGCCCGGGGGGGGGATTTTTCACCGCGTTATCTGTGGCTTGCACATTATCTAGAAAATATGAGAAATGAAACAATTTTTTTCACACTTAAAAGGATCACCCTAGTTAATTTGGAAAAAAGTTACGCAATCGGCAGAATAACTATTTCTTCACTTTTGCCGTAATAACATAAACACAGTTATAAATGGAACACAATACTGCCAGATTTAAAAGATGTCATCCTAGAAAGACGTACACGTGACACTGATTCTCTTTCGGCATCTCCATTTCTTCTACTACATAATTTAAACATCTCTCTCTCATTATCTAATCATTTTTTTATCCATATTATCTCATTCATAAACTGACAACCTTATTTGTTAAATCGAATGACACCTTATCACTAGATTATGACAAAACTTTATTTAGAAACTATATAGTCTCTGCGTATTAATCCCTTCTCTGTCGGCATCGCATGCCATGAGACGAAGAAAAAAATTGCATCATTGAAATTGAATTCATCGCTACTTACACATCTCTTTCTATCTCACGATTATTTTCGTATTTTTGAATATTGCTAAGAGATGGCGCAACTGGTCCCACTTTCATCACAATTTCCGCACTGAAATTTCTCGCCTTGAATTGAAATCAAAATCATTTTAAACTTTCTGTAATTTCGCATTCATTAGTGTTTCCGTTACATGTCAAAATAGTTATGATGTGTTTAGAGAGTGGGTCCAAGGACAGTAAATTTATTATCCGATGGCCAATATTGATTGTAAAGCTGTTTTAGCGGTAAGGTTGAAAAATTATTTTCCAAAATATTTTTTTACCTAAATTTAATAATTACTTTATGCAGATATTTATCCTAAACACCTTAAAGCAATGGCGTTAATAAATATGTTATTGAAGTGTATTTTTTTAAGATAGTACTTAGGTGCATTGCAGGGAAAACTGTAGATTAGTAGACGGGACGCCACATATTTCACCACCAATAAGTCAAGCAAAAAACTGCTTCCTGACAAAAGTATTATGCATTTTTAAATTTAGAACATACAGTCCTTGGCCAAATTATTAGACGCACTATAAGATTCTGTGCAAAATCTTAATTATCAGGTGATAGTATACAGCTTTAGTGTTTTTACGCCGCTGAAACCGGTTTACACTTGTTTACATTCGTGTATCAATTGGTTAACATTGTAATACAATACGTAAAAAATAAATATAAATGGGAAGTATATAAAAAATCTTTTGAATAAAAACCCATTACATGTATGTTTAAATATAAAAGTATTGCATATATACTCATGCAAAGCATATAACTATTAAAAAAATACCGTGAGTCTAATAATTTGGTCTAATTATTCACCTGATATAATAAATATTCTACATCTATATAATATTTCGTCGAATTTATATTATATATCGTCTAATTTAACAAATTGATAACCGTACGTAAACAAGTGCTAACTGGTTTCAGTCGTGTCAAAACAATAAAGTTGCATAATATCACCTGATAATTAAGATTTTACATCGAATCTTATAGTGCCTCTAATAATTTGGCCTTGGACTGTATATTATTTTTCAGCAATAAAAAAATGCTTTTTTTTGGGGGGGGGGAACAGAGAAGGGTTTAAGGATGTACTGTGTTCTAGAACGATCTATGTACAAGGATAAACTGTTAAATTTGACGTACTAAAATGTCTCCTATAACTTGTAAATCGAAAACTGAACATTGACTATTTTTCTCATAAATTTATCCTCTAGAGCAATAAAGAAGTTATAACATTTATTGGCTTCGATGGAATGAGTCCAATACATCATTAATGTCAGTTCAACTCGAATCAGTTTAAAATACTAAGTTTAGAGCAGCGGTTTTTTTTAAAAATCTAGTTTAAAAGAATCGACTGTATCTATAACTCATTCGTGGATTAATTCCTATTGCACCTTGTAGTTGCTTTTATACTTCTTGTAACTTCTTCCAGATTCAGCTAAAATGCTTATTTTATTCATAGATATGACATAATATCCTAATAAAATATTCTTAATGGTGGATTTTATAATGGCATGAAAATACTAAATATGCATATTTTTTTCTTTTAACCCCTTAATGATTGGTTAATTTTCAAGAAAACGGTCATAAAAGTGTCTATTTTTTTATCCCTGAAAATTATATGAAACTATGTGTATGAACAATATATATATATATATTCATTTTTAATTTTTGATTTGTTTTTAACTTGAAATTTTAAAAAATTTAATTTTTAGGAAAAGCCAACATTCAGTGTTACTATGACTTAATGTTGGTTTTCCAGCAAGCAAGAAAATTTTAAAAATATGTGTTTTAAAAATATCCTGGTACTGCTATCTGGTGTGTAAAATGAGAAATAAAATGTTTACCGGGCAAAAAAAAATGAATTAGTTTCCAGCCCGTCAATATCACGGGAGCGAGAAATAACGAAGGAAATCTCAACCTGTCATTTTCACGGGAGCGAGAAGGAAGGGGTTAAAAAATAAATTTTATCTTGAGCACAAACCAGGTGTATTCACAAAGAGCCTAACTAAGTAACTTTGCTAAGATTACAAATAACATATCACAAATACACGCATTTGATTAGTGCTGATTAGCTGGCTTTAGTTCTGGCATCTGGTTTAAAATAAACTAACTATTTATAATTACCTTAAAAATATCCTGGCACTGCTATATGGTGTGTAAAATGAGAAATAAAATGTTTTCCGGGCAAAAAAAATTAATTAGTTTCCAGTCCGTCAATATCACGGGAGCGAGAAATAACGAACGAAATCTCAACCCGTCATTTTCACGGGAGCGAGAAGGAAGGGGTTAATAATTAAATAGTCCAATGCCATAAATTTTTTTCCTTCGGCACATTTTTAAATTCAATTATCATTCAGTAATTAACTATATGTATTGTCAAATGTTTCATAAGCTTTTAATTTTTATCGTTATAACTAAGTTTTATAGTTCAAAGCAAACACACATGCAAAATTTCAGTCGCAATTTAAAGTTGAAATAATCTCTCTCATGCAGGTGAGTTTTGAATAGATTTCATTAACATGGTCATAAATCATTGAAATTTCAGTCATAATTCATTTCAACACTCCCCAACATCCAATTTTAATAGAAAAGTTTTTATTTCTTAATAATTAGCTATTGTGATCATTAGTTTGTTAAAAATAATTATGGTTTGAATTATTTTAATTAAGTTTTTAAATTTACAGTTTAATAGCAGCATTAACTTCATCATATTTGTTAAACTTAAAACCAGTTTTAATGAAAATTATTTATGGGAATACCGCTACAAACTTCCCATATCTTTTTCTTGTAAGATTATTATTTCAAGTGATAATCTAAAAGAAATATATAAACCAGTATTAAGCAATCAATAAGCATTCGCATAGAAACTCATAATATTTTGAAGTACAAACTTAAAGAAATTTCCTTAAAATTCGGAGAATTATTCGCTAAATTATACAACCATATTTTTTTCTCTAAGGAAAAAATACCCAGTACCAGTAAATGTAACTAACTTTCGCAAATTTAGCAGATTTGACCGATAATTTACAGTGTCTGCTGCAGGAAAAAAAAACAATGCCTATAATTGTAACGAAATTCAGAAAAATTAGTGGAGTTGACCGTTAATTTATGTGGTTATTATATAAGTCTTCATTACTCAAATCGGAGGAGTACGTCCTTTACAAAGATGGTTACATCATTAGTTTAAAAATACAAAGGTCCCCAATTCGACCCCTAACATCGCAAAAGGGGGTCACACTCGCAGTCTACTTTTATGACCACGGACAACGAACACGCAACTCTCTCAATCCTCGAAAGATGGCAGTACAACACTACTTCCGTTCCACAATTCGTCTTAATTTGACAAACAGATCGTCGGAATCTCAATTGACGTTGAGGCACGAACAAAAAAAGCTTTTGACGAGCATAGCGTTAATTAACGAAAAGTGACTTTTTATTTTACGAGAAAGAATTTACGGGTAGTCTTGTATTGTAATGGTCATGATACTTTTACGAGCATAAATTTTTCTTTACGGTCAGTGATTTGTCTGAAATTGGGCTGTAATCTAACAGTGAATTTTTTTAGAATACATCTATAAATGCCTCACATGTAGCTTAAGCCCTATTCTCTTTTCACTAAACCTAAACTTGCTTTAAAAAATTTATTTTATTTTATGCGTTCGTATATAATTATTTTTATAGTACCTTTAATAGGAATTCCATACTAATATTCATTAAAAGAATTAATATAAACAACTAACATATTTTTAAAAATTATAAGACGAAGTGAGCTGTCTTCTGTTACTCCCTTCGGTACTTATAGATCAGCTTTCGATGGTGAGTTTTTTCTTCTTCTTTTTTTTTATAATCGTCGTTGAACCAAAGAATACAGAGGGGAGAACAGAATATATACCCTCTATATTCTTTGAACAACCGACCCAATTTTGGGTTTATGACTACTAATGCTCAATTCCGTAGCCTTGTAATTTTGAACCCAATCCAGAAAACAAGTGGACTTCTATTGTATAAGTAATTTAATAATGATGTATAAGTCTCCTCAGTATTAGGAGATGATGATTCGATTGATGAAGCGAAACCAAACGATTGTGAGATAGCGGCCATTTACCAGGCTTCGGCCACGTCTAGACTCCTCATTAGAAGTTGTATTATTATCTGATTCAAAGGTCGCACTTCAAACAATTGATGCACCCAGCCGCTCTAGCACTTTAACCATCGATAATTGCTTAAATCTTCTCAACTGGTTTGCCAGTAATAATAAGACAGTTAGGTGTCTAATGGATTCTGCCCACTGTAGTATCCAGGGAAATGAGGCGGCCGATTTCCTTGCAAAAATTCTGTCCTCCATAAATCTAATTCCAGACTTTCTTTTAATAATGTCAAATGTCTAATAAAAAACATGAACTCTTTCCACGAAGAAATCAAAAATCGCAATTACAATAAACCATGGCTTAAACAGATTCTCAATGTCCCTCAGTGGCCACTAGGATGAAATCTGTCGCCATGTTTCGTTTGATATCTTTAGACACGATTGCCTGAACAAACATAAGTCGCATCAACGTGATTCCTGATCTTTTTTGTAGTATGTGTGATCTCCACAAAGAGATGGACTTGTCTCACCTGCCCTGCTCTTCATCGGACATCAATCTGGGAACGATACTGGACTGCACGCTTTCCTTTATAGATTATTCCTTTATTGTTATTTTTTTGGTATTCAATTGTCTACTCATGTGCTATGAGAAATAAATAAAAAACGTCTAAAATAAAAAGAATTGACACCAAATCTAAGAAGAAAAAAATTTTAACGAATTTTGGCTCGCAATTTTTTTTTTTATAAATATATACTAGTAAAAATAGATCAAATAAACTCTTATAGTAGTAAGTAGTTATAATAATAATCTAGTCTAGACTAGTAATTTCAGTAATATTCAAGTTAATTTTTTAAAAAAATTACAAAATTGTATGTTCACTATGAAGCTCCAGGTAGGATTTGTAAAAAGAGCCCTTTGCAGCGTTTGAACATATTCTTTGAATTTTGGGAATATTTTTAGAGATTTTGAATAATTACAGCAGCATTTTAAATTAATTTATTGACAATAAATGTAAAATTAAGCTATTAATAATCATAATCCTTATGCATTATTAATCCTTATGCATTAAGTTAATTTGGCACCTTATAATGAATAAAGGTGCTGATTTGAAGCAATATTTGTTATAAAATTTGGATCAAATTGGTATACAAGTGCCAATTAAAAGCTGTTGACAAGTTAAAAACCACATATAAAATTAATTAACTTTTAACTAACTAAATAAATAAAATAAATTTTTAATAAATTTAAAAAAATAATTTTGAATAAAATAATTTTTCAAGTGCGTTCAATAAACGCACAAAACGTCATTGTTGTTCTTAGTTACATTCGATTGAAATTTCAAATCGCAAAAATCTGTAGAAAACCTGTTTACCTCTCAAACACATTGTTTTTGTCTATTGTGTTTTTTACCCCCTTCATCCACTTCTAGTCTGTTTGTAGACCAACATTTTTTTTTTTTCGTAACTAAAAAGCATACTAAAGATTACTCATTGTTAAGAGAAAAATAATTAAATAAAAATTAAAAAATTGATCTCTAAATCAGTTTTTTGTCACATTCTTATAAAAGATGATGCCAAAATCTAATAAATAAACTATATTTAAAATGCATTGGTTAAAGCATTAACACTTGACTATTCATCATTAAAATCGTCATTTCGAAATTTTGGGAAAGTTGTGAAGTTGAAAGTGTAAAGTATGCAACAAGCAAACTATTTATTTCGATCGCTTTTAATAATTATTCACATTTTAAACCCTCTTCCTGCAAAATTTTTTTCCTACATTAAATTAGGTTCAAATTTGTGTAGTTTTTTTATTACATACTTCAAATCTACAAATATTTTATAGTTAAAACGTACAAAATTTTATGTAAAAGAGTTTTTATTTTCTTTCAACACAGAATTAGATCATATAAAAAGATTGCTGGAAAATTGAAATCGAAGAATAATCACATAAAAGCATCATTTTGAAAATAAATCTTATTTAAATTATGATTTATTTTTGTGAAATACAAAGGTAAAACGCTTATACTAATGGAAATATGCAAAACATTTACAAAGCATTTATTAAAAATAAAAATTAGTATGCTGAACTTGGAAATTAGGCTAGAGACCTTACAATCTTTGAACTAAATTCGTGTTTTATTTATTTATTATTTATTAATTGATTAATTTATTCATTAATTTTTTTAAATTTATTTATTTTTGAACAATGAACAGTATTTTCTGGAAATACAGCGTAAAATACTGCAAAACAGGCTTGTTTAATTCCCAGAAATATGAACAACCAACGCCATCTGTTAACCCTGACCTGTTAGTTGAAAGCTGTCTTTCGAAGGTTCCGTGGTAATGTGAACTGATGATTTTTTGCGAATAATATGCTATTTTTATAATTGCTGTGAGTTCTCAACTGTTACTCATGACTGTTAGGTCAAGTTTAGCCTATCTAAAGCCAGTGCTGCCTACGCTTACGCGCAAAACGTCAATAAGGTGAAAAGCCACAGTTTCGTGAAAAAGAAAAGCGTTTGTGGTCTAATTTTTTTTAATACTTGAAAACTAACTCCAATGCTGCATTACCTGTGCGCTCATAAAAATTTCCAAAAACTGAGAATAAGGCAGTGATTTTGAAATTTTCATCTAGGTGGGAAAATTTCCCCAAATTAGCGAGTTTTAAAAAAGTTTAAACACTTTTAAAATATAAGTTATTTGTCTGTTTCAATGGCCAGATAATTCTTCACGGCAAGATTTATATACATATAGTTTAAAATCATGGCATTGCTTCAAGTGCAAGACACTTGATCTATGGCTTTTTTTTATTTTCCTTGGCGACAGAACTTCGAAAAATAGCGTTAAACACAGAAAAGTCGAAATAAAACCAGGAAACAGAGAAAGAGGGGTTGCACAATCAAATAGAAACATTTAAGAGACGACAAAAATGCTACTCTATTGGTTCGATTGAGATAAAAACTAGTGCATTTGTATCATACATAATCACTTCACTAACTAGGGTAAGTGTTATCACGTTGTGTTTCCAAAAAACAATTAAAAATGACTGCAAACCGAATTGTGTTGCTTTAATTTTTCATATTTTAATCTGACAGAATCACACTAAAGTCGAAACCTAACGAATAACTCGTAAAGTTTAAATACATTTATTAAAGCTCAAATACCTCATAGTCATTTTAGTATTACTTCATAATCATTTGTTACACAATCAATGCATTAATTAGTACTGTGGGGAGAGTATATTACATAGACAATGCCAACCTTCATCTATCACAACATTGAACCGAGTTAGCATGTCTTATATACAAATCAATTGATGTTTAATAATTTTAGCGGTAGGTATTTCCAAAACTAAACATGATAAAAATAACTTCCAGTCTAATTTTGTTTCTTCTATTTTTAATGCCTTAATCGGTGATCAGTCACAGTGCCATCTTAAGTAGACGCAAATGTCATAATTAAGCAAACATATAGCTCATAATTTAATTTAAATTAAAGCACGAATTCTAGATAAAAAAAATTCTTTTAATGAAGTTTCAAAACTGGTGTGAATCGTTTATAATCATTAAGTTAACAGCATTAACCGGAATTTTTTTATCATCCCTTCTTAATATTATTCTGTTATTCTTAGGTTTTGATTTATAATTCAAAAATAAAAAATTAAAGTTGATTGATCCTAAAGATAATAGTAAGTGTAAATTGCTTTATTATGCCACGGATTATAATACACGCATTTAATTACATTTTTTAAATTATTAAACTTTTTATTAATTTTTAATAAGAAAACCCAAGCAAAATGATAAGGTTAAAATTTTATGTCATTAGAATCTGGAAACATAAAACAAAATTTGGGTTCATATATACTTCAAAAATGCTTGTATTTCTTTTATTGAATACATTTTAATTTTGTCGCAACGACTTATTATCCTTATCAAAAAATAAAAATGATTGTGAATCGTTGGGGGGTCGGTGAGTGAAGCGAACTTCGGGCAGAGATACCTAGTACTTACTAACTGCTTGCAAACGATTTATTTCGAACGCTTTTAAGACTAATTAACATTTAATAATTGCTTAGTTTATTAAATAAATCTGATTAACGCAGTTATTAGAAAAGCATTGCCTTAAATCTTTTAAGGAATGACGTAAGATCTGTAATTATTATATTAGAAAATGCGATAGTTTCAATGGTTGTTTTTGATGAAAATATGTTAGCATACGTTATTAATACATTGTGCTCCCGTACATTTACCCGGAACAATTTTTTTTGATTTTGATTTAATGGTGATTTACTGTGATACCTTCAGCTCGAAAGAAGAAAAAAATCAGAACTAAATAAATGACTAATAGTTAAATTACATTAATTAAAGCATAAATACTTAATCATCATTAAGATCTACTTTCCAAAAGTCTGTAAAAGTTTTCTCAAAAAGTGATTACGTGCTTGTAGTGTAAATATGCGAGCAATGAACGATTTATTTCGATCGCCTTGAAGAATTATTGACATTTATTTTAAGGAACATAAATCCAATTAAAGCAACGCAGTAGATCTGCAATTATTAGATTATAAGACGATAGAAAAGTTAAGTCTCTTAATTGGTTTTTGATGAAAACTAAAAGTATTTGAGCAAGAGATTAAAACATGAAAAAAAGAAAATCACCATTAAATTATAATTTTCTCCAAGCTTTGGATTATAAGGTTTTTAGCACTTCGTCTTTGATTAAAAGAGCAGACGATAGTTTTTTATTAAATATTCAATACTGAATAAAATATGATGGCGATTTTTCAAAATTGGTATTTGTTCTCAGCTTAAATAAATCTCTGCGCGCCATTTTGAGTTATAAACTTAATTTTTCTTGTTGTTTCCAAGCTGTAATAAAAAGATATTTTACTTTATGTGACGTTATGACAAATTTATAAATGAGTAACAGAAAAACCATATATTATTCGATGTTTTAAACAATATGAACTTTATGAAAATATTATAATAGTTCTATCACTCCAATCAGATCAATTAAAGAAACTTCCAAAATTTATCATATATTTAATGAACGTTAAAAATTCCATTGCATGAATACAATAATTAAAGTGCAGTTTTATGAATATATTTTCCGTGATTAGATAATGAACCCTTTCGAAAACTTGAACTTTTTATTTCATGATTAAAGGACTTTTAAATTTTAAAAAGTTAAAATGTTCTCTAGTTTGAACTTTAACAATTTGATTGTTTTACCCTTTTATTCGAAAATTGTTAAGATTTTGACTAAATTTTAATTGAAAGTCGTTTTCTCCTCTGTAAACAAACTAAATGTCACTAATTTGAAAGGCCCTATAGCTAAGGTTAATAGATGGGACATTCATCAAATTTCTCGTCAGTGTGATTTGTCATATATCGGACTAACTAAACGAACCCTTAAACTTCGACTTAAAAAACATTAAAGATGTGTCAAAAAACAGAATATTAAACGATCTTTTATTGCCTTACATAGTTAATATTCTAATCACAGGTATGAGTTTTATTCTGCTAAAATCATTCAACACTGTTCGTCATCAACCGAACTTGAATTCTGGGAATCACTTCATATTTTGAAAAATTCTAATAATTTGATTAATGATCTTTCTAGTATAGTAGTTCCCTTTCCCAATCTATGGAAATTTATTCTAATTTAATCTTTTATTCTCCTGGAGTTCCCGAAAACCCTCTTAATTTGTTTCTTTTAATTTTGATGGAATCATTTTAGTAAAATCTTAAACAACTGTTTTATTCTTTTTTCTCAATCCAATGAGATTTTATAATATTTGACCATCGAATTGTTTTAAGGCACTAAAGATTGATATATATATATATATATATATATATTTTCAGCATATATAGTCGGGATAGACGATGAAACGAACTTAAAGTTTGAAAGGAATTCACCCTAAACATACTACTATATTTCGTACTGATGATTAGTACTTTTCTTTCAATAAATATGTGTTCTATTTTATTATTTTTTTTTTTTTTTACAGATTTGAATAATAGTCACTGAAAAATATGAAGGATAACCGCTATCTTAATTATGATCCCAATAGTTTATTCAGAAGCTCCACTCAAGTTAAGCTTCTTAAATTTTATTTCATATTTTGTTGTACCGCTGGAACTATTTGTTCCAATCAATCTATTTTCACAAGCATTTATAAAATTCATTACTCTCAAATGATTTCAAGTATAATAACTATTATTTTATTTACTAAAAAAATTGTAAAGTGAAGGACGCATTGTAATGCATTGTACGGTGCATTGTAATGACAAAAAAAATCCAAATTTTGAATAAAACTGGTTGAATAATTTTGAAGAATTAACTTAGAATTAAGTTATTGAGAAAAAATACAAAAGGAAAGGAACACGGATTTTTATTGTATTAACTTAAATACAGATAACATAACTCAGATTTTTTTCTATAAAGGTAAGATATTTGACATATTTCAGCTCAACATATTGTGTCAACTTGTAAAACTGAGTTAAACTGATTCATAACAATCCTGTATTATTCTTAAAACAAAATTTAGCAAATATTCCTTTTAGACTGCGAAAAATATATTAGATTCAATGTGTAATTTCAAAAACTTTCACTCGAAAGTAAATCAATTATCAATTTTGTGAACAAATGAACCAAAATATAATTATTAGAGATTAAACAAATATAAATACTATCAACTAATTGCATTGGTAATTAATAAGAATTACGATGCATGTTTCAAGATATTTAGCTATATAAAATTCGAATACTTTATATTATTTTTTTTTTATGTTTTTAAACGAAAGTCTATTATGATGGTTAAGGTTTTTAAGAATCATATCAGTTTTGTACAATTAAATTTGCGTAAGTCAAAGAAAGCTATTCAGCAGCTTATTTTAAATCTTGAATGTGATGATGTTGCCCTTGTTCAGGAGCCCTACTGTTTTAATGGCAAATTATCTGGCTTTCCAAATACTTACAGAATTTATGATGAAAAGTCAGACGTTATTAAGGTGGTTATCATTGTTCGTAATAGAGCGATAACTGTTTTTTCTGTTTCTGAAAATTTTGATTATAATTCTGCACTAATTGATGTTTCGTATAGAGGACACGATTTTACTGTTTTTTCTTATTATTTCCAGCCTTCTGTTAATATTGATTTAGATCTTAGGAAGATAGAGCATATTTTTTCGAATAAAAGTCTAAGAAACTTATTTGGTGTATGGATGCCAACAGCAAGTTTGAGGTCTGGTTTACCCCTATTACTGACTCTAGAGGTATTAGGTTGAGCGAATTCTTCAGTGTTTGGAATTTGTTTTCGATAAATGAGGACTACGGACCTACATTTAGTGCGAGTCAGGGAACAAGTTATATTGATGCTACCTTTGTCGGAATGGAACTTCTTCAGCTGGTTGAGAAATGGTATATACCTAAGTATGATTCCCTGTCTGATCATAAAATGATTTCTTTTGAAATGAAAATCTCAAGACCTAACTATGATTTTACTATTTCTGAAACGAAAAACCTCTTTAATATTAAAAAAGCTAACTGGAAACTTTTTCACCTTTTTTGTTCTGATTCCATATCTAATATTTTGAATTCCATCGAAAATTGTGAAAGACCAGATATTTTGGAGGTATGCGTTCAAAATTTGATTATTTCTGCGGCAGAAAAATCTATTCCTTTGAAAAGGAGTGAATCGCATCAAGTTCCTTGGTGGTCGGTAGAAATTTCTTGTATGCGGAAAAGATTAAATGCTGCTAGAAGAAGATATCAAAGGACTAGAAATTTCGTTTTAAGGGAGATTTATAAAAACAGTTATCTTCGTATTAGGTCTGAGTATAACTTAAAACTTGAGGAAAGCAAATTAAATTCTTGGAAAGATTTTCTTGCAGATATTACTGTGCAAAATGTGTGGAACAAAATTTATACTTATGGAGTTAGGACCAGCTTTGCTAAAAGGCTTGAAATCTCGGGTATTGAAGATTCCCCTGGTCATTTCACCTCTTCTTTTGAGGATACGATTGATGCTATATTTTATTTTATTTTATAACCGTCGTTGAACAGCCTACCCAACTTAATGGGTTTACGGCTACTAATGTTCAACTCCGTAGCCTTGTAATTTTGAACCCAATCCAGAAGACAAGGGAACTCCTGGATCGAGTATTGGGAGAAATTTTGCCTTCGTGGAGGACTTTTTGATGGAGCTAACCCGCATTTGCGTTACATGGAGAGGAAGACCACGAGAACCTCCCACGGTTAACCTGACGGCAAGGGGACTCTAACCCATGATCCGTCTACCACTGAGGATATTTCACGTCAGCACTGTGGTCAGTGCAAGCCGGATGCGGAATTCGTATCGACTGGGATTCGAACCCGGTTCGCCTCATTGGAAGGCGAACGCTCTATCCCCTGAGCCATCGCGGCTCCGATTGATGCTATATTGAAGAAATCGTTTCCTCGTGATTCTGAAATGCAAGACCATTTCAATCATAAGCTCTTATGTGACGAAGCTGAAATGGTTTATAACGCTAAAGATGATGTTCCCTTTTCTAGCGCGGAAGTTGATTGTGTAGTTAAAAATTTAAAGGTGAACAAAACTCCAGGATACGATAGATCTGGAAAAGAGCAAAAGTTGTACCTATTCCAAAACATTCTGAGTTATCAAGGTCACATATTGATAATATTCGATGTATAAGTCTACTTCCTTGTTTAGGTAAGTATCTTGAAAAACTCTGCATAAATAGATTCAACCATCATCTACGACAATCAAGCATCTTAAGTAAGGATCAGTATGGATTTACACCTCAGGGGTCCGCTGAAGATGCTTTGATCCGGCTTTGTAATATCGTTAGGCAAGGAAAACATAAGAATTTTGTGACTTTTCTTGCTTCATTAGACATTGGAGGAGCTTTCGATAATGCTTGGTGGCCTGGAATTCTGCACTTGCTTAGACATCTCAAAGTTCCCAAGAATATTTTTTACTTAATAAAGAGCTTCTTGCACGGTCGCTCTGCCGATCTTACTCTGGGCAATGTCACAAAAAACTTTGTTTTGGAAAAGGGTGGTCCCCAGGGGTCCGTTACGGGACCTTTTATTTGGAACCTTATTATGAATGACTTGCTCTGTGGTCTATCAGAATTTCAAAATAGTTATAAAATTGCATTTGCTGATGATCTACTTCTTATTGCTCAGTGCAAAAACTTTAATGGTGCTTGTTATTCTTTCTCAGAATATCTTGGATTACGTTTTTGAATGGTCGAAACTTTATAAGCTGGAATTCAACCCTTTGAAATCTAAAGTTATGATGATACATAAAAAATCGAGGCCGGCTGATGTTATTCAGTTAACTCTTAGGAATGAACCAATTGAAGAAGTAAAGCAGATAAAGTATTTGGGAGTTATTGTTGATAATAAACTGCAGTGGAAGCAGCATATATCTTATGTTTCCAGTAAAAGTGAAAAACTTCTTGCTTTATTGCGAATTTCAAAAAATACTCAGGGGGTTAAAACAGATGTTCTTAAATTGATATATAATCAAGGTATTGTGCCACTTATTTCTTATGCTTCGGGATCTTGGGGAAACTCTTTGAGAAAGAAGATAAATATTAAAATCCTTAGGAGAACTCAAAGAAGAATTCTTCTACGAATTATTCAGGGCTATAGGACTGTTAGTTATGATGCGGTCTTTGTTATCTCTGGTCTTCCTCCTATAGATTTAATTATCTTAAATAATCTTGAATTGAAGGAGAAGATAAAAGATAACGATTGTCTTACCCTGGACGGGAAGCTTCCTATTTCATGTTTGCCCCACCCAGCATGTAGGAGACCTGTTATAATTATTCCTTATGCAAATAATGTTTTTCAGGAATATAAAACTAACTGTTTTACGGATGGTAGTAAGCTTGATGGAAGGGCTAGTCTTGCTTTTGAGATTTATGAAAATGGAACAGAGAAGGTTACTGCCAAGCACCGACTACTTAATGAATGTACTGTTTTCCAGGCTTAACTTTTGTGTATAAACCTGGTTGTTAAGTGGATACAAAATTCTTTTAGTGAGAACAAAATTTTTAAATATCTCATTTGTACAGATTCTCTTTCTTCACTTTTTCTTTTGAGTGACACGACTTCTACTGAGAAGCTTGTGGTGGAAATTCACTCGATTTTGAACGCTCTTGAAAATGTAACTATTCATTTTTCTTCTGCTCGTGGCCATAGCGGTATTGTGGGCAATGAAAGAGCAGACCAATTGCCTAGGGAAGCTACGTGTGGTGAAATAGACTTAAGGGTTCCTGATTCTCACTGGAAGCGCATCGCTAGAGATAAAATCATTGCGGACTGGAATGCTGAATTTCTTGCTTCGCCTGGGTCGCTTTGGACGAAAAGGTTCTTTCCATCTATTTTTCACCGTTTGCAATGTAAATTCTTTGCAACTGATTTTAAATTAACCCAAATTTTAACAAACCATGGAAATTTTAAGAGATATTTATTTCGTTTCCATCTGGAGACCAGTGGAATTTGTGCTTACGGCGATGCTCATGAAGATGTTGAGCATATTCTTCCTCATTGCAATCTGTATGCGAGTGAAATTAAAGACTGATTTGAGGCGTCTCTCTATTTGTTGGCCTCCTGTTTTATAAGAACTGGTCAAAAGTATCGAAAGTCTTGCTGCCTTGCAGAATTTTGTTTATAATGTAAATATTTCTTGTTTTTCTTTTTGTTTTCTACTTACTTCTGTAAGCCTCATGCTATACTTTGTGGTGCATGTGGAGTTTAAAAAAAAAATTACAAATAAAAAAAAAAAATTTACTGAAAAATACAAAAACAAATATATTTCGAATTGCTGGTAAACATACTGAAGAATAACACAATAAACAGCATATTTTGCAATGATTACCCTTAAAATATATTTTATAAGAATCCCTGCAAAAATGAAGCCAAAAGAGTAATGGAATCTCTAATGGTATGAATTGAAATTGAGATTTAAGTTAGAGAAAACTAAAACACGATCGAAAGATAACGAATCATTACCGAGGAAAGAGAGACATATATCAAAACCAGTTTGATTGCAGAAGGAAACGAAGACATTTCTGAATACTTTTTAACTCCTCTGTTTTTCTTACAATAAACAGGCTTTGGTGTTATCGGTGTCTCCTTTCTCAATAGATATTAGAAAATGTCAATAGATTTTTGTTATAACCGACCAAAAAAGTTAAATGAGTCTTTCTTGTCAAATGATAGGTGCGTCTACCTGACTTTATTCGCCAATGGCTGGAGAACTTGGCTTGCCCAAATGCCATGATCCACTGAGTACATACAATATACATACTCGTAAAATCTGTGAAAACGTGTCCTGTGGTTGGTTGCTGATCAGTACCATAGATATAGGAATCTGGAGAAATTTTCCTTTCCCTTCAGATCTATATCTAAATTAAAGAAGTGGCCTCACAAGTGAGTGGTGGTGCCATCTATACATGGGATTCTGAGCTAAGACGTACTTTCAGTCTTTTGCGATGCTCTCTTGTCAAATGAAAAGCGCGCCTTCCTGACTTAAATTGGGTAAGGCCAATAGCTGGCGAGCTTGGCTTGTCCAAATGTCATTAGAAACAACAGAATAAATTTGTGATTTATACTTACAACCATAGTATGCTTTTAAATCTGAAAATTTGAATGTTTTTAAAATGCCACATAACATATGATCTTACTAAACTCTTCAACTACTTAGATTAATTTTGAAGAAAATAAAATAAAACACACAAGGCATGTTGGTTATAAATAAAAACCAACTAATAAGACTAGTAACCAGAATAAAATATTATACAATTATTAACTGCTTTTTTTTAATATAACAGAATAAGATAATGTTTTGATAAATTAATTAGCAAATAAAAATTAATTTTAATTAAAAAGTTATATTTTCTTCATTTGTAATGAAGTTTGTTTTGTCAGCTTCTTTTGAAAAGTAACAAAAAAGGGTAAAAATTAAAATAAATTTTTAGAACTTCAACTTTAAATATAAAATTATGTTTTTTTTTTTTTTTTTACTACTTCAACAAAAAAATACCTCTAATCTTCGAGTGAAAATAATTTATTTTTATTTTTAAACATTTGAAATATTTGGTAATGTTCACATTTTTTTTTTACTTATATCACATAATATTAAGAATAATATATATAGTCAATACAATGGTAAAGAAATTTTTAAAACAGTAACTAAAAAATCTACTATTCTCAACAGAAAAAAAAAATTAAATTAAACCATAAAAATGTAGGTGTAAAAATATTAAATAAATGGGAGAAATTTTGAAAAGGTTATTTTAATATCACAGATATATTTAGCAATAAATACTATAATAAAACTCAAAGCAAATAGATAGTAAAAAATAAAATTCCAAGTCTGAAAAACAGGAATAAACAAATTTATGTACATCTAAATAGACATTTTAAGTAAAAGAATTCATTATTAGGCCTGTTCTAAATCTGAAATATTCATTACAGTTTCTAAACACTTCTGTTATATTAGTAACAAAAAAAGTAGAATGGCATAAAAGTAACAAAAGGTAATTTCTTAAAAGTAACGAAATCATTTTATTAAAATAAAGCTATATGTTGTTAACTTCAGAAAATTTTTTTTGAACAAAATCCATTGTTCTAAATTTTAAAAGTATCTGTTTAAGAAAAATAGTAACAACAAAAAAATATTAAGCCTGTATTGAACCTGGAACAGTTATTACATTTATTACATTGATGAATCTATGTGTTATAATGGCAACAAAAGAGTGGCATGGGATACAAGTAAAAATGGTAATGGTGTAAAAATAACAAAATAATCTTATTAAAATAAGGCAATACGTTGTTAACACAGGATAATTCATCAAAAAAACATTTCAATTGGACTAACTTTTAATAATGTCTGTTTAAAAAAAAAAAAACATAAAAACTAACTTTTTTTTCTTCAAATCTTATTTATTTTTTACAAAGATATTCTATTATCTTTGTAATCTAAAATTAGTTTAGCCAGGAAATTCTATAAAGTATGGAATGTTTAAAGCAGTTTAAAATTCTTCCACAGACAAAAAAAACCTCTGAAAAAAACGTTTGGAATAAAAGTGTTTCTTCTAGTGGAAAAAATGAAACTAAGGAAAAAAATGGAAGAAACTCTTTTTAATAAGGGAATATCAAGTATTAAAAAGAAATCTTAAATATTTTATATTAAAAATCTAGCTTAAATAATAGTATTATTTCCCAGTCATTTCTAAATAGAGTGAAAATAGAAAAACATAAATTGGAAAGAAAAATAATGAATTTTTTAAGGAATCAAAACAATTATACTTTCTTTCAATATTTTACATAAAGAAGTATAGTATAAGTTTTATCCTTTTTTGTTATTATAAAAGAAATCTTAAAATATCCTAATTAAATTGTATATAATGTTATACTTCAGATCGTACATCATATTCATAAATACAGCATAATAGTTTTCATATAGATAATATGCTAAAGGTATTTGCCAATAAATATTTTTAATACTAATTGTATTTTTACATACCTATTCATAAAATTTTAAATTAATTATAATTTATAAAATAAGCTTTAAGAATTTTTAACTATAAACTTTTATTCATAAATTACTAAATTTTCATTTACAGATCAATGATTAATTTTAAAAAAATTGATTGGATTAGGTTGACTTTAAAGCTTATGTAATAATTGAGCTGAAAATAGCATCCAAACATACAAGTTTCACTTAAAAATTAAACCTGTCAGTTTTAAAATACAAATGTTAAAGCTAAGGTTTTTTTTCTTCTTTTTTTTTCCTAAACATTTTGATAGTTTTATTGCATTTTGCTGAATTGTAAAATTATATTAATATTATAAAATTAGAGTAAAAATTAATTTTTTTTTTTTTTTGATAAAAAAATCGGAAAAAATTTTTTAAATAAAAAATATATCAAAAAGAATATTAACCTTTACAATTATTAAATTAATTTTTTTACTTTACGAAATAATATTTCTAGTGTTATTGACAATTTTATGTTTAAGCAGAATATTCCATAAACTAAAAATAATATAACTACATATAGTAATTCATCTAAATATAACAATGCATGTTTATCTAGATATAAGGTTTCATATTTATTTACGAAAATTAGGATAACATAAAGCAATACTCAAAACAAATTTTTATAAGCTATACAGATTTTATAATTTTGATATAAATATTATGAAAATAGTTATTTTAATAAACAATTAATATAAAACTTTAACTATTCATTTATCGTTATAAGTTATTGTTAAACAATTGTAGGAGTCAAATTTAATTTCGTTCATTTTGTTTCACTTTTCCCTTTTCTTCTGGTTTTTTTTTTCATCAGAATTCTTGAAGAAATAGGTTTCTTCTGACAAATGCCAATTCTACAAAATGCTAAACTCTGATTTAAAAATGATTTCCAATTATCATTATCGCTTTCTCACAAAAATACATCTCAGAAACAATTGGTTTTGAAATCCTAAAAAAAGGAATGCTTCACAATGATCCCTGATTATTGTTATTATTACTTTCTCACAAAAATATATCTTAAAAATAATATATCTTTAAAATAATTTACTTTTAAATCTTAAAAGCTATGAGTTGCTTCATAATGATTCCTGTTTATTTTTATTATTTGAAACTTTGTCACTATCTTTATCAATAATATTAGAATAAGTCATTTCTTCTTCTTTTCCTAAAGTTTCTCGTTTTATAATGTGACCAGGATCAAATTTTAATTCATTTCCAGAATCTAAATCTGTTTTGAGAGACTTCACAGCAACTGTTTTTGGAGTAGTCTTTAGAGCAACGACGGGAACACTAACTGGGGGACTAGAAACAAATTTCACATTAATATCTTCTAAGTTCTTTTTGACTCTGGGAGCTGATATGTTAAGAATCAACTCCTCGTTCGATTTCCTTGGAAGAGCATCATCAATTGGTTTATTTTCCCTCAATATTTTTGATGCATCGTTTTGAGCATTCAACACAAAAGTTTTAAGTGGGTCTTCTTTGGATACATTCTTTATAGGAACATATTCTCCAGGTGGAAGTATGTTTTCTTTTTTTGGAGGTTCATTTGGAGGCATTAGGTTTTTTATTGGTGGTACTGATATCACTTCTGGTATATTTTTTACTGCATTTTCTAAAGATTCTACTGTTTTTTTAGGAATTTGTGCAGGAGCCTCTTTCTCAGCGTCAGGAACAGCAGGAAGTTGCTGTTCGATTGCAGTTTTTCTAATTTCATCATGGCTTTCCCTGTGCAACTTGAGCTCTTCTAAAACTTTTTTCTGTTGCTCCAGTATTAATTTCTGCTCTCTGTGTTGCTGCTCCAATTTTTGAAGTATGCTTTCTTGTTTTTCAATATTTCTCTCCTTCTTCGAAATATCAATGGAGTTGGAAGCTTGCACAGTTTCTTTTTGGATTTCTTTGTCTTCCTTCTGAAGAGCTTGAGGATCTAGTTCAGCATTTTGTTCAACCTAGAGTTGCAAAAAAAAAAACAAGAAAATTTTTTTTTTAAATAAAACTATAATAAAATGCTAAAAATATTCCATCATGAAAAAATTTCTGAATACATTTATTGAAAAATAAAAAATATGTATAACATAAAATATTCATTTTAATAATATTGGGAATTTCCTTAAAAAAGACAAATAAAATAAAATTAATTAATTCAACAAATATATTACAAGAAAATCATAGAAGCAGAATTAAATATGAAAAAATTCTAAGTATTAAGCATGACAGTGAGAAAAAAAGAAAAAGTCTGTATGTTTATATATATATATATATATATATATATATATATATATATATATATATATATATATATATATATATATATATATATATATATACAATTTCGAGATAGTGAGTTTTCAAGATAACAAGTTCAGCACGAAATATGTTCTAAATAGTAAAAAAATATATTCTAAAATATTATTTTAAAAGTAGAGACACAAAACATAAGAGCACTATTAAATTTGTATGTAATGATAGTTGACTATAAGTCTAAACACAAGAATAATAATTTTATTTTTAAAAGTGAGACAAAAATAATTATGCATTAAATAGAAAAAAAATTGGTAATGAACTTACCAAATTATTTTTCCGAAAAAATAAATTTTCTATTTATAAAAAAAAATTCAACATAGCAAGGTTTTGAAAAGAAACCCTTCGAGATAGTAATTCAAATTAACATTAGGTTGATATGAAATGCCAAGGGGAAAATATTTTTTTTGACATAACAAGGTTTTTAAGATATTGAGAGTATATTGTATACAAATTTAATGATTAAAGTGAATAAAATAAAACAAAAAAATACAGTAAAAATATTGAGAAAAAATAAACATTTAACATTTTCTTTAAAATTTTAGAAAGTTGGAAGAATCTTATGCTAGACACATTTAAAAATATATGATTATTTTTTTATAATCAGTACAAAAATGTTAAAGAATCTTTTAAGTTTTATTTTAAATATCATAGCCAGTTTTAAAAGGAAATTAAAGCTATTCCTATTTTCTGGAACAAATAAAATAACAAAAAAAGTAAAATAAAATGTGTTAAAATGCTGTTTCATAAACTGCTGCGCTTCATCATGTACAAATAAAATACTAAAACGTAAAAGTCAAAAATACCTTTACTTCAGGCTCTTGAGGAACAGGTGGCTCTAATCGTTTCTGATCTAGTAAAAGAAAAAGAATTATCTTACTTTATAGAAAATGTGACTAAATTAATATTAAATAAAAATAAAATTTAAAAACTTAAATGGCATAACTTTACTCATTGCAATAAGAATTAAAAGCAATTAAAAATTGTAAGAACAGGTGGCTCTAATCATTTTAGATCTAGTGAAAAAAAAAAATCCTTTATCTTATTTAATAAAAAACATGACTAAATTAATATTAAAGAAAATATAATAAGATTAATTTAAAAACTTTTTTATCACACACAAAATGGTATAATTTCATTAATTGCAATAAGATTTAAAAGTAATTAAAAATCATAAAAAAAAAATTTTCATTATACCATTTAATATTATTTCAGAAATAACAACTGTTATTTTATAAGCATTGGCAAATGTTAAAGAACATCCGTTTCAGTGTTATTGTTTACAAATCACACTATTAATTAAGTACAGTTGCACTATTCTCATATAGTCAAGATATATCTGTAAATTAACAATTTTTTACTTATACTCAGGGCTTGAAAAACTTCGAGTTTTTTTACGTGCCCTGTCGTTCATTATCAAGTCCAATATACATGCTTCAACCTCTTATTGGAATTCAACTTCATGTTTACTATTTTTTAAGCGATTGGAGTAATATATATATATGGAAAATAATAGAAAAGATTAATTTTACTAATTAATTTTCTTTGTTTTTATTGTGTTGTGCTATATATATATATTATAAAATTCAATCACATTTAGTTCTTATTGAATATTTTACCTTCTCCATTTAGAACCATTTAACCTGCATTTTGTAATTTATTAGTTGATATTTTAAGCTATTTCTGATTGAATATTTATATGCTGATCAAAATGTTTTCATAACCTTGGCATGTCAAACAATATAATTGTTGAGTCTTGCCTTTAACTACATCATTGGGCAATACAAATACTGTTTAAACATCAAGAACATTTTTTCCGATATATATTTTGTTGTGTAATTTCATTTTTTATTTCTATTTTTTGACTCTTTGATAAATCATTTATCATGTAATAAAAAAAATTATTAATTATTTTTTCAATTTTCTTTAGTTTTAGCTAAAAATATAAACACTTATTAAAATAGTAGCATGCTAACTATTTTATCTATATAAAAAGATGATGCCAAAAATAATATTTTTTTTTTTTTAAATGTTTTTTTTTCTTTAAAAAAATAAAAAAGGATTGCTCTTAATTATGCATAAAATGCAATAAAGATGCACAGATTTTAAAAAAGTGACTTAAATTATTTAGAGAAATTGATCAAACAAATATCATTTACCATTTGCTGTATTTTGATCTGGAGGTTTTTCTTCCTTATTTTTCTCTAAAAATTTTACCTCTTTGGTAGATGAGCCTAAAGAAGAAATTTAAGCATAATACTGCAGTCTATTAAAAAATTAATGCACAATAATTTTCGTTAAATATTTTATATTTAATAAAAAGAATATGAATCAATGTTAAATGTTGTATTTTAGATAGGATAATAGTATATATTCGCTTACACATATTTATCCAATTTTTAAGGAATGGAAATGATGTTTCATAAATGATTAAAATTGAATAATTTCAGTAATTGATATAAATATATCCTAAACAAAAGGAATAACAATCTAAATTTGAAAAAATAAGATACCAATATAAAATAATTGAATAGTAAAATACAAATGACTGCATATGCACATTATATAGATTGTGAGTACTTTACTAAGAAAGAGATGTACAAAAACCAAGTAATGAGATATTTATAGAACGGAGGCTGTAAAAAAATAATTAAAAGAACATGATTAAGTTGGCTGTGCAGCTTTTAACTAAAGCTGCAGATTTTTTAAAATATTTATTATTACTTTCTTTACTTTTTTTCAAAAATAAGACAAAAATACAAAAAATAGATGAAATGTTTAACGATCATAAAAGAATTTTAAATGAGTGTAAATAAAAGGATTATATGATCTTCAGAATTTTGAATTCAATACTTTTGTTTTCTAGTATAAACTTTAAAGTAAACTACAATTTCAAATCAAAATGTATGCCAAACATTTTCTTGTTCAGTGCATTAAAAATAACCAAGTTGGAACTCATTAAAAATAGTACAAAGTTAAACTTAACAAAAGTTTAATCAAGTAAAAATAGTTTAGAATATAAAGTCATGGTTATGTGTTAAAAATATATGTTTGTTTTGTCAATTTTAATAAAAAATAATAATAATAATGTATTAATTTAAAACTAAGAAGCCTTTTTTTCCAATGTAAATGCTACCAAAAATCGGGTGCAAATTAGAATCAAAGGTACAAAAATTTGTTGGATGGTGGAAATAGATATTTCGTAACTATTTTCCAAACATGATACTAAATGTTAGAGCAATTAGAAGCTCATATCTGCATTTAAAAGTTTTTAATACTGATATAATAAACTAAATATTAATTTCTTATTAGTTTTCATTTGAAATTTTTTTTTAAAATTTTGTAAATATTGGACACTGGAGAACATTTTTTCACTAATTTTTCACAAAAAACATGTGTTAGGGGTGCACAACCTTTTTGAGTGAAGGGCCACTTGCACAGCAGGTGGACTAACGAAGGGCCGCACATGTATTTAGACATGTTAACAGCAAATGTAGTAATATTTATTTAAACATTAGTGTTCTAATTTTTTTTATCAATATACTTATTAATATATATTTGTAGAACATCAAAGGCGTTCAATTATTATAATTCATTCAAAAATAAGAAACTAATACTTTAAAAAAAATTGCCATTATTATCATGTCAACAATAGATTTATCAAGAGCCGCGATGGCTCAAGAGATAGAGCATTCACCTTCCAATACAGCGAACTGGGTTCGAATCCCAGTCGATACGAATTCCGCACCGGGTTTGTACCGACCACAGTGCTGACGTGAAATATCTTCAGTGGTAGACGGATCATGGGTTAGTGTGCCCTTGCCGTCAGGCTAACCGTGGGAGGTTCTTGTGGTCTTCCTCTCCATGTAATGCAAATGCGGGCTAGCTCCATCAAAAAGTCTTCCACAAAGACAAATTTCATCCGATACTTGATCCAGGAGTTCCCTTGACTTCTGGATTGGGTTCAAAATTACAAGGCTACAGAGTTGAACATTAGTAGTCGTAAACCCATAAAATTGGGTCGGCTGTTCAACGATGGTTATAAAATAATTTATCAAAATAAATAAATAAACATTGGAGAAAAGAATTGTTTTTTTTTTTTTTTTATCACATCTGGCAATACACACAAAAATCCATTTTAAAAATAAATTCTAATAAAAAAACTGCAATGCTCACAGAATGAAAGTAGGAAAAAACTTAGTACATAATTAAGTAATATAAATTCAAATTAAGTATTTTAATTGTAGAAAATTTATAAGTTTTAAACAAATCCCAAAATAAAAACAAAACTGCTATAGTTCAAAATAAAATTTAATGCTTATTTGGTAACATACTTTATTATTTCTTTTTAATGATTATTAGATTTTTTTATATAGTAAATGTTTTCTTTTTTTATCCAAAAAGATCACTAAAGCAACAAAAAATTGAATCAAAACTACAAACAGTGAGCAGTTTAAAAATTCACATTTTCTGCCACTTTATGAATTTCTCAGGTTGCAATGACATTTCATTTAAATTAGAGATATAGCGATTATTTGGCCCTTTCATCAAAAATTCATCTGTTGAATGATTGGTCAAATATTCAGCAGAATATTTTTAAAAAAAAAAAAATTCTAAGTTTTGTTGTTTTGTTTTTTTATAATTTGTATAGATATGATAAAGAATTGCAAAAAATCGTATTTTTAACCATATTATATTATTATAGTATTGTTTATTATAGGAACTAGTTTTCACACAAATTTCTTAAATTTTAAAATCCTTGTTTCTGCACATGGCTTGCAAATTGATCTTCTGGAAAACAAATGGAAAAACGAAATTTGAAGAATTGAAACTAGATTACTTTATACTGAAACACAAGTTTTTACACTTCATTTTAAAAAAAATAATAATTTATAATCAGACAAGTAAATTTCGTCTTTCTTCGATACTTTTAATTCTAAGAGAGAAGGATTTTATTTATTTTTTTTGCTGTTTTTATTATAATGGAGCTTTTAACAAAATGTCTTATACTATTAATTTATTATCACTTTTTCCCTGTACTGTAATATAAATAACCAGTAACATAGAAAACTGTGATTTTCAGAGTAAAAGTTTTGTTTTAGAAATTAAGAGTAATTTGTTTTTTCTTTTTTTCCTTTTAATTAACTTTTCTTTTTATAGGCATTTTTTTAATGAAAGTTGATAATAAACTTTATTTTATAGCAAATTTTTTTTCTTCTAAAAATACGGCAATGTGAAAAATTTAAATTGATATTTTCAGCATAAGATTTTTATTTAAAAAATTATTAACGTATTTTGTTTCTATCTAGATTTTTAAAAAATATATAGAAAGAGACGTTTTTAGTATAACGCGACAATTTTTAAGAGCATTTCTGTTAGATTTAATTCTTTTTTCTTGACTTTTTCTGGTAATTGGAAAACTGAGGTGTTAAACTTTAAAATTTTGTTTCGAAAATTAAGATCGATTTTTAATTTCTCTGTTTCGCTTTTGTATATAATCTTTAGTTTTTATCATAGCTCGACATTTTCAAAAGCGTTTCTGATAGGCTTTATATTTTATCGTTGATTTATGAATTCGTTTTTTCAGAAAATATTATTCTTAGCATTGAAATTTTGGTTTCAGTGTTGCTATGCTGCTAAAAAATTTTGCCATTTGGCCCCGAACATACAGTATTCGATCGATCATTAATATTTATTTTTCTTTGTTGCTGAATATTTGATTTTTGACAAAATCACAATCCAATACCACATTCCAACAAATCATACTTGTTGCCGAAAAAACGAAGGAAAAATAATTAGGATTTACGATAAAACTGTACCGAAATACTGTATCAAAAAATTATTATTTAAATGCGCGATTAGAAATTCGTGTGTCGTAATAACATCGTAGTTAAATAACGGGATCGTCAAAATCACGTGGAAAAGTATAGCAATAATTGAAAAAAAATTAATTAAATCTATGCTGAGTTGAGCACGAATAAAGCGTGTCAAATGCTCGATTTCAAATTGACCTTCGTAATAAAATCGGAATTTTTTATAGTGTGGGGGAATGCATAGCAATAACTGCCGAAAAGCATAGTTAAAAAAAAGAAAGAAAGAATTGCAAGAAAAAAAATTATAAAAAATCACTTTGATTTATGATTAAATCGTCACAAATAAATTGCTCCAAAAAGTGTTTATATAAATGGGCGATTTGAAACTCGTGTGTTGTAATAATATCGTAATAAAATTTGGGATTTTCGAAATCACGTTGAAAAGCGGATTTAACTGTTTAAAAAAATAATTTATATTTACGATAAAATCGGCTTAAACATACATTTACTATACAATCTGTAAAAATTGATCGTATCAAAACCTGATGACTCAAAAGTGATTTTTTAACTTACTCTGTGTTTTGATAATATCAACAGGAGCAAATGTAGCTAAAATTTTTGGTTCAGCAATTTTAATAATATTTTTCACTGGATCTATTACGGGCTCAGGATGAGTTCCTTCCTCTTGGAGGGTTGAATATGTACATGCAATCAAAATAAAAAGCCCTATGCCAACTAAACACTATAAAGTTAAAAAAAGAATTAGGATAAGAATAATATCTTGCAAAAATAGAAAAATATCTGAATAAAAAGACATTATTATATCTTTTTTTATGCAGTGAATAGGCTAACATTTCAAAATTAATAAACTAGAACTTCTATTAAATATCAAACTTCAATTCACATTAGTTTATTCATAATTTAGCTTTTTTAAATCAATGCTTGAGAACATTGAATTGGCAATTTTGTTTATTTATAATGGTTCATATTATTTTGCAATGGTTAGAAAGTGGTTCTTGGACATGTTACTATTCATATCTTTAATAATATGAATAAGAATAATAAAGCAAAATAGCATGAATAAAGCATAAATAATGACACAAAAATGCACAAACTAAAGTTTTGGCTCTATAAACAAGAACCATCCTCACAGTCAAACAGAAAATATCTGTCGATTTTGAGTCTCAACTCTGAGGAAGGTTCTTGTTCATAGAACTAATATTATAGCAGGTCCAGGTCCCCCTTTTTTTTTTTGCTTGTTCACGTTATTTAGTGTTTCATTCAAAAATAGCACAAAATATACCCTACCTTCATTTGTATATGATTCATGTTATTTTTAAAGAATGCTAATATAATGATTTATTCTTCCACTATGATTCAGTCTTATTTTTCAAGCTTTTCATAATGAATAACGAATAAAGCACAAATAATGGTACAAAAATGGACGAAATAAAGTTCCGGTTATATCAACAAGAGCCTTTCACAGTATTAAAACACAAAATGTTTTTCAATTTTGTGTTTCTACAATGAGAAAGGTTCTTGCTAATAGAACTAAAACAATTGTAAGTCCATTATTTGTTTTTTTCATGTTGTTTTGCTTTTTTCAAATGTAGCTCAAAATATACACTACTTTCATTTGTATAGGTTTGTTATTTTTAAAGATTGCTATGATAATTATTTATTCCTCCACTATGATTTAGTTTTATTTTTCAAGGTATATATAATGAATAACAAATGAAGCACAAATAGTGGTTCAAAAACGGACACAGTTTCGGTTATATCAATAAGAACCTTCCTTAATATTGAAACAAATGAAATGCTGAGAAAGGTTCTTGTTAATAGAACCAAAACTATTGCAAGTGCATTATTTTTTTCAATATTTCGCTTTTTTTCAAATATAGCATAAAATATACCCTACCTTCATTTGTATGAAATTTATGTTATTTTTTTAAGATTACTAAGATAAGGATTTATTCCTCCGTTATGATTTAGTCTCATTTTTCAAGGTTATGATGAAGCACAAATAATGGCACAAAAATGGATACAATAGAGTTTCAGTCATATAAACAAGACCCTTTCTCGGTGTCAAAACACAAAATGTTTTTAAATTTTAAGTTTCAACAATGAAAAAGATTCTTGTTAATAGAACCAAAACAATTGTAAGTACATTACTTGTGCTTTTTTCTCTTGTTTTGCTTTTTATAAACATAGCACAAAATACATCATACCTTCATTTGTATAAGATTTGTGTTATTATCAAAATTACTAAGTTTAGAATTTATTCTTTCAATTTTATTCTTCATGGATATTTTTGTCTAAAATCATCCTAACAATGTGCTAAAACTAAAAAAAAGTGTTGAATAACTTACTTGGGCCATTCTTTTTTCTGTAGTATTCTTACTTGTATCTTGTATAAACATGACAGCTGGAAATATCAGGCATATCAAAGTTCCAATCGTTGAACCAATTATTCCCAAAACAAATTCAATATTTGGTAGCATTATAGCAATGCCTATAGTAACTATGACCAAGCTGACAGTAAGGATTCGAAATCGATTTTCTGGTATAGCAGTAATAGTAGTGTCATGATGACCAAATCCCTGAAACAGAGAATAACTTTTATAAAAAATTTGTCAGTGTATAAGTTTTGCTGAAAAATTTAAAATTACTTATTAATACCAGTTAAATATTTGATATTTTCAATAAAAATTTCTTACTTATCATAACGCATATTAATTTTATTGAAATTAAAATCTTATATTTATTTTAATTTTCTTTTTTTTTCTTTCTTTTTTTTTTTTTTTGAGCTAACAATAATATATAAAAAATTCCATTTCTAAAAGCATTTATATTTTCATTATGAATAAAAATTCAATTAAAATTTAACTTTAATTTTGTTAAAAATAAACAAAAAAAAAACAAACATAACTACAAAATTAAAAAAGCTAATTGCTCAAAAGTATCACTGATAATAATTAATCATAATTATTTAAAAGTTTTATCATAGTTGTAATACCGATCAGGGGTCTGTCCAGACATTTTGCGAAAGGCCCTGTTTTTGTAAAATCGTGAAAAAACTACTCATAATTTGTGAATATAAAATAAGCGTTAAGTCACATTCTTTCAACCAGGGTCCTGCTTTTGTGAATTTGTGCAAATAGGGTCCCTGTAATTGCAAAAATTACTAAAAAGAAGTTTTTAAATTATAAATAGATACAAGATTCTGCTCAACAATTGCTGCTACTAAATTAGAGATGCAACATACAAACATTTGGTATTTAGCCTATACTGCTCAACACAAAATATTCATTTCAGTGAATAATGGAAACAAAATCACTCACATTTGATATAATTTCAATTGACATACTTTAAATAACACAACTTAGTTATGTATCACGTTCAATTTGTTACGCATTAAGTAAACTTAAAAAATTCTTAAATTTATAATATTTTATTTAAAAAATTTCCAGAAATTATTTTTTATTTACATAATATTCTATTAATTAATTTTATGAATATATATAGATTAATCAATTATTTATTTACAAAAAAAATTATTATCATGCAATATCAATAAGAATGTGCACACGATGTTTGCAAAAGTAGAAATATTTTCTTAGAATACTACATTTGGAATTTAAACTTAGGAAACTTTTAAACCTTAGTTCGTTTTGAACCGTCTTTCTCCCCCCTTCACCTCCTCCTTTATTCATGGGGGAAGGGGGAGAAAGACGGTTCAAAACGAACTAAGGTTTAAAAGTTTAAATTCCAAATGTAGTATTCTAAGAAAATATTTCTACTTTTGCAAACATCGTGTGCACATTCTTATTGATATTGCATGATAATAATTTTTTTTGTAAATAAATAATTGATTAATTTATATATATTCATAAAATTAATTAATAGAATATTATGTAAATAAAAAATAATTTCTGGAAATTTTTTAAATAAAATATTATAAATTTAAGAATTTTTTAAGTTTACTTAATGCGTAACAAATTGAACGTGATACATAACTAAGTTTCTCCCCCCCCCCCGGGAGGGGTCTATTCGATTAACAAAACAATAATGAAGATAAACAAATTTGTGAAGGGTCCGATTAAAAGATACATTATTTTGTGAAGGGTCCGTTGTTATGAAAAGATATTTGGTGAAAGGTCCGTTAATGGACCCAAATTTTTTCTAAACGGACCCCTAATGATTATCACCATAATTGCACTTGTCATTAACTAAATTTTGCTATCTCTAGGACATACATTTATGAACATTATTATTTTACATTAATGGAAGTAAGTACTATTTCAAGTAAGTATTAGGAAGTTTTTTTCTTCCTAAAATTCATTTGGAAAAACAAGTGGCTTAGTATTCTTTAGAACATTTGAAAAACTATGGATATTTAATAAAATCTGACTTCAGAAACACCACTGTAAAATCTGCAATAATTTATATGGTTACAAAGAAAATCCACAAAATAAATTAATAAGTTGTAGAGTGAAAATATATTTTTTTAGATTAAAAAATTTAGTTTTATTTTAAAGTAAGAAGCTATAATTGTTTATGTACTATTAAAAAAGAAAAAACTTCTGAAATTTAAATACAAATATTTGAAACAAACTGTTGTGATGTCAGCCGACGTTACCTTCCGTCATTACTACGAGTCAACGATGACAATCTGTAGTTTCTGAATAGCGGCGCTGCCTTACCTTTCCAGAGAGTATATAAACACGTTACTAATAGATGTTCATCGCTAATCTTGTTACGTGCTGCAAGCATGTTAGTTGTTATGTTTTGTTGTTTTATTAAATTTACATTTTAAGTTATTATGTGTCTTACTTGGATTACCACACCAAAGTTACATCACAATACAATAAGATCTATATTTAAATGCAGCGCAAAAATATAATTAAATTGTTGATAACTTATATAATTTGATAAAAAAGTTTTTAAATTATTCATAATTCTGCCATTGATATCTGCCTTTATATGAATTAACTATGGGTCATGCATTTCTACACATTTTGATATAAATTTAGAAAGAATTGTTAAAAGATCATAAATCAATTTTGATTTTGATCTCAAGTTGTGCAGATTTTAGAAAATCTACTGCTTTTCAATTTAAAAAAAAAAAGTATTCACTTTTTAATCTTTTTGTGATAGCAATTAAACTAAATAAAATTTCAAATGTCTATAAAACATAGAAGGGAAGTTTGAGTGGCAATAAGTATGAATGAAATAAATAGCAAAAAACCAAAAATGAAGCATTAGAGGTACAAAACTTTGAAGACAACTAAACTTACAACGATTGCAGTCATACAAGACACTTACCTGCCTAAAAAGAAGTGAATGTAAACTGGATCGACAAGGAAATAAGCATAAGGGAAAACTAATGGCAACTGTCAATATAAACCCAAGCTTGATAGCTTCTGTGATCATAGAGGGAGATAGAAAAACAAGAATATTTCCTGTTATGGCCTTGTTGTGAAATGCTATGTATCCCAAAGTACCCACCTGTAACACAAGAAATAAATTAACAAATTAGCACACATTGTATCTTAAAATTTACAATTAAGTCCTATGTATGTTAAATTATTCTAATAATGGCTGTTGTGTTGCAATAATACTTGTTTATGAAATTTATGTAAAATAATATCTGAGCGGTCTATTTTTGCAGCAAGCTATAATGTTAAATAGCTAATGTGATGAAATTTATTTATTTAAAAATGACAAATATTTTCATGACTTTAAGCTGCAGATTTTAAACACAAATTTTGTTAAATAAATCTTTATATTTATCACTACTTCCGAACAAATATCATTAACTATAAACTATAAAAACCTAAAAATTATTTTTACAAAGAAGTGAAGGGTGATTTACACCACACTGTTTTAGAAATATAACAAAACAAAAAAAAAGATTTACTAAATTTCTATAATATTTAAGTACAAAAGTGTTAAGAGTTCAAAAAATAAAGATTTGATTAACAGGTTTTACTCTTCTTCATAATAAATTAAATATTTTATATCTAAATTCTGTGCTCCCATTGATAATCTTTTACTTATTATTTAGCAAAGGGAAAAAATCATATAAAGTAGAAAAATTGGTAAAAATGTAAACTCATTTTAAAAATAAATCAATGTTTTCTGTTTTACCAAAGCAGTATTTTAATAATTCACGATAAAAAAATTTTGATACTAGTTTTAAAATACATTGAACTGCATAACTTTTATTGAAAAAAAACTATTTTGTATTCTTATTTACTTTTCTTATACTTTTTTCACGTTACGTTTCAATGAAAATGTGTATGGACAAATGATGTTTTTAGTTATATTTTCTTCATTTCAACCTTTGATGTTTATCATTTTTACTCTTGTATTTTATAAGAATTCTTATTATATGAATATGTAAAAATTAATAATAATATAAAATTTATTCATAATCTTTAGAATAGAATACCCTGTAACTGATACATTATATATATATATATATATATATATATATATATATATATATATATATATATATATATATATATATATATATATATATATATATATATATATATATATATATATATATATATATATATATATATATATATATATATATGCTTCTGTTTTCATAGTTTGTAATCTGGCAATCTTATTACGTAAATATTTTAAATCATTCTTGAAAGTAAGTTCATTTAAATTCCTCCTCACTATGCAGATTTTCTCTCGTGTACTGTTCTATAATCTCTTTATATTTTATTTTCTGCTTGACATATTTGTATATTTTTTACTTAATGTGTTCTAATTTCGTTTCAATTTTTTTGAGTGCTCCTCACACTATTGTATTGATATATTTTGCTTTGGCTATATTGATACAATATTAGAAAGCACTCTTTTTTGCGGATATAATCGTGTGAGCTGATGAAGAGATTATATCCTTTCTTTATTTTGTTTTCCGGATTTTTAATATATTTTTTTTCTCAATTTTTTAACTTATATAAATATATATATATATATATATTTTGCTAGCAACTTTTTTAGTTTTGGTTGTTCATTAAATTAAAAAGACCAAAAAAAAATAAATAAATAAATAAATATACATTAAATAAATTCTTTGATAAAAAACTTTAAAAGTTTTTAATGAAGAAAACATAGTACCATAATATAGACAGCCGAACATAAATGCACTGCACCGGCAACAACAGACTGCATCCTTTTCAAGGAAGGGTCGTTTGATGTATCAAAAAACTCAAACAACTGCCTAAAATATTTATTCACAAGAATAAGTTAATCTTCAATAGATAAAACAATTAAAATATTGATTGAATAAAAAAAAATGCTTATGAATAGGAAAATAGCAAAGTTACGTTTGACAAGAAAGGGCCATTGAAAATATGGGTAAGCAGGGAAGTATTCCTTCAGATCTCCACCAGTTTACTTCATACCACCACTCGTTAGCAGAAAGATTAGGAACTGCTTCTGAAAATATCTAAAAGAAATATTCAACAGAAATATTTACAATTTATTTGGTAAGCTATGGCAATGTTAATTTATTTAACCATTAGGATTTTAAGAAGTTACAATAAAATAATTATTAATGAAAAGATTATGGATGTTATTTACCAATGATAAATTATAAGCAAACTTCACATTTAAAATTTCTGAAACAAATGTAGTGAATTTGTTACCAAAAGTAACTTTGAATATCAATTTAATCAAAGAAGTTTAAAATTGAAAACGAATTTAAAAAATATAGCATTTATAGAATTGTTTGATTAAAATACTGCATTTTCTTCCTTAAAACTATTTTATAACAAAATAAAACATCAGTAAGCAGTTTTAAAAATGATAAATAAAAATGAAAGAAACATTCAAAAATAAAAAAAGCTGTTGTTCCCTAAGATTAAATTACATATAAACTTCAACTTAATTTTTTTAACCATATATAGTAAAACTAGTTTTGAAATGCACTATTGAATCAAAATATAGTGTGTTCACGTTTTAAAATAATATTTATAAAGGCAGATCTTCTGAGAAATAAATTATTTTACAATTTTGGTTTATACGTTGATTAAAACTCAAAAGTTAGTTAGCTTGTGAAACCTTAACACACGAGCTGCATGGAAAATTTTAAGCAAAAATTTTCTTGCAAAATAGAAATAAAAATAAATAAATAACCTAGAGAGAAAAAAAAGTTTATTGTGCAAGAAAACAACTCAGTATTATCTCATAAGTCAACAATTAATGAGTTAATTTAAAGAATTTAAGAGAAAACTGCATCTCCTTACCTTTATTTAAAAAAAGCTATTTTATGAGTTTTATTTATTATATATTTCAGGACTAAATTTGAAATGAAATAGACAAAGTTGGGTTTTTGACTTGAAAACTTGTTGAAAACTGTCAAAAACCTAGGATAAGTTTATATTTTGTCATTTGAGTCACCTTTAATATAAAATTAATAGTTATAATATAGCAAATAACATTGGTCTTAAAGTATTAAGAGTGCCATGTTCTTCAAAAAACAAATTTATAGTTTAAAAATTTTGGCTATAATTTTTATGCATAGTATATAACATAAATTATAATTATAATGGTATATAAAGCAAATATTGTGTACGATTTGCTATAAAATAACTTTGAGTTATTAATTATTAGCAATCTAAATATTGATTTTAATTCTTTTAGGAAACAATTCTGGCAGATTTTTTAGATAAGTAAAACTAGAGTAGTCGCCAATAATTTTCTGGTCTCTACTTATAAAGTTTCTTTTATACTCAATATTTGTTGTTATTATTCATATACAGAGAAGCAGAATATGTCCAATCGTGCGGACAAGGTTTTGGGAGATATTCAAGCAGCACTGGAGAATTCTTTTGATCTAAAAAAATCACTACAAAATTTTTATTGTTACAAAATGTGTTGCATTGCAAAATATTTCCTTATTAAAATAACATTTTATGTTTATTTGTGTATTTATTAGTTATAATTCCTTAAGTTTATGAGTAGGTAATTAAATTTAATAAATTATCACAATGCTCATTTATTCAAGAATGTTATAAAATCTCAATAATTTTTTTCTTTGTTTTTGTTGTCAAAAATTTTTAACAGTACATAAATTTTACTTTAAAAATGAATTTGAAAAAGTTACTAATATACAAAAAAAAATTTGGGAGGAAATTTCAATAAAAAAAAAACTTTGTTCAGAAGAAATATTAGGCTCAGAGAATTTTATGCAGCCCTGCTTACACAAACATGAATATTTCCAATAAATCATAACTATAAAATATTCCTTCTCAAGTAAACTATTATAATTTAAATGAGTTAATAATTTTTTCAATAAATTAATTCCAGGGTTTAATTAACAGTTACTCTTAATATTAAGATTATTAAGTACAGTTATCAGTAGACCTTAACCACTTCAGAATCCATTAATTTGTGGTGGAAAAATTTGTGTGGAAGGAGAATTCTTTAACAATTCAGATATTTCCTCAAATATTTTTGAACAAAGTTCTTTAAAGTCAGTATGTTTTACAAGATGCAGGATATTTCGAAAACGAATTTTTTTTTTTTTTTGAAAAATATATAATTTAATCCAAGAAAAAAAAGTTTGAACAAGTGGCTATTGACTGAAAAGAACCTATGAGTATCAGTCACTGACTAATTAGGTTTGGGGAAAAAGTGGGTAAGAGTCTACCTGCCTTTGGCTACTAACTAAAAATTAAAATTTTCAGGTCTAGTTATTAGAATAAATCTCCTAATTACATGTTATTTTATAGTGTTATAATGGTTTTAGAAGGTCTACACTCTAGTCCATGCAGTTCTACATCAATCAAAAGAATAATTTTGAATTTGGTCTTATTTACACAAAACTGAAAAATGAACTTGGGAGTACAGAACGCTTCAAAACTATTTCTTTGAAATTGCATGCTTCAGAGAAGGGAAGAGTTAAAATATGAGTAAATGAAAATTTATTTTACGTATGATAAAAAAGATGATAAAAACGTATGATTACGTATGATAAAAAAGATGATTACGTATGATAAAAAGTGTTTTTTATAAGATGATTGTTTTAATATTTTTATTTTCAGTAATTAATTTAATGGATGGGATAAATTCCAATTTTACATATTTTTATTTATATTTAGTATTTTCTTAATTGAAATTCAGATTTTTTACAACAACAGTCAAATAAAAAAGAAAATTTAAATCCAAAATAATTCAAGAGCATGATAGATTGATCAGTTCCATTTTAATATGCATGTTTATTTATAAATACTTCTTATTTATAATGGCTAATAATTATCCTTACACCAAAATTTTCGGTTTTTGAAAATGAATTGCCAAAAAAAGGCTTCTGACATGACAGTTAAAACTAGATAAAACCGTCAATTGTCAAAAACTTGCTGACACTGGAAATATAAAACCGAAGCAAAAAAAAAAAAAAAAAAAAAACATCCTATACTTACCTTTAATATCAAACAAGCATAAAAAGCAATAGAAAATGCACTTAGACTTGTCAGACTATCAATTTTTCTTAGCATTCCTAAAGGTAAAGCGACACACAGACCCACAAACACTAGTAAATTACTTCTTAAATTGGGGGCATTCTAAAAAAAGAACAAAAAGGTAAATTAGTAACAATCCTAAACAGAACAAAACTGATTTTTGAGCATGACAACACAATGATAAACCATACCTCAATATATAGAAATTCAGCTGCCAAAGGTGGGCCAAGATCCCCAATAACTACAAAAAAGGCAATACAAACTCCTATTAGAAATCCAATCACACTGAAATAAAATAAAAATTATCAAGATAAATTTATTTTGAGACACAGGAAAATAATAATAAAAAGTATTATATGTACCTAATTTCAACTGCAAGCTTCCCTGTTGTACCAAATGTATGAAAAGCTGAAAGATTTTTTTTTGTTAAAAATATAAGGGGTTTTTTATGAAATAAAATAATAATTTTAAAGAAAATTACCTAAAAATTCAAAATTCCTTCTTCTTGCCATTATTGCAGATTTTAAAAGCAAATAACATGCTGTACGAGTAAGAATTCCACTGATGAAAATGAGAAAAATACTCAACAAAATTCCACACTATTTAAAAATAAAGGAAGAAATTAACATCTAATATGGGTATTATAAAAAGTTATTTAATACAAAGTATAGATGAAGAAATGTGTAAAATAAACAAAATTAAATCGAAATCATTGTATTGTTTATAAAATTGGTAAGTGTAATAAATATTTATACTTCACTATGAAGCTCGGAAAATATATTGCACGACATGGCAAGGAATGTAAAAGTTTGGATGGGAGCTTATTCCTATTCAATCAGAAATACTACAAAATACCAATTCAGCGTCCCTCAAATATTTATGAAAATTGCCAAGTAAGGACGAATAAATAACGTTAAAGGAGGGAGAAAGCAAACATTGATTAGACTTGCACATTATTGAATTCAATTACATAATCAAAAATTTATTAAACGAAGTTAGCTTATCCTTTTTTATTCTTGAAGTCATGCTTATTTCTATTAAAAATAAATAAATAAAAGCTTACAACAGTCATTTCGCAAGCAAAAACAAACATAAACGTTTAAAACATTGTTTTAAAATAACATGTTGAAGGGCATATACTTGCCAATAATATTCAGTAAATTTGATCATATTACTTTGTACTTCATAACAATGCTCAACTTTTACTAAGTCAATGCTTAATACTTTTTTGGTAATAATACCTTATATCTGTTTGTTTATCATACTTTATATTTTTGATTTATACTTAAAATTAGACATAGATATAGTTTTATTAATGTTCTTTTTTTTTAAACATATAAATGATGAATACATTTAATTGTTTTCTATTAACATGCAATGGAAGATGTTCATCCATGTAAAATTTACATTCGAACATGAGTTCCTGAGACGAACATGGCCTACAGGGCATGTAAATATTTTGAGATTTTTTGAGCATGGCTTTGCTACCATCTATAAATAGTTACATTGCAGATAGTGAGAAGACACAAAAAGTAAAAATTATTATATGGTTTAAAAAAAAGTGGTAACAAAACTGCCAAAAAATAATTGATTAAATGAAATATTGTAAATCTAGTTGTGAAAACTGGTGCAATAGTTTTAAGAATCTAAAGTTTAAGCGAAATCTACAAAATTTTTAGTCGTGCTGCAATAATTTGTCACAAGTCTTTATTTTTTTTTTTTTTCTATAAATTTAGTCTCTAGTTACAGTCTTTGCATTGTGGAAATTAGGATGTGAATCTCTTTGTAAATAAAAAAAAACATTTAACTTCAATGATAAAACTCAAATCAATTAAGAAGAAAAATTTTTATTACACACATTAAAAGCCTATACTAATAAATAGTCAAAAAGATAAGTCTCTATGGAATTTTGGAAAAATTATTTTTTTCTTCTTATTTTTAAAAGGTACCTTTACTTTGAAACAAAAAAAAAACAAAAAAATTATATACCTAAAGTTTTGAGAGCGGGTTTTTTTGAATTTCAGCACATCTTGTTTTTTACAAATCTCAAAACATGAATTCTTGCAAAGCCCCTCACAGTCCACTGCAGGCACCCACAAAAACTTCAAAAGCATTTTTCTTGAAGCTACATTTTTTTTAGTGCTTTTAAAGCACATAGTTTCTTTACCAATCTGCTGTCTTCAAATTTTAACTGTATATTTAAAACTACATTCTTCAGAAAAGTATGTATGGTTATTTTATAATTTTTTTTAAATGTTTTTTTTTTCTTTTTTTGACAATACACTTCTGAAGCAATTTATGCATTGATAATAAAAAAATAAAAAATTGAAAGTGCTGCTGGTATTGCTACACACTCTTTAAGAATTTGGCTTCATCAATGGGAGAAAAAAAATATACAGCTGGAATTTTGTTTTATATACTTTTTGAAAAATTCATTTTCATTTTTAAAGTTCACTAATTGTATCAAATTACTTTTTTTTTCAACGCTTTTCAACGCTATATCTATGTTCAAAATGGTTTTGAATAATGAATTGGTTTATTAAGAAACATTTATTCATGTTTAATAGAGATAGTTTGCTGCTCCAAAAAAAAAAAATTCTGAATTTGTTCTTTCAACCTTAAACTTATTATGCCTTTCTTGACCTGCTTATTAATTTAAGAAATGCTAGGAAATTAACAAATACTTGCGATTTTTTTAAGTGTTTAATGCTCTTTTATTTCCACTAAGAAATTAAGTACATTGAATTCCCTTCCTTTAATTTAAAATCAATGTTTCACAAATGTGCATTCACATCTGAAAGTGATAAATTATCTATTCAACATATTGGCAAGTTTAAATATTAGTTATACATGATTCTACATATGTAATTCTTATTAACACTCAGTCACAGGGCCATTTTCATTGCATTCATTGATAGCTCATGAAAATTTTAGATGCAGTAAAGTAGGGGTGCACAACCTGCAGCCCGTCCACTGTTGATATGCAGCTCGCACGAGCTCCTGAACGCAATAAATATTTTTTTATAAAAATAAAAAAAAATTTTATTGCATATTTCAGTCATCACTTTTTAATGCGCTCAATTTGCAGAGATTTTATTGTAAATCTATATTTCTCTATCGCTGTTTCATTGGTTATTTGAAATTCCATATGATTTGAAAAGACCCAATATTTATAATAGGATATTACATTACGCGAATTTCAAATTTGAGTAACTCCTGCCGATTTCATCATACACCCAAGTGACGTTTCGATTGTTTTTTGGCATTAATAATTACTGAATTCCGTGTGGTTTTTAAGATTCTGATACATTTAATCCGATATTACGATTTGTTAGTTATAAATTGCGAATCTAATATATTACTTTTTGACATACCTTATTTGAACCGATTTCTTCATGAATCTAAATTATTTTTTTAAAGTCAGTTATTGCTACGCTTTACCGTGTGATTTTGGAAACTCAGAACTTTTATTACAATATTAAGACACGAGAGTTTTAAATCGCACAGATAAATAATCCCTCTTTGACACACTTTGCTTTTGCCCATTTAATCATAAATCCAAGTTACATTTACATCGTTTTTTGGCATTTATAACTACTAATTTCTGTGTGATTTATAAATTCCAGATACATTTATTACGACTCGCGAGTTATAAATCGCACATCTAAATTGATCACTTTTTGCCAGACATAATTTGTGCTGATTGCATTGTAAATCCAAGCTGTTATTCAAATATTTTTTTGTCAGTTTCTGCAATGCATTCTCATTTAGTTTTAAAAATTCTGATTTTTATTACGACATGCGAATCTTAAATCACGTATTTCAATAATAACTTATTGGCGCACTTGTGCTAATTTCTTCGTAAATTTAATGAATTTTTTTTGTGCAAATTATTGCGATGCTTTTCTTTGTGATTTTTCTGATCCCGTTAGTTTAACTACGATGTTAATAGGACATGCGAATTTCTAATCACGAATTTAAATAATCACTATTTGATAAAATTTATTTGCGCATATTTCAACGTAAATTTAAGTTGTTTTTTTTTGTGGCTGGCACCATTTACATGTACAGTCAGCAAAAAAAAAAAAAGATATCACCCTGAATAATTTTTGTTCTAATGATTGGATTTTCACGAACTAAGTGTCAATCTTAATGGTTCCTGGGGGTGACCTCAAATATGCTAATTAGTTAGTGCTAACTATTAATTAAGTTACGAAATCAGACACAAAAACGTACTTTCTCTGAATAAACATATATTTTTTTTTACATATTTGTATTCCAAATACTTGAAAATTTTGAAAAAAATGGGTGGTAAATAGGGTCGCAACAAAGGTTTATATATTTGGCGATAATCCAGAAAACCGCCAAAAAAAGTCGCCAGCACAAATGAATATTTTAAGATAACCCATTGACTAATTCAAAAGAAGAATGCTTAATTTTACTAGGTTGCTAAGCAACCAAGCTCTGACTGGAAAAAAAATTGAAATAATGTTCTGTGATTACTCAGAGAGGTTTAATTAATAGTTAATAGAAAATATCTCGAAGTTTCTAGGCAATAGACAACTTTTAAGCTGATTTTTGTCCAAAAAGCAAAGTTTTTTTTATTTTAATCTCCCTTGAAAAGAAAATTTGAATCGATTATAAATTATTTATGATTTTCTAAGTTTTAGAATTTAAATACATGAACTTTTTATCTGATATTATTTAGATTATGCTGTTTTTGCTATATTTATTCGAGGATTTCATACTAAAATCAAATTAACATAACTTATTATGGCTAAATACAAAATTTTAGGGATAATCACTTTTACAGCTTTAATCAAGTCTTCTAGGCAAGAAAGTTTGAAAAAAAAAAGTGCTTGAAAAATAAAATGTATATTGTATAGTAATTCTAATGCGCATTCACAAGTTTTTCTATAATTTACGATATTTCTTTTTCCTATAATTCAAGGAATTGCTGAATGTTTAGTGGTATTTTAAAAGCATTGAAATAGAATAAGAATAAGATATTGAAATAATATGTTGCATATAGTATGATTCATTGTTTCAAAAATCGCTTCATTCTGCTAGATATTTAGATTACAAGGTTTTCTTTGGATAAAGATGATTAGCAAATAGCATCCTTATGCTTCGATACATTTAGAAACTTACGTTCGCAAATTCACCATAAAATATCGCACAGCATATTCTTCAACTACGATAAGCTACATTTACCACCAAATACTGATACTATGATTATTTTTGTTTTCTTATATATATCTGATATGATACTCTCTTTTTAAACAGAGCTTGTAAGGTCCTTAAGATACTGAAAGGGGGGCACGAAAACTTAAAAGATAAAATATTTAATTTCATTAACTCAAAATATCTGGTCTCAAAATTTTAATTTTAAACCAAGTTAAATATAACTTTTACAATATTGATGCTCTTATGTTTTTAAAGACTACATAAATCCTGTTGAAATATGAAAATGCATATTTTTACTTTAACGAGTGAAAAATCCTTATCAAAATAATGATCAAGACCCAAATGTAAAACAGTATAATTGATGATAAATACTCAACTGGCTTCAAAAAATATGAAGAGGGAAGTAAAAGTCGACATGTTTCGAGCGTTCAATTATATTCACCCATTCTCAAAACTTGTCAAGCTTGAATAACTTGTGACTTTTATTATTGTGCTCAAAACATGTCTATTTTTATCATCATCTATTAATTTTTAAATCAATGAAGTTTTTATATTTTCGATTCAATTTCTTGGGATTATCTATTTAGTTACACAACATATTAAAATATTTCACTCGATATTAAAATAAGTTTTACTTAAGTTATAGGCAGAGGTTCTTAGATTAAAAAAATAATAATTCGCTATTTTGTAAAAAAATCAATGCAGTACAATTTTTTTTGCTGCAAGCCTTAACATTTTAATTTAAGGACATAAAAAAATTCCGTTTACAATTGAAATTTCAAAAGTCGAATGTGAAAATGGAATGTCCCCTAGCACCAGAAATCGAAATTAAATAGTTACAAGGACAACTATTTTAAACAAAATAGCGTTTCCGTCCTACTCGAAGGTGTTTGAAAAGGTATTTTGTATATATAGATTCCAAAGTTTATTCTACAAATATTTTAGGGTATACTTTCAGAGTATTTTGATCGAGTTTATTTTTACCCCCTTATTTGCTTAAAATTATTAAATAATATGCTTAAAATAAATTATTCAAGCAACACGATTTAACGCATTTATAGTATAATAGTAAACATCGTAGATGCCATCGCATATCCTTAACCTTGATACCGCTATCATTAAATGAATGGAATAAGCTTAGATAAATAATAAAAGTTAATTTTTTCCCCGTTTTAATTTTCAAGGAAATATGTTTCGATCAAACAGATTTCATTCTGGAAATAGCGAAATTATTGAGTAGGTCCCTTGGAGCAATATCATTCTTATCCTCTTTTGACGAAATATAGGAAAAACTGGTTTTCACAGTTCTGTAAAAAGTATGATAGCTTTCTTGCCACGTTTTTTATTATTTTTTTTATTTTTAATCAAAATAAGTTCGGAAATTTACGAATTTTTTTTTGCATTTTTTTAAATGAGATGATTCTAAAATTCGCACGGCTTCGGAAACTTCTTACAAATTTAAATTTTTAGTGCTTCCTGCTGAACAAAATAAGGCATTGTTCCTGATAACAAATTATACTAAAATAATATCTTGGGAATCGTGCTAAAGTAAAAAATTAAACAAAATGGTTTAGTATATTATTCGGAAAAAAATCTACATGGAATCATAAAGAAAGAATCATTTAAGATACTGAGATATTTTAAGACGCTTAAAAGTTTTGGCTACGTATTTGACAGCTTTTTATGTTCGGTATCTTTATACTCTTTGTAGTGACTTATAAAACATGGACACTATTTTAGATAATCTATGTTGAAGTCACAAGAAACAAAACAAAAAAGACAATCATTGATTTATATTCTTTTTTTCGAAAAAAATAGTATGCTTAGTAAATAATCAGCTGTTTTGCATTAAATAATTTTAAACAGCGGAGTGTTTTTAATTTCTTAACAAGGCTTTATTCTTAGCTAGCAGACAATAATTCTTTTAAAAAACACTTGACTATAATGTAAAAAGGAACTTTACTTTAAAGAAAATCTAAATTAAAGTACTAAAAAAATTGATTAGTATATTAATGAAGAAATAATAAATGTAGTACGGTAAAGAATAAAAATTTTTAAAAATGCTAAAATTTAATTAAATAGTTGGTAAAATAGTTCTGCGAAACACTTCCGGACAGGTGACTAAAAAATTACTTTTAAGATTAACACGATATATAAGATGTTGAGAAATTTGCGATATGTGAGATATGCTTAAATACGTTTACTACGTATTTTTATTAATATTCATAAAAAATATATACAAGAAATCGATAAATATTTTATTCCAAATCTATTCATACGTATGTATATTATTGTAATTGTATCAGTTATTGAGAAAAAAAACTAAAAAATAATCACAGTAAATAAGCACAATCTGGTGTATAATCATATTCTATCAAAATATGCTTTTATAAAACTCTACATTCGTTGAATAAAATGTTTTTTATTCAATAAAATGTTTTATTCGAATTTCTTTACTTAATTTCAAATAGATTTTTAGAGGACTAAAAAAGAAACATTGTATTTTATAGTTTTAAAAAAATAAAAATAAAAAGATTAGCAAATGATTATTAGCAAAAAAAATATGAATGAAATTTTACGCCACGCGCGCTAAATCAAGTTCTTCGTAAGTTTATCACATTTTAATATTAATCGCCCCATTTAATCATTTTTTCATTGTCGCCAAATTATTTTTTTTTAAATAATTAATTTTAATTTTTCTCATCTTCTAATAAATAAAAACAGTTGAAACTTTAGATTTTTAAATTGAAAAGCATGTAGATTAATATGGTATAAAAAAATCCATACCTTATAATTCAAAATTTTTTAATCCTCTCTTTAATTAAATAATAAAAAATAATTAATAATTATTAAAAATTATTTTTTTCATGAAATTATCTTTGGGTAAATGCGTGTTATGAGTTGGTGCAATATTTTTTTGAATTGCTTCATTAGTTTTTAAAATATGACTGAAAACGCAAAAAGTGAAATTAACATTAAGGGGTCCAAACTTTGAAACGCTCTCCGAACCAAACTATGGGGACCATATTTCCCAGATTGCGGCTACCCCCTATATTTTGAAGATAAGGAATCCAAATATGTAAAAAAATATATATGTTTATTCAGAGAAAGTACGTTTTTGTGTCTGATTTTGTAACTTAATTAATAGTTAACAATAACTAATTAGCATATTTGAGGTCACCCCCAGGAACTATTAAGATTGACACTTAGTTCGTGAAAATCCGATCATTAGAACGAAAATTATTCAGGGTGATATCTTTTTTTTTTTGCTGACTGTACATGGTATTTATAGAGTCTCGATATTTTAATACAATGTTATTGCACCATGAAAAAATCGAAAACTTGAGGAAAACGCACATTTTTAAACTGTTTTTAATTTACTTTGATTTTATTTTTTTTAAGCTAAGGGGATTTTTTTAGGAAAAAACCCTCTAATAATTCAAGAAATAATATCTGAAAAATAACATTAAAAAAATATTGAATTTTATTTTGTACAATAATGAATTTGTTTTGCTTTTAGTTTAAACATTATAAATTTTCTTTAATAAAAATATTTAATTAAAATTTATATTACTCTATGAAATGTGTATATATTTTTTGCGCTTTCATTCTGTAAACTCGACATTTTTCTTTTTCTTTGGTTAAAATTTATATCCTCCAATATTTATATGTACGTATTTCTTTTAAAAAATTTATTATTATGAAAAATGTTTTTTTTTAAAAAATATCATTTTTTCAATAAATTCTAATAATAAAAGTATTTAATTTTCTGCAAATATGTTATTAAGTTTTCCGATAAAAAAAACTGCTTATAACACTAAAGTTTATATAAAAATTTGCTTCTAACTCATTTTTGCCTCTAACATGACTAAATATGCGTGCAGCCTTTCATTAATCTACCTACTGTGCAAGTGGCCCTTCACCCCAAAAGATTGTGCACTTTTACAGTAAAGCCTTGTTTTTTTTGTTTTTACTAAACTAACGTTAAAAATAGTTGCCAGGAATCGCTACTAACTATTGTTTTTTTTTATCAGATTATTCGCTATACTACTTTTTGTAGTGTACACTACACTACAAAAAAAGTAACTAATACAGTAGTTTCACTATTTGTAGTGTGCTACTTTCGACCACTGGGCCTAACCTATTAAAGTATAAAAAATCAAGCATTTTTTATTATTATGATTATATTACATTATTTTATTTCATGCGAGCAATCTATCTAAGCATGAATGTAAGTCAAATGCATTGACTTTCACTTTAAAATATTTTATATTAATATATAGTAAATATTTAAATATTATAGTGATGGAGTTTCAAGAATGATTATTAAAAAAGTTATAAGACATTGGTTGATATCCAAAATTGACAAGAATTCTCAAACTTGTTAACAAAATTCTGATACGATCAATATAAAATCAATTAACTGATACAATATAAAAACACTAAAATTAATACATAATAATCAAGTATTCTCAAATCTATTAGATTAAAATATCATTCATAACAAGGTAAATTACATAGAGCAAAATCATTATCAATTCTCTGACTATTTCCAACACTTTTTGTTTAAAAGACGTGAAATTTGTTAAAAATAGGTACAATACAAACTTCAATAACTTTTTGTAAGTTTGAGTTTATGAATAGCATTTACAATACCTTTCGAAAACAGTATGGCATTGCCAAGATACTGACTCCAATAATACTGTTTCCAATGTTGATAACATTCATAAAGCAATTATAAGTGCAAGTAGACATCTTTCTGTAATGAAAATTAAAAATGATTTTAAAAATAATGAAAAAAACCAACATTTTTATATATTTTCTATGAAAACTAGGTCTAGTTTTGTTAACACTAGGTCTAGTTTTGTTTTGTTGTAAGAGAGAAATGATTAACATAGTTCTGAATTTTTTAATGTAATTACAATAATTTTGATTGTTTTTCAGCGCATGTCAGTTTTGATAAAGAAAAATTAAATGTAAAAGAAAAAAATTAAACAACTCTTTCATTTCTTAATGTATTCTATTGCTTTTATATTTACTAGAATTGCAATCTACTTACAATAATAATATCAGATATATTTCTTACATTTTTTTCTCATTATAATACTTAGTTTTTTTTTTATAAATCTTATTTTAACATATGATTGAAAGCAAAAACATAACACTTATGCTTTTAAAAGTTTTTCTAAAATTAAGTATAATAAAAACACATTTAATTAGTGATGATAAAATTTAATTTGAAAATAAAGAAATAAAGCAATTTAAAGTAATAATCAAACATAGTTTATTCAGAATATTTAAATTATTTAACTATTAATGTTGTATAAAAAATTATTCTTTCTTTGCAAGAATTGTGTTCGGGATGTTTTCATATTGTTATGGTAACACTGTTAATTAATATCTTCAAACCTAATTCTTTAATTTAAGCTAATAAACATAGGGCAAAACATATGGGAAAGAAAAAAAATCTAAACTGGATATTACTGTGGTTATTTATACATTTTGTTTATAGCATCAAAATTTTGTGCATTTCAATGTGACATCGCAAAAGAAAATAATTTTTTTAAACAGATTCAAAAATGCACGCTAATATCCCCCGCTAATAAACCACAAATTTGAAAAGACATAAAAATTGGGAAAAAATGTTTTATTTTATGTTACCACTGTAGGCGAACAAACTTTCTAAACCTGAATGTAAGACAAACAAATTGACTTTCACTTTTAAATATTATACCAACGGAATTTCAAGAATTGATTTTAAAAGTTATAAGACATTGGTATCTAAAATTGGCAAGAATTCTCAAGCTTGCCATTGAAATTGTGAAACAATGTAAATAAAATTAGTTAACTGACCATATTAACACCAAATTAATATACTACAGTCAAGAATTCTCAAGTTTATTAAATTAAAATATCATTGATACAAAATAAATTACGAAAAGTATAACAATTATCAGTTTTCTGACGTTTTCCAACACTTTTTGTTTACAAAACAAGAAACAAAAACATACACGTTTAACAGTTAAAAGTACAGTGATAGGACAAAAATATTTTCGAAAGTATTCTTAGCCATACAAAAAAGCTAAAAGCTAGTGGAAGTATCTCGCATGTAGATCGCTAGTTATGACCCTGTGTCAATAAAATTAAAAATATTGTGAAGCTTACAAAAACATGCGGTTTATCATGAGCTTTTTCTAAACATAAGATTTTCTACTGGACGACTTACATTTGTGAAGTCAGAACTGACTTTGTGCTATTCAATTTTAATTATATTATTCCATAACATTGCAAACAGACAATGAAAATCGAAGAAGTAGAACAGTGTAGTTTTCAAAATTGGTATAATAATTTTAAAAGTGTGTCTGTAAAAAGGTATTATTAATTTCTCTTTCAGTAAAAAAAAAAAAAAATTATATATAACCTAAATTATATACAGTTAAATGTTATTGCTCAATAAATTATTTATTGAATTAAGTGGAGATAATTGTAACTAAATAGATAGTAATCTTACAGTCAAATGATCAATTCAAAAGAAGATAGTTCAACCTTGATCAAAGATCAGTCATACAAGACTGTTTGTAAGGAAATTAAAAAACAAAAATTAATTATTACTTAGTTCCTTACTTACTTTCTCTTTTTACTTAGTTTCTATTGGTAAAGTTATTAAGGTTTTTTAAGCAAAAACTTCTGATCAATTAGGGTGGTACACTTTATACTATCCTTAATTTCCGTAAAATAATTACTGTTTTTAAATAAAATCTAGGTGTATATAATTTGAGTATTCTTTACATTTTCTTTAAAATATATTTAAATTATTATAATATTTCAGCATTATTCTGCCCCTTCCTGATGATTTCATTAAATACATTTTGGCAGATGGAATTATTTTGCCAAAAAGGTAAGAAAAAATAATTTGTTTTTATAAAACAAAACAAAAAAAATTTCCATTCATTGTCATTGCTGGGCAATGTTGTCAAAAATGTAAAAATTTTTATTTTAAACTGAATAATCTTTTTTTAATGAAGAAATAAAAATGTGTTACCATCCAGCTGAAATCATAATTTTCTTTGATCAGCAATTTTTTTTAATTTTGAACATGAATGTAAATTAAATCTTCCAGAAAAATTCGTCTTTTAAAAGTAGTTGTGAATACGTTTTGAAAAGTGTTTGTAGTCACTGCATTCAAAAATAAAAAAGTATTTGAATCAGTGTGTATAAGTAATCGTAGTTAACTATATTTTTTAAAAGTAATTGTGTTTATTATTACCTACCGAAAACAAGCAGTTTTTTCTACCTCTGGATATTCATCATACCTACTTAACTTTATTCACATTTTAAATTTGATCTTTTTTACCTAAGTACTGTTAAAATTAGTTTCATAAATGTTAATTCAAAGAATACTTAACACAAATTTTTAATTACTTAACCTGTATTTTTTCTGTTGTTCTCTACTCTATTCACTTTGAATAGAAAAATTCTGCTTAGACTTAAAAGGAAAATTATTATATTGTAGAGCCTTGTTCGATCATCTCTCTTGGGAAATGATAGATACGGAAAAACAATGAATGAAGATCAGTATAAATGTAAAATAATGACGAATAAAATACAAAATAATGACTTGAAAAAAGTTTGAAAAGTAATAAGGAAGTAATGGTTGAACACACTCTTTTTTTCTTAATATAAACAATACATTTTTGGCATTAGTTTCAGATTGCTATTCTTTTTCTGTAAATTAGTGTGAATTCATAAATTCTCTTATTCTTTCAAAGACTTTGAGGCATTTTGCAAATGTTGCCTCTAGTTGTGGTTTTGTTTCATCTTCATTGATTTCATCTTGCACTTCTGCAGTCAACATTTTAATGAACTGATTGAATAAACGTCATTTTCTAGGTGTTTTTCCCAAACTGTAACTAATCCTCGTCTTCTTCTTCATTATTTTAGCATCAGGAGTTTCTGTGTTTCTTCACAAAATGATATGAATTAAATTTTGTTTTCAATTGCTGGTAAAATTTTTCAACAATCAATGCTGGAATCTGTTAGTTTCAAAAAAGATCTAAACAGGCTTTATCATAATTTTATAAAAATATTTATTTATAAAAACATATTTTATTTAAAAAAAAATTGATGCATTTTGTTCTTTTTTATGTTTTAGTACCAATGTTTCTCATGTAGTTTCCATCAATGATAGTGATTTAAGTGATGAAGAGGTAATTTATTACTATTATTTTTATTTTTAAAATTAAATATGTATATTACAAACTTATATTATTTACTAAATTGTATTTTCAAATGTTATTTTTAGGAAGCATGGGAAGAAGATACTGATGAGGCTGAACCTGAGGTTTGATTGGGAGTTTTTATATAAAATTTTGAAACAAGTGTATTGCATCGACTGATTTTTAATTTTTTAGCCATATCACTCTTTAACGATAAGATTTATTATCTCTTTTATCTTAATTGTTTTCTGTTATTTGAAGTATTCTTTAATTATCTTCCTTCCTCCTTCATTCCCCTCAAAAAATACATTTATTGTAAAATGCCTGTTGACATAAATACAGTGGTCACCACTAAAAAATTCACTGAATTGTAAAATCTGCCATTTCTTAAAATCAAATTTGCAAGATCTGAACCATTATAATATCAAAAACTGTATTAAAATCTTCTTTTAATAAAATCATTAACACCATTCCACAAAATCAAAAGAATTCTTGAAATGTTTTAAGAAATGAACCTGCTTTCTCTTTCAATTTTTATTTTCTCAAGTTTTAAGACTTGTATAACTTATGGATGCCAAAATCTTGTCTGCTGCTCATGAACAAAAGAATGAGGTTACAGGGGTGAATTGCTTATAATTTTCTTATTTGCCATAGAAGAACATAGCTACAAATGTAGTTTGATTTTTTGTGAGAAATTGAAATATCTTAGTTAACAAAGAATGACATAGGAAAAGAAAAGTATAAAGGAATCCAAATGAAAACTGTAAAGACAAAGTTGTTAAATACCTATCATCATTCATTATCAATGATCATGAATTACTTAAACAAGGTAAAATGTCACTGATATGAAATATCAAACTGCAAGAGTAGGACTGCTTTAACCAGTTTTCACAAGTTGCCACCGATGTTTTTATGTCTCAACTGTAAATAAAGTAGGGCCATACATTTTTACATTCATTTTTGTTTAAATTTGTTTGATAGCAATTTGCCTAAATGACGAGATTTGAATGTCAAGGGGGAATTTGAAAAATTGTTCACAAAAGCTTGTGATTCTTAAATTCTCCTTTCGTGTGCAATCTAATTTAAGAAAATGCAGAAATTTTATAATCTGTTTGGAGATTCTGGCTTTGAAAGAGCCGTTTATCATAAACTACGGTGAAAAGCAATATGCAAATTCTGCATCAGATGAAGATTAGATAAAGGATATATGGCCAACTCTGATTAAATGTTACAGGCTAGAACAAATATTTAATATTGATGAAACAGGATTATTGTATGGGCATTTCCAGAATATACATTACTATTTAAAAATGATTTAGCTAGTGAATGTAAAAAAAGTTGAAAAATGATTAATGCAATATGATAGGAAATTCAAACAAAACTCCTAGTGGCAAAAAATCTTGTTGCTTCAAAGGAGTTAAAAACTTGGAGGTTAATTATGCACATAGTCATATCACAAGTATTTTTTATAGAATTCCATCTTGAATGGGATTAGGATCTGAAAGAGGAAAAAATTGTTCTACTTTTGCACAATTGCCCGGTGCAGCTGGCAGTAAAGGAGTTACGCTTTAAAAGTTGGTGTTTTAGCCTCCAAACACTACATCAATAATCGAACCACTTGATGCTCTAGGATGCACTTTAGAGCAAAAAGGAGATAATATTAAAAGTTTCAAAAATTTAAATAAATTTACAAGCGATAATAAATTTTTAATTCCTTTCTTTAATTTCAGGAACCTTCTGTAATTTTTATTAAAAAAGTGTATCTTCTAATTAATTAAAATTCTAAATGCAAATTAAAACAGTTATAATAAAGTTAAATATGATAATTAATTCAGGTTTTAATGTATTACTTAGGTTTTACTTTGAAACTTATTTTTTCTCAAATTGTAGGTATGTTAGCTTATATAAATCAGCTGCTTTATAATTCTATTATTTCGATTTATAAAATCAGCCCTTTTGTAATTGTACATATATCCGTTTACAAAGTCCGCAACTTTGTAAAATCAAATTTCCTCAGAACAAATGTGATTTTAATATGGGGCAAGGACTGTATTTGTTTCTTTGGGACCTGTGAAAACTATTGAAGCCTTACTATCAAGGAACATTTTACATTGACAGCTATATTTCTGTAAGCAGAATTAAGTTTTTGCAACGTTTGTAAAAGATTTTTAATTATTTTTGAAAAGTTAATAATGTATATTATTAAAAACAGCACATTATTCTCAAGAATCACTATTTCATATAACAGTGTAAGAGTTTAAGTAATATTTAAATAGTTATTTCTCTACTTACTAAAAATGAACTTTAAATTAACAGGCTCCTTACTTTCCTGAGTTTGATCAAAGTATTGAAAATGCAATTGAGAGCTTAGGTGGAAAAGTATTTCCAAAATTGAACTGGAGCAGTCCTAAAGATGCATCTTGGATGGGATTTAACTATAGCTGTTGCTGTACATCCATTTCAGACATCTACTTATTATTAAAAAGTTCAAATTTTATAACTCACGATATCACACAACCGTAAGCTATTTTCTTTCCTCAATACATAAATGAAATATTCTTAAAATCTATTCATATTCAATGTTATGCTTTTCTTTTTGTTCAATCAAAATTATTTAATTCATTTTTATTTTCCCTTAATGTTTGTTTTTGTTAGCAATGATGTTTAAATCACTGGTTTAAATATGTTGATAAATTTAGCTGCAATCTGAATCGATTATCATTCAAAAAATTACATTTTGCTGATAAATTATATATTTTTTGGTGTTATCTTGAAATATGAAACAGAAATTTCTGAATTAGAAACTTGACCGTGAAACATTTTGAAAATTTTCATGTAGTAATAGCATAAAAATCATTCATCAATCTTAAGTTGGTTTGCAGTATCACAACAAAAAGAAATACTGTTTGTCTAAGATAGGTACTCTGCCAGACATTCGGCTGGAGCTGTGGCAGCGACTATGGTAACGTGGTATGATTATTTCAAGTAGGGGCCCCTCTTTAGGACTGGTTTCGGCGAGAGAAAAGGAGACCTCTTCATCAAAGCTACCCTCCCTAAAATGCCCTCTTCTTGCTTCCATAGCACCAGACTGCCGCAGACTTAGTGGCAGTCAGAGTACCTATCTTAGACAAACAGTACAGTGTCATTTATTTTGTAATTTTATTTCAAAACATCAATATACAATTCCTCATATAGGAAAACATGCATTTCCTAAAAACATAAATTTCTAAAAAATCGTAATTTTTTTTTACTTAAATCTTCACTTTTAAAAAATTTTGAACTCCAACTCATCATGGATAGTGCATAGATTGGGCAAAATTTAGAGCTGCAGCTTGAGTAATTTTTTAATAAAGTATGCTCTCAGCTCTTCCTTAAGATGACGCCATACTGCAGAAGAAAATTTCTGTCGCAAATTCTCCTTTATTACTAATTTAAAAGAAAGAGAAAGTAAGCTCGGGCAAACTTAGAGTTTGTCATGAAGTTTCAATTTCGAAAAAAAAAATACTTCAAAATATTAAAATGCAGACAAATTATTAGAAGAGAACTTCTCCCTTGCTTAATCCTAAGTTCCTTGCTTAATCCTAAGAACTTAATCCTAAGTTCATAATTTGTTTTCATTTATGTATTTTAAAATTTTCTTTTCTTCAGTATTTGAAATTTCATGGCTTACTCTAAGTTTGTCTGAACTAAATTTTTTTTTAATTAGTAATGAAGGAAAAGGAGAATTTTCGATGAAAATATTCTTCCACGATATGGCGTCCTCTTGATAAAATATATAATCCCGAATTTTTTTTAATTATTAATTCAATTTCGTTACCATATGCTTAATTTGTATAATTTTATGGCGAAAAAAATTTTATATTGCATTGTTAAAAAAATGTTTAGTGTTTCAATTTTAAAAGCCAACAGACATATCGCAGGAATTAAAAATTCTGAACTTATCTGAATCAAAACGCTTCAAAAATTTCAACCAGAAACAAATTCAGTTGGAAGGATAAGAATTCATGGTTAAATTTATTTCATGCTAGCAGAATACCTGTATGTAAAAATAAAGAAAAAAAATCTATAAATCACTACTGAAACAATGCTGAAAATCATGCACAAAATTAAAAGGTATATACCAATACAACTAATAAAACTAAAACAATTCCAATATTTTTTATTATATTTTCCATTTAGTGGCTTTACATTTTTAGATTAGGCAAAGCATGCTTTTAGCAATCCATACTATCAAAATAAAGATTAACTGTATGCAGTATCATTTAGGATGAGGCTGTTTCTTGAAGCCAACAGAATTTAATAGCGATAGTCAAAATTTACCAAAATCAAGCAATTTTCTTTAGTACTTTGTCACTGTCAATCAATAACCCTGTGCCAAATTTTTTTTTATCCTCTAACTCCCCTCCTAGCTAAAGCTCCTGAGCAATTTTACTATATACTTATACAATTTTTAAATTTCAGATTTTAAGTAGAAGTTTTTATTAAAAAAAGAAACATTAATTGTTTTTAAAAAGAACTTAGTGTTTTAATTATAAAAATGAAAATGAGCTATAGATAATGTAAGGATTAGTATGTCATAATTGTAAGATAATTGAATAAAAATTAATAAATACTGTGTAACTCAATTTAAAAAAAAAAAATTAAAGAAAATATTTTAGCCTGCCATAAATTATCGAAGACTGAAAAATATTTAAATTACTATTAAAAAACTAAAAGAGCCCAGGAGCATGGGGATATTTAGAGCTCTGGTTATAACTCCTGGGAAAATATAGCTCTTGAGCACTCAGACTCCAGCTCCAAGTCCCTGCTTTTGAAGTGCTGTTAAAACCTCTTCCCACAGGTTCTATATTAAAACTGCACTGTATTGATGTAGTTTTAATAGCTATCAAATATACTAATATAATACACTGCACTTTTATTAATATGTTTGATACCTCTTAAAACTGCAGAATTTTTATTTCTCCATAAATTTTGGTTTTTAGCACATAGCTTATATTTTTATTTAAATTAGTACCTATTACCAAAATTAACTAAGCATCTTTGGTATTGGTAATAGTGTGGGGATTTTTTTACATTTCTTTTGAACAAATTAGTATTATTCCTCTATTAATTGTGCTTTTTAGTAAATGGCTTCTTTTTCTTTATTTGAAATACCATTGACTTTAAGTTGCTTTGTTTTAACAAAACACCTTTAAAAGCAGAGCTATAAACACATGGTTTCAGATAACTTTAGAAATACTAATTTGCTGACATAGTTTGCCTATGCTGCTCTGTTCACATTAATCATTAAGTTTACCTGACATAATAAACAATAATTATATATTAAAAAACGTTCAATAAACTCCTTTTTTCCACCACTGGTGTTATCTTTAAAATATTTGGAGGAGAAAAAAAAATCATCTGCAGTTGTTTAATTTTTATCAATGTCTAGTTCTTAACCAGTGGAAAATTCTATTTTTTAAATGTCTCTGCCAAATAAATTGAAATTTAATAATTTTGAATGATTTATAGGATAGATTTCCCTCTTCACCCATTGTCCAAATTTCAGGATGTTCACAAACTGTTCTGGAGTCAATACAGCGACACAAATAGACAAACTCTTCATTTTATTATTATATATTAAATATAAGAGAAAATTAAAGCAATACTTAAACTGATTTTTCTATGGTATTTTTTCATAAAATTTAAAAATTTTGTTTAAATGCTCGTGTTTTTCTAATCAAAATTTGTCAAAAAGATGCAGCAAAGTTTAAATTTTTATTTTAAATAGACATAACTATTATTATTACATTAAACGTTTTACTTATTACCAAACTATATTATTAATTGATATGTAAATTTTAATAATTATCTGCAATTATTAGAATCTGTTAATTATAGTTGAGTTGAATTTAATTGTTTTAAACACTTTATTTAATTGAGTCTTTTATTATTTTCTTTATATTCTTTATTGTTTTCTTTAAATTCTTTTAGAGTTTACTAATATTGGTTTAATGTTGTAGATTAAAAGTAATATTAAATGCATGCTTTTTTAAAAAAATTATATGGTTATCTATTCAGTCATACAATATTAAATTATTAATATTGTATGACTTCATAATATTGTATCACTTTCATAAAATTTGTATGAAGCCTACAAACTTTGTGAATTCCTTTTTGGCCATCTTTTGTATTAATAAGAACCTGGCTTCTTATGTTTAAAACATTAAATATCATTTTATTAAACTTATATAAATATAAGGTTTTGTATCTTATTTCTTAAAAATTGTTCTAATCACATACCTACCATTTCTACTGGATTTTGCCAGTTTTTTCTGGTTTACTGGTATAATAATAATTCTCCCGATTTTTGTACCTTTTCGAAAAATCCCTAAAATTGAGCAAGTTTTCGAAAAAGAATCCCTATTAAAATAGAACTTTTACACAATTTATTGCTTGTTTGAATTTTCAATAAGTATTACAAATACAGAATGAAGTGAGCCCCACTTATAGCAATCAGTTTAAAGCTTTTCTTTCTTTAATTTTCTTTGTTCTAAAATTTTCAGTTCATTTTTATTCAGAACTCCCTTTACAAATTATAAAATCTTTTAATTATCAATAATGAATTACTTGTCTACTATTCTACTATTTTTTAAAACTATGAGTTACCAAAATAAAAAATAATTTCAAATTCATTTAATGTTGATCAATAATGAAAAATATTGCAGACCATTTATAGTTATTAGTGTAATGAAGTTTTTGTATTTTCAGGACAATAAAAGTCCCTAAAATTCCCTACATGTAAAATATTTAGTATAATGTGCAACAGTTATCACGAAATTTATATTTCATGTAATCTACTGTTCATTTATTGTTGTTTTTTTCCTATTCATATTGGCAGCTATGTAATCCTGATAAAAAGCTAATTTGTTAGCTTTAAATTAATCTAGTAACCTGAGGTATATATATGTTTTAGTGCCTTCATTACTTTATAACAGAACTTTTATTATTTAAAGTTATTAAAGCTCAATCTTCTTCCGTTATGTGATATTTTTAGATAAAAGTGGTTTTTAGATATAATATGCTGATTTTTATCATGATTACTTCAAAACTACTCTGTATTACGTAACTTTCAAAATAGTCTAAGTGAAAGCTCTATGCATATAAGTGTTTTATACATTTTCAAATGGTTTCTATGCATATTCACATTCTACATAACACTAAAATGGTATTGTGTCGTGACTCTGATGTCACGTCATTGCACAATACCATTTTAGTGTTGTTTCAAATTCCATTTACAAGATTCAAAAATCATACAACAAAATCTTTTTATAAAGCAGTTAATCATAATTTTTATTCATATTATTTTTGCATCAATTTTCCAATTTTAGCTTTTTCTAAAGCACATCACTGCGAAAAGTTTATTCCCTATTTTAAACAATATTGAATGCTTTTGATACTTAACATTTTAATACTATTGATACTATTTTAGCATTATGTTTCAAATTCTGTTTACAAGATTTCCAAATTATACTAACAAAACCTTTTTTAGCTGTGAATCGTGATTTTTATTTATATTATTTTTAAACCATCTTCAAATTTTAGGTTTTTAACAGCATATCATATTGCTATTAAAAGTATTATCATTAAAGTATTATCATACCTTTATATTTATTTATTGTTTAAAGATTCAATCTTTGTGATGACTTCATACAAGATCAAAGTTTATCAGAAATAGAACAGAAAAACCCTCCGCTATTTCTTGTTTTAAGAAAGTGGATTGACATTGACACTTCAGGAGAATTCAGGTGTTTTGTTAAAGAAAATAAACTTATTGGTAAATAAAAATCATTTTTAATGCCGCTGTCTTAAGATTTTAAAAATGATATATTTGTTTTAAATAAATAATCTGAGAAACAGAAACAGTAATAAGTCATTTGATTAAAAACTTCATTCGCTTCAAAAATATATGAATAACAAATAATGGGCAACATGTTTCAAGGACTTCAAAAAAAAAACACCGAATGCCAAAAAACAGACACCAATTTTTGAGCACTTGGCACATATTGACTGTTATTTCCCATTTATATATTTTTGAAGCGAAGGAAGTTTTTAATCAAGTAATTCATTTATTTGTTTATTGTGTTTATAAAATTGAATTCTTTGTCTCACACGAAAAATTCATCACCTTTTTTTTTAAAATTTTAATTTTAAATAGTTAACTGTTTAATATTTTGTCTTAATTGTTTTCTTTGTTTTAAATAATTTATATAAATCACATCTTTTTCAATTTTAAGTTTTTTGTTTTAAATATAGTTGTCTTGTATTTTGTTTTAATAGTTGTCTTTGTTGTAAATAGTTTATTTCAATTTTATTTTTTACACATTTTCTCCTTTTCTTTATTATTAATTTGTATCACTGATTTTTATAAGTCATAAAAATCTATTATAATTATCTAAAATATTCTATTTTTAAACATTGCTTTTAACATTGTTAATTATTTATGATAGTGCTGAATCGTAAATGAAAATTAAATTAAATTTTCTATTAAAGATTATATTTGAGTTAAGAAATGTTGAGATTATAGTGTTTCACTACTGTTTGATTTATATTCTGCTGTTATATATGCTGTATTGAATTTTCCATTAAAATAATAAAAGAGATTACTCAATATTAATATGAAATAATTTCAGGTGTTTGTCAACGAGAACACAGTGCTTTCTTTGAGCATATAAATTTACATAAGGCAGAAATATTGGAAGATCTTGTGACATTTTTTACTGAGAAAGTACAGTTTAAATTTCCTCTACCAAATTGTGAGTTCCTTCAAATTTTTTTTTTTTTTTTTTTTGAACTATTTATGATAAAGAAATTTTACAAACCTTTCAATTTTAAATCTTGTGAGCTAAGTGTTAAAAAAAATGTCATGAAATTTTATCACTGATTATCATTATGCTTTTGCATTAGATGTTTATTCTTTAGCTTTTTTTAAAAAAAGAGATGTATTAAATTTTGAAATAAATAAGTAAATTAATTTTATTTTTAATTACAAATGTACTTTATGAAGAAATGTTTACAAATATTTTATTTAAATTGATTTTATTAGATTATTTTACTTGTTTCAGATATTTATGATGTTTATCGGAAGAAAAAGGTATGCAAATTATGTCCATTTTTTTATTGCAAAATTTTAATTAAAAAATACAAATGAAAGAGGAAGCAACAAATATTGAGAACATACTTAGTTACTTAAAGAATTATTAGATAGATTTAAAAAATTGATAGAAGTTTTTTCTTCTTGCATTTCTCATTCTTCTAAATCATTTGTTATATTATTTTATCAATATATTTTTGTATTACTTTATTAATACCTGTGTGTTGTAGATATTATTTAGTAAATTGTTTCATTTTGATTACACATTTATTTAATAAAAATAATAAGAAAAACTATTTACATGGAAAAAAAATGCTGCAATAGCAGTATATAAGGAAAAATAATTCATAAGAGAGCTAGTAATATCTAACTTTCTGGTTTGAAGGTTTTTAAAGTAACACCCTTGATTTTGAGACAGTGATGTGAAGTGGACGAGTGCAAGTGGGGTAAAACGTTTAGGCGTGTATTTTTCAATTCTAACAATATCTAAGTTTACTTCATTATATGACAGAAGTTTTGTCTAATTTATGTGACCATTTTGTTACAAATGTTACATATATGGTTTATTTACGGTATTATCCACTAGTGACCATGACTAATTTCAAGGTAATAATAATACAGTGGTAATCAGGAGTTAAATAATCTATGAAACGTATTTCTAGAGTCATTATTAATTTCATAATAAATTCTTATACTTATAGAAGTAATATTTTTTTATTACGTTATTAAAAGATTTAGGGATTATGACAATTTTGAAACAAGTTATCAAAAAACTACTAAAAAAATGAATTTATCTTGCTCTTAAGTCAATATATAATAATGTGTTATTATTTTCTTTCTTATTAGTGATAAAGAAATTAGTAGTTAAGAGTCATTTTTAAATAAATGCTGGGGAAAAAATCATGAAAATGTTGGGGAAAAATAGCTTTAATGTTGATTATTGACTTACTTGGTAACTATGACAATTTTAAAATAAGTTACTATAGATTGATGATGATTTAGAATAATGTTCAAAGATTAATGTTTTAAATGTGTTTTATAGGGTAAAGTTCTATTGATCGACTTCAATCCTTTTGGAAAAGTTACAGATTCCTTACTATTTACTTGGGAAGAACTAAATTCTGATCTTACCTCAGTTGATGAAAATGATGTAGGTGATTTTAAAACAGTGTCTAAAGTCTGATATGTATTTATAACAGGACTCCCACGGGTCAGGGAAAACCTGGAATTTTCACGAAATGTTTCTTGTCGAAATGTCTATAAAGCAGGGAATAGTCAGAAAAAGTTGCAAAGTTTTATAAAAAAAACCTTGAAAATTTCTATATTATACCTGCAAAATAACCAGTCTTAGAATTTTCAGTAACAGTAATCAGTTATTGAGAATCGAGTTATATAATTTTAACATCGATTAAAATCATTTTATAAAATTCCTATTTTCTATTCTTTTTCTATAATGTGTTTTTGCTCATAAAATTTAATATTTTGCTTTACAAATAAAAAATTTCTGATTGAAACTTGCATGGTATAGATAAAATATCACCTGGATTTTCATTGAAATCTTCCTGATATACCTGGACAAGTCAGGCAATTTTTTTTTCTTTCTGGAATTGAGTGGGAACCCTGTTATAATGTAGATAACATTATTTTTTCTCCATCTTCATCTAGTTCCCAACTAGAGCTGATCAACATTGTAATTATTAAAAATATGTTAGGAAAAATTTATGTTTCACAATCAATAACTAGTAGTACTTCTGTTTTTATAATTAAGATATGATTCAACCACCAGAAACAAAGGTGTAGGAAATTTCAATATCCTTGATTGCGTGTTTTTTTTTTTTTTTTTTTCTTTTCTTTTTTTTTTTTGCTAATCTTTCAGCTATCGAAAATCAAATTAAAGGCAGGTGAACCAATCTTGTCCAAAATGTATTCTGAAATTGTGCAACACCCTAAAATCAGATGCTCAACCCAATATGTGCACAAATGATAATTGGAATACTTTTTCGTTTCAAATTAATATCTGATGTTTTTTTTAACCCTTAAATCATCTAATGAGTTGTACAGTATTGTCTACTAAAAGGGGTACTTAAAATATTGTCAAAGTGCACATAGAATGCAACATTACGGTTAAAATAAGTATGTCTGTATAGGTTTGACTTTTTTTTCTTTTACAATTTATTTATTTATTGAGCAACAACTCTCATTTAAAAAAAAATAGAAGATAAAACGTACTTTTAAAATAAATAAAAAATAATAGAGGCCAAATTTTATTATTTTTATAACATATAAATAGTTTGATTCTTGTTATTCTTTTCTGAAATCACAGCACTATTATTGTCAGGATATATTCTCCAGGTAATCAGGGCTGTATTTATCATGAGGCCCCCGAAAACTTTAAATACTTATTTTGTGTGTTTTTACACAAGAATTATCTATTAGAATTATGAGTTAACGAAAACTGAAATAAATATGTGCACAAATTTACTAATATAGCATAATTTACTTAAGTTGTAACAGGTTTAAAGGCATTTTCCAGTGAATAATATGCAATTTTAAGGACCAATAAGGTCCCAGCAGTTCTGTGCCTAGGGCCTCCGGATTTCTAAATCATGCCCTGCAAAGTAATAATGATTTTGTTGATCTATTTTAGGAATATCCTGAATTTAGATGCGTAGAAGATAATTATGGGGTACAACCAAGAACACTGAGTAATTACGCGGTCTCTACAGACATTATAGACATAAGCACAGGAGAAGATAGTTTTAAACTTGTAGATTTGATGAGGCTAGTAAGTATTCTCACTGCTAATTTTAATAATGCATTTTTTTTATACTAGAATTATTTGCTGCTTTTTTTGTTTTGTTTGAGTAAATTATGTTTTAAAATTACATACAAATGTACAATACACATTATAAATAACTTAACACCTGAGTAGCTTTGGATATAGAGATTAAATTCTCCTGCTCATAATTATAAGATGTAATCTTATTGGTCCTATGGTCTAATCTTAAATATACTGGCATATAAAATTTTAATAGTGCATTATTTAAACTAGTATTATTTGCTGCTTTTTTTTTACTAAATTATATTTTAAATTTGCATACAAATGTACAGTGTGCATTATAAGTAACTTAACACCTGAGTAACTTTGGGTATAGTGATCCAATTCCCACGATCATAATCATAAGATGTAATCTTATTGGTTGAAGGGTCTTATTTTAAATATGCTGCTTAAATTTTGCAGAGTATTGAGCTATAAAATTAAGTATGAAGGAGTATTAAGTTATGAAGTCAGACCAAAAAAATGTACTATTTGTGAAAACACATACTTTCTTTTGACAGAATTGGATTTTTGATTTTTAAAATGGGTAGGAAGTTACTGCTATCTGAAAAATATGTCCCAATATTTTATTCAACAGACAGCTCAAAATTCGGAAAGTCTGAATATTAATTTCACTTTTTGCATAGTTAGTAACATTCATAGAACTATTTAAACAAATAAAAAATAGGATTGCTCACAATTTAAAAACTTGTTTATGCAATGATAATTTCATGCAAAATATTATTTAACATTATTTGTTATTTTTATTTGTTTTAATAACAGTCAAAAATTCTTTGAATTATAATATACTTTGCTCGCTCATTGGATACGTTCTTAACGTCTAGCTTTTGTATACTTTTTTTAATACTGAAGTTCCAAAAACTTTTCTCTGTAGAAAATTCTAAACCTGTACATTTCAATATTAATTTGAAATTGCAAACAGTTCACATATTTTTTTTAATTATTCTAAATTTCAGTTGTTGAGAAAAGTAACTGTTGTAAGTTTTGTTTTAAAGTCTTTCCCACCAGAGTGTTAAAGCCATGTGTTGTAAAACAATATGAAATAGTAGTCTTAATAGTAGAGAGAGAGAGAATTTCTTTAAAAACACAATTGTTAATTTTGGCATTTGGCGATACAACACTTATAGAATTGAAGGATTTGTTACATCAAGCGCTCAGGTATCTTAATTTTGATCTAGTTGCGCTTCTATGTCATTTTGATTTATGTTGCTAAGTTAACTTTCAAAAAATTCTATGTCTGGCAACAGCATTTTTATTTTTTAAGATGTTTATTTTTATTTCTTTTAGAATTCGTTCTTTTTTTAGCCTAACAGAATTCTTTGCCTACTGTTTTCTCTATAAATGAAGAAAATAAAGTAAATATTTAAGTGTTGTGAAAAGAATCTTATTTAGTTCTACAAAGTACTTCAGCCAAAATTTGGGAGCCACGTAAGAGAATTATATATATTCAAGGGTAGAAGTCCTCCTATATTTCCTATTTTTTTTATAAAAAGCTAAGAAAGCCTCCTATTTTTCCTTTATTTCCTATATTTTTCAAAATTGGCCTATATTTTTTCCCTCTAATATATGTTTTTTTTTTTACTATAGAAGACAATTGTCCAGGTTTTTCTTTCCTCAGATAGTCATGATCATTTTGAAATTCACTTGTCCTCAATACTGCTTATAGATAATGGGTAAGTGAACACATAAATAGTGTTCTCCCCCCTTCCTTATCTCTTGTAGTTGTTTAACAAAAGTTTCAAGGTACCATGACTAAGTTAGTGTGTGAACTCCTATTGTTAGGACCTGGGGAGATTTGTGGAACAACTCCCCTTTTGTCAATAAAGGGTGAAATAACAGAGAACCAGTAGTAGCATGAATGGAATGTATCATAGAGTATCAATGTCACTAAAAAAGTCAGTTGTGGAAATTGCAGTTGTCTGACAAACTCTTTCTTTCCTTATCTGCTGTATCTCTCCTCAATATCCATGGGTCACTCATTCTATTCAAAGACACCTCAAGGTCAGTTTTTTTTCTATTCACCTGTTTTATTTTCTTCTATGGAAGTAACAGGAATTTGCCCTAACTAATTTTGTCTCCCCCTCTTTTTGGGGGAGTTTTTCTGTCAACCTCCATTGGTTCATTCAGAGGAGTGAATATAACTTGTTACCTGATTGGACCTTCATCACCCATTTTAAGTTACCCTTTGGAAGTAGTGAGTGTTGTCATTAACAGAAAACACACAGAAAATTAGTTTTAGTGCTTTCTAAGCTTATACTACTTTCTATGACTTTTTTTTTCTGGGATGGCAAACTAATTTATTATGTTAATATTTTGCTTCAAAATGTTAACTTTCAATTAGATTATTTAAGTTTTTATTTTATTATGCTTGATTAATTTGTTTTTATATTTATTGCGTTTAATCTGTTTAATTTATAAGTACAAGCAAAACATGCCAAATCATTTGACACGATTTCGTGATGATTGGCTTGATTTAGAGGATAAAAATAATGGTAAAGTTAAAGACTGGTGCCAAAAAGGTAAAGATGAATATTCTGCCTACTGTACTGTTTGTCTGGCTACTGTAAACATCAGTAATAGTGGCAAAATTCAGCTTTTGCAGCATTCAGGCACTAGAAAACATAAAAAGACTTTTAATGAAAAAAAGGATATTTCTCAAAAGCGTCTCGTAATTGCTGCTGGCAATAGTGTTTGTTTGGAGCCAGGATCCAGCTCTACTGAATCAAAAAAAGTAAGGACTCTTACTTCTGAATACAAAATATTGCGATATGAAATTATATGGACAATCCATGTTGCCCTGAACAATTATTCCTTTTATCGCAGGATGCTATAAAAGAAGTATTTTCATCTGTCTTCCCAGACTCAAATTTGTGCACTGGGATGACCTTATGTTCCACCAAAGTGTCTTATTTTATATCACATGGACTTGGTCCTAACTTTTTGAAGCAAATCACCAACGAATTCAAGAGAGAAAAACCTTATTACTCATTAATGTTTGACGAGTCCCTTAATGAGCAAAACTTGAAACAACTTGATGTGCACATTCGATATTGGTGCTCTTGTGATGGTGGTATATCCGACAGATATCTGGGTTCAAAACTGTTGGGGCATGCAACTGCTCTCAACATTTTTAATGCAATAAAATCAATTCTAAATTCTTGTGAAATAGATTTAAAGCGTATAGTGATGCTTGGGTCTGATGGGCCGAATGTTAATAAATGTGTTTTTTAACTATTCGGGTCTTGGGTCTGATGGGCCGAATGTTAATAAATGTGTTTATTAACAAAGTTACAGAGATTAGGAAGTATGGATTAATAAATGTGGGCACATGTAATTTACATGTTATTCATAATGCCTTTGGAAAAGGTTTAGCTATTGAAGAATTTGGGAATATTATTGATTTTTTGGAAAATATTTATTCATGGTTTTCCAAATTTCCTTCCAGGAAAGAGGATCTACTGAAAGAAATTGATCAATTTGGTTCTGAATATTCTAAAGTGTTGAGATATGTGAGCAACAGATGGCTTTCTGTTGTTACTGTCTGCGAAAGAATCCTGCCTCCTTTAAAGGAGTATTTTATAGAAGATCTACCTAAACAGAAAAGTAGTTTGGTAAAGCTTTAGATTTCCAAGCATTAAAAAAGTCTTAGAAGATCCTTTATAATCAGCTTATTTACATTTCTTTATCAGTGTTGGATCAATTTTTGATAATATTTTAAAGCTATTACAACAAAAAAAAACTCATTGATTCACACTTTATACAATGAGTTAATTGATTTGATAATAAAAAATCATACAACGCTTTATTAAAGAAGAAGTTTTGAAAGACAAGAGTGGCGACAAATTACTTGAGGTAGATTTGAACAAAGATATCTTGCCCCTCAAAAAGATTGATGTGGGCAAGAATTCTCGTAGGGTACTTAACTTGGTAAAAAGTGAAGAAAAGGAGTTATTTCTATTTAATGCTAAGAAATTTTATGTTATAATAATTGAATACCTCCTCCAGAAATTGCCTTTGAAAAATAAACTGTTACAATCCTTACAAATTTTACACCCTATTGTGAAGAAAGAACCTGTAGTGAATATTTTGCCTACAATCAGAAGATTGTGTAACATGCTACCCCACGTCGTACCACAGAACTGTGTTGATAAACTGACTGACGAGTGGCATTTGTATGCAAATGAAGATGTTCCCGAGGAAACTGAAAATATTCCCATTGACAAGTATTGGAACAATGTGTTTGTTCTTAAAGATGGTAATGGTGATTTAAAATATCCGTTTCTAACTAAACGTGTGAAGGCAGTCTTCTCTGTTTCTCATGGGCAAGCCTCTGTGGAACGTGGCTTTTCAATTACCAAACGAATGATGACAAATGAAAGGTCAAGAATGAATTTAAACATGCTAGTAGGCTTAAGACTTATAAAAGATTCAGTTAGAAAAAATGCTTCTTGTGTGGAAATAACAAAAGAGATGATCCAGTTCTACAAAGAAGCCCACAGCAAATATAAGGCAGAAAAAGAAAAGGAAAAACTCAAAAACCTCAAGGAAAAAAGTTTAGAGCCTAAGCCCAGTACTTCTATAAAAAAAATCAACTGAGGAGAAATTGAAAAGTTTTAAGGAAAATGTTTCTTCAGCTCAGGCTATGATTGAAGAAGGAACCCAGAGGCTAAAACAAGGACTCAAACGGAAATCTATGGCTGATATTGAGGCTGGGCAAGCACTTATTGATGCTGGCAACAAAAAGTTACAGACTTTGCAGAATGATAAAGGAATCTAAAAGCAATGCTGCATAATTTTTGAAATAATTTAATGTAATAGAGAGGAGTAAATAAAATGTTAATTATTGAAAAAATCATTAGTGTGATAAAGTCAATTTTTTAATGTGGTTTTAAATTTTTAAAGCAATAATAAGGTATGTATAATTTTATTGTCACCATTCAGCTGCGGAAAATTGTTTATATAATTTTTTTTATCAAATTTTTATAGTGTTAAATAATTAAGTTTTAAAGTTATTCATATATGTTTCGTGCTTTTCAATTTAATTTAGATCTTTTTTGCCCTATTTTTTATTCCAGAAAATCCTATATTTTTTTCTAGAAAATCCTATATTTTTTTCAAAACAATCCTATTTTTTTCTCATTGGTCACTTTTACCCCTATATATTAGATCAGAAACACATCATTAAAAGGCAGAATGCTTTGGTGTTTCCAAAACGTAAACAAAACAAAGCAAACGTTGGAGCGGAAAAGAAATACAGCCAAAATTTGGGAGCCACGTAAGAGAATTATATATATTAGATGTAAATTTTACCTCATTTTCAAACTGACATAGTTTCTAAGAAAAGAAATTAAAATAAAAAGTATTTTTAAATTTCTTTCCTTAAGAACTTTTTCATCCATTACGTTCAAATTTTAGAATTTATTATTTAAAGCTGTAAAGTTCTAAGTAGTATAAAAATTTGTGTACCTTTCAAATGATTCCAAATTAATTAAGAAAAAGCAATAATCAATCAGTAAAATTTTTTTTTAGAATAATGTGTATAGTTCTAACATATATTTCAATTATTTGTTTTAAAAAATTCACATTTTAGTCTAACTGACATGTTCCGTCCTCATATATTTGGTATGACAAATAAACAAAAATCGAAGTTTTCTGTTGAAATTATTGCACATGGTATAGATTATGATATGATCTGGATTTTTGTTAAAATTTTCTTGATATATCTAGAAAAGTCAGTGAATTTTTTTTTCGTGAAATTGAGCGGGAATCCTGATTAAGCTTATATTTTTACTACTGTTTTATCATAAAATTTTATGAATTACTTAATTTTTTAAGCCTAAATTTTCCAGTGAGTGTTATTTAATAATGTTGTATTTTAGAGCTAACATTAAAATAAAAATGAAGCTCCAACTAAGAAGTGATAAATTAGACAAATTTCATCTATCTGTTCCTAATTCCTTTCAATAATTGAGAATTAACAATTATTATTATTAATTATTTTCAATAATTGAGAATTTTAACAAAAGATATGGACTATGACTGTGTCCTAAAAAACTTTTCTATTTTAAATAGCAGTGATTAATTGCAGTAGCTATTGGCACAGCACAATAGCACTTAAGCATCACTTACACAAGATCTAAATTTAAAAATCTTTATTTGTCAAAAAAAAAAAAAAAAAATTCTGTCTAAGTTTAAATCAACTTTTTCTTATGAACAAATAAATGCATTATTATAAACGTTATAATAAACAGATCTAAACACATATTTCCTAAATTTTACTACAGTTACACATGATGAGGTTGGGTATCCATATGACCCCCAACATCAAAACCTTACTCAAGTTTTAAAATTAATATTCTATTATGAAAAATTTAGTTACAAAAATAAAATATCTATATAATGATTTATCTGTCTATTTAATGTAAAATTACTTAATAATAATAATTAATTTAATGTATATTTCAGAAGATAGAGGAACAAAATGTGTCATCTGATGATGAAAACAATGCTGAAAATAATGGAACTCAAAATTAATAAGTATTTTTTGTAAAATATGTAAAATAAATTTTATTTTAAATATAGTATTTAATCAAAGTAGTAATTTCAGTTTGTTAACTGTTATAGTTATTAAGAGTAACATAGGATGCCGACTGATGTGGATTTTAAATAATTTACCCATATTTTAATTCCAATTTAGTCTCTTATGATTTCATGGCACACTCCTCCTAAAGCCCTGGATACTTAGATTAAGTAGCAACATGCCGCCATCTTGCTGACTGCAATTCTCTTATGAAAACTTTCAATATAGAAACACTGAATTTCTATTCTTAAACGCAACTTTTTATTGAATAATATTTTCATATTTTTAAAGATTACTTAAATATCTACTATTTTTTCTTTCTGAAATTATATATTTTGTTTTTATTCATTATGGGAAAATAATGCCTTATCTATAAGTTAAAACATTCTCATTTCGTCTTTAATATAACTTTTATAACTATGCTATAACTTTTTTTCTTCTGATCTCTTCGAAATTTTTAACAATGTTTTTTATGAGGTTTAAATGGTTAAATATAATTAGATATGATTAAAATCTGTTGTTTTTTTTTTAGACACTTTAAAATTAAGGCATGTGATAAAACAGCCGATAATAAGTAAATGGGAGCTCTGTCACATTCAATAACCAAACAGATGAGTTCTGATTTGTGCAGAAATAAATAAATATTTATTTCAGAATTCTCATTCAAATTCTGAATATTAAATATAACAAATTAATTTTACACTTTCTCAAAATTTGACTATAGTGTATGAAATATTTAAAATAAAAAAAAAAATAAAGAAACTAAGAGTTTAAATAGGAATTCGATCATCTTATTAAAACTTAAGACATTTTAAATTAATTCATCAAAAAATATTTAATATGTTACGCTAGTTTACTTTTAGTTCAGGCAACAAAACACTCATACATTTAAATGCTATTAAAATTTATTTTTAAAGCTTTCTAGCAACAAAAAAAAAATATATATTTAAGTTAAAAACAAAATTGACAGTCTATTTTCATTTCTTCCAGGTGAATATATTCAATGCGATTGAATTTGTTAAACCTGTAATTGAAAAAAAAAAAGCGAAATGTATTTGCTCTTAGTTAATAATATCATGTAATATTTGTAACAAATGAATAAATAAATTAATTTCAAACATACCTCTTACAAACTGCTGCTGTCGTTTGGATTTCATTTATCTCTGCCAATTCAATGCAGCCATATTTTCAGTCTTTTTTTTTTTTTTTATTCCAATCTCCAACAGGTAAACGATTTATTTTGAAGCCTAAATTTGTTTCATTTGAGCACCCAAATGCACAACAACCAGTCATTATAAATTTAAAAGTATGAAACAATAAAAGTGAAAATAAAAATACCAGATCAGTCACAATCATACTTCGCTGTTCAAGCCAGTGAACAAAATGTTGGCAGTTTTCTCATGTGATCAGCGGTAGCCCAATTAAAATCGAAAGCGGCACAAAGGTCATAAGGAAAAGAGTGGCCCTACTTTATCTAAGTCTCCACCGGCTTCAACTCATCCAGCCTACAGACAATTATTTTTGGTATCTTATCGCAGACACGCGGATTTTAATTCCGAGGAAGTATTTCCTAAATGGTAGTGAAAGACTGATTTAAAAGCAAACTTAGATAAAATGAACTTTTCACATTTTCTATGGGTTACACTCATTTTCGTTTCTATAACTTGCTTTTATAATAAGTTCGATTTATTTACGTTTAGTGGTAGTCAAAATCCTATTATATTAAATTATATTTATAAATCCCAGAATTAATAAGATTAATTACCACTTTAAATATAAAAATGAATTTACTACTAAAAATGAAATACTACTATTACTATACTATATGTAATAGTAAGCAGGTATGGCACCCCCCCCTCCCGACATCTTGTAAAGCCAAATTTTCTTGTGTTGATTTAATAGAATTTTGGATGTCTATTATGTCCTACGTCACAAAACCTTAAGGGTTCTCCCTCCCTTGGGCAAAGCTGGAATATCCGCAGTTGCTGTTCTAAAGTGCAAATATTGCTGAAATAAATGTTAGTAGCTATATGGTCCATTTAAAAAGTTATGCTATGAGCTGCAAACAAATCCATCATTTATAATGAACTTTCAATACCCTTGTGTGTGAATAGTTATTCCTCTTTTTATTAATATTTACAATATTATTATGAATACATTCTTTATACTTGATTGAGTTGAAAGTATGAGTTGTATTGACAATGTTTATATTTTCACCATTTACTTCCATAGTTTCTGTTTCATAGTCTCACACATATAAAACATATAATATAACATTTATTATATAATAATGTATGTATATAATAAATGTTAAAATGTATGTTTATAATAAATGTTTAAATAGCAATAGAGACCTTGAGACATATCTAAAATGAAAGATTAAGGTTTTTTTCTCGAATGACAAGAGTTTTTTATGCTTAAATTATGTTTCACTATGTTTGAATTTAGCCAGCAATAATATTTTTTATCCCCTGAGCTCCATGTTAAATACTGTGTTATGACAAAAATCTAGATTACTACAAAAAAGCATCGCTACAAGTCAACACACCTAAAATTGTTTCATTCTAAAACTACAAATATGATTAGAGAAATTAATAAATTATCACCCTGAAACATATCTAAAACAATATTATAATATTTATTTAACTGCTAGGCTTAAATACAATGGAATGCAGTGAAAGCTATGTACAGCACTTTCTAAAACAACTGGTAAATCTGAACAGTGTTGAACATATTATTGATAATTCAACCAACAAATTTTAATAAATTTCTATATTTTAGAAATTGTGCAGCAATTAAAACTGTTTTCAATTTTAATACTTTAACTATGAAACATTATTTAGTTGAATATTGAAAGAACAAAAGTTTAAAAAAAAAAAAATTTAAAAAAAAGCTTTTTAATATGTATTTGTATTTATTTACACTTTTGAACTTGTTAAATATTTCTAAACTTTCACACAAAACTTTAAATTACATTTTGTACAATCAACATACAACAATAATATACTCCATTCATGCAATTATATGAAATAAATAATGTTTCCTAAATGATCACATTTTACGATGGCAAAGATGATGACATATTTTAAAATACATATGAAATAAGGAACATGCAAAGATGGTCGTTTATAGTTAATCTATGATATGTGTTCTAATAGTACTCTAACACATTAATGCACATACTCTCATACTCTAATAAAAATTTGCAAAGCAAAAATTACAGTGTAAGAATTTTAAGCAAATCTAAAGTCCTATTTGACAATGAATTAATTGTGCAGTGAATTTCTTTTTTAAATAAAACTATAGTGCGGTGAAAAAAATTTTTTTCATGTGTTTAAATTGTATTCAAAAAATTACATTTTAACCATTTTGACAAAAATTAAATTTTTATTATTGTTGAAAAAAATGGAATTGTTGTTTATTTTATGTTGAGAATATTTCTAGTTGAAATAGGTAAAATTGAAAAAAAATGTTTTTTCTTATCTTATAAGATGAAATTTAAACTACAAAAATATTATTAAAAGAAAAGAAAATTAAGAAAAAAAACTTTACTGTTGAAATAAATAAATAAAATTGTTTATTTGATATTGAGAATATTCCTAGTTGAAAAAAAATAAGAGAATAAATAAAAGAAAAAAATTTTCAATATTTTTTAAAAAGAAATATAAATTTGAAAAATACATTTTTGATTTATTACTTCACTCAAAGATTAATTGGCAAAAGAAATATAAATTTATTATTATTAAAAATTATAAAAATAATTTTTACTGAAGTAAAGAAATTGAATCAATGCTTTTTTATTTTATATTGAGACTATTGAAGTCGTAATTGAAAATTGAAGAAAAATATTTTCTATTATCATTTAAGAAAAAATTCAGGCTAGAAAAATATTTTATTTTTGATTTATTACTATACTTAAAAATTTATATGCAATTTATTCTCTAAACTTGAACAAATTTCTCATACTACATTAAAAAGATAATAAAGATAGACAAAAAAATATCATATTCATATTATTAAAATCTCTAAATGATATTTGATATGTATTCATTTCCATTCCTTTGAATTGATTTAGCAAAATAAAGTTAAATTATGATTTTTAATTTCCATTAAAAAAGCAATAAAAAAATAAACAAAATTACCATAATTTAATTATTCTTTTTGCCTAAAGCGCATGAACAAATCAATTTAAAGAACTTTTATAATTATATATGCTATTGTTTTTATAATTTCGCAAAACATTATTTTATTTCTATAATTTGCAGCACCAGTAATTGCCAGAAAAACTGTAAATTATATTTTTTTAACTTTATTTAATGCTTGTGTTAAAAATTAGAAGTTATTTTATAATTTGTTTACACAGTGTTCTCCCTAAGCATTTTTAAAAGTGCGGCTCATCCTGTCTGCCTTTTAATCCCTATAAATGCGCCCTTTTTGTAAAGATAGGCCGCCACTCTTAAATAACACTGCTTTTTTATTCACATTTCATTTTTAAGAAAAATTATTTAACTGTTAAAATAATAAATGCATACAAATTTTATCAGTGTTTATAGGTTTAATTCTGATTATAATTACACGTATTTACTTTATTATGACTATTCTCTACTAGTAAATTTTTATAGGTTTCTTTTTTTTAAGGAGGTATATTAATAAATTTTTAAGTGATTTTAAAATTATTTTTAAATAAATTTAAAAAATATGCACCATTAAATGTTCATTTTCTAATAATTTTCAGTATAAATTATAGAAAAATCTTTTAAGCTGTTTATTAAAGAAAAATTTTTTAATTTACTTTTCAACAAAAATAATTTATCCACAGAGATTATCTCTTAGCATGCCTTTAATTATTATTTATAAACTACAAATTTTTCTATTCTTTAGATAATGAGGGAAAATTACTTTGTGAAATGTACACATAAAATAGTATAAGAATTGAGAATCAAATTCAGTTCATGATATTACACATTTTGATAAATTTTTACAGTGTTAAGTGAGTGCCCTTCCAAAACTCAAAATTCCGATTTCTGCAACAAAGTTTTTTTTTATTCCCAGGGAGAACTCTGTGTTCATACTATGTATTTTCAAATCCTAAATATATATTTTATTTAGATTTTAAATGTAAATACATTATGCTATTTAATATTAATATATATTCAGTGACCAATACAGAGATACTTTTATTTTATTTGATGCACAATTGTGCTTTAAACATTTTAAAAAGAGTTAACATTTAAAATAACTATGATAAATTATTCAATATTTTCAACAATTAGTAGACATTTAGCAGACAACTGATTCAATTAACAATTAATACATATCTAGTACTAAAAATGTCCACCTCAAACTGTACATCTTTTGACACACATAATTTTTTATTTATTAGTATTGAAAGACTATCTTAAAATCTCAACCAGCAAAATGAAATATTGAACTACTGTTAAATTTACCACATTGAAAAATAAAATTTTAAGCATTTAAATTAAGCTTATTAAACATTAAACATATATTCCAGTACATTTATAACAATTTCATATTTAACTTTATTACAAAAATAATGATTTATGAATGCATAAATAACTATTCAGATTGAAATAAATAAAAGTATTATAAACTAGTCATGTTCAGCTAAATTAAAATATAAACACTATTAAATTATTGCTGTAGAAAATAAACTGATGATCATCTCAATATTTTACTATTTCAATGAGAACCTACAAGAAATAGAAGACTTGAAAAGTGTACACACTTACACTACATTATTTAATGTTTTTACAATATTGTTATAGCACTCACAAATTATCATGTTTCTTTCAAATAACCAAAAAGTTGTTACACCAACTTTATATCTATCAACAATGAAAACTATTAAAAATTGAGATTTAATAGATACAAGCTATGCAATCCCTATTTCATTATAGTATCATTTATTATTTCTTAGCCCTGATGAATACTGATTTATTCATTTTTGAAATTATTTCATCTACTTGCCTTATGAATAATTAGCATCTACACCACTTTGTCTTATGTATTTAATACTCAGTAACGAGGGAAAGATTTATTTTAAGAATTATTAAATTACTTAAATACTTGCAATAAAGTTATGATTTTAATACAATAATCATATTCAAATTACCTGATGTATAATTAAAATCTATATCACTTTTCTATATGCATTTAATGTTCATTAGTGAAGGAATTATTATTTTAAAAAAATAGCATCAAAATTATTTTTATAATATCAGAACCATTTTTTAATTACTTGATGAATAATTAGTACACACAACTCTTAGATATATTTAATACTCATTAGTGAATGAATTATTTTAAGAATTAACGATAAATTATTTGAAAAATAACATTATAAATACAATTTTAACTAAGTCTTAATTTTCTTTTACCTTTGATTTATCTCCACCAGAATGCCATTAAATGCAGAATGTCTGTCTTGTGATTGGTCAAAAATAGTTCGAGCTTAACCATCAAAGTCAAGCTGTCACCTGACAAAAATGCGTTCAAAATGTTACAATGAGAAAACAGTACATTTCATTTTTAATCAACTGAGCAGAAATTAGTGCTGTGATCGAATTTTGTTTCAGTTGCATCTTATTTAGAATATTACAGTATTAGATTTTATGTTAAAACTTTAGCTTTTCATTTTTAATTATATAGTACAAATATATGACAAATAGTTTATTATATATTTCAGAATAATACATAGAAGGAATCTTTGGTTATAAACATTCTGTTTACCTAATTTATATTTTGAAAAATCTGACTAGTGTATATATTTGTTAGAAGGAAGTCACACACATTATAAAATGTTAAAAAATATATTTGGTCAATTGTTAAATGTCAAAAATCGAATCTATAAAAATATGACTAGAACTGGAAACAAATATTAAAAAAGTGATGAAATAGACTAGACTGTTGTATGCAGTATTTGAAAAAACAAATATAATTAATTAATGTTAATACAATTAATAAATAGAGTCAATACTTAATTAATAATGAACTTGTTTTACATATTGCTTTAAAAATAAAGTAATACGTTATAAACTTTTGATACTTTTAGAACAATTATAAATCTTTACCCTAAACGTTTTACACATTTTATAGTTTATAATGATTAGAGATTTATATAAAATGATTTGAGGTTTAATGTTTATCAATACAGTAAAAAAACTTTAAAGTGAAACCTAAAAAATAATTTTGATTGTTCAAATATGTAAAAATGTTACTTATAAATAAAACTAAGGTAATATAATGAAGCTATTAGACGAATAAATATAAAAATTTAATTGAGATTCGATAAGCAACAATGCTGTTTTACTGCAAATATTCAGTTTTCTGTGATTTAAACATTTGCATTGTAGTAATAAAAATAAATAAGATACATAATTTGTTACTTTAAATCGCTAATAATAATGCTTGCAATGTAATTTCTTGGGCATTCAAGTTCAATCACAACATTGCAGTTTTTGCTAAATTTCATTAGGTAAATAACACGCACAGCAACGATTACAAATAACTTAAATATACAAAAAATTAACGATTTATACACTTATGTAAACTATCCACAGTTTAAAAAATATGGCACAAAATAATTTGAAATATAAAATTGCAGGCTTAAAAAGCAAACGCTGTATGCAGAGATCAAGGAAAGCAATAAAATAAATAGCTTTTAAGAGTCTTCTTTCTTTGTGGTCACAGACACACACACATTTTAGGAGAGCCCAAATAAAAGCTGCAGTAATTTGAACAAAACCAGTGTTATATTATCAATTACTAATGAATGTTACCAATTAATAACGAATGTTAATAATAAATGTTACCTACTGAAACTCATTAAATTATACATCATTTAATCCTCCCCAGATAACATGTTTGAATTAATGAGTTCATAAATAGGTCATCTACAGTAGTTTTGGAGCATATGCATTTATAAAATTAAATCATAACACATAATGTGAAGATTAAATTCATTACATCAAAATCTAATCCGGAAAACAAGTCTGTTAAAAACAAAAGAAAGTGTAACATAAGTGCTGAAGCATAAAATCAAAGTTAAACTTGGAAAAGTTCTAAAACAGCATAAGTTCAAAATTTGTCTTCCAATAGGTTTAAAATAAGAGAACTAGATTTAAAAATAAGAAAATTGTATTCAAATTGAAATTTAAAAATGAAGTGAAAGATACATATTGGAGCACATATAACACTTAAAGGTAACATATAGAAAAGCTCCAACTTGCAGAATGTATTTCCTGCATTGCATTTATTTTCATTTAATTTATTTTTTATATTTCAATTTAAAGGTTGTTTTTGTATTTTTAAATCAATTTACTATATTAATTAACAATTTAAATCTCTTATTATTCTCAGTTGGGAAGATATGTTTTTTATGACTTATTTTGAAAATCTTTTTAAGAAATTAATGGTACTAAAGTAGACCAGCAGTATAGCCAGTATTCATTTTAAGAGAGACTCGGAACTTATAAAGTTGATAAATTTATGCATAATGAAACCTGTCAAGTTGACCTCTACTTCCAAGAACAGGATTTAGTTTATATAATAAAAGGGAGAAAAGTCTTTGTAACCTAAACAACTGTCTTGTATGTTGACCATTGAAAAAATCAATTTTGTTTAGCAGTGATATTGAATGTTATTCTAAACCCTTCATAAAGTTAAGTTGAGGGAGGAAAGAAAAGTTTGTGTTTTTACTGATTGGTTAAATAGTATAAAAAGCTAATCTAACCCCCTAATAAGTTGAACGAGTGAAGAAACTACTTATAATAGACTTTTGCATAAAAAGACACCTAAAGAGTAAAACAAAATTAATTTTTAAAGTTAGTAATGAATATAGAGTTAAGTTTTCTAATTATGTACGTTTTTGTGTACACAAAAACGTATATAGGATATTGTAAAAGGATACATAGATATTGTAAAAGGTTACTTTTAATAAGTAGCTGGAACGCAAAACTAAAAAATATGCTTATTTGTTAAGATAGATTAGGTATTTGCTAAAAATATTAATTACATTTATATACCTATTGATTGGTAATTAATATAAAAAAATAAAATCACATATGAAATTACAAAAAAAAAAATGACTCAAACTCCCTCAATAAGTTAAATACTAAAGCAACGCACCATAAATGGTCAACTTACTCAAGTTTCACTATATTTTTATTGTACTCACTCATTTTGGAGTAGGTAAATGAGTAATTTCTAGTGTGGGGAAATATGTTAACTCCCTGGTTACCCAGCAGAAGTAAACTAAAGTAATTCTGGCAGTTTTCATCCTCAATGAATCAAAATACTGCACCAATTATTTAGCCTTCTCCTTAACAGATCTGCACCTTTGAATATGGCACCAGTGGCAAGTGGTATCAGAGCACTATGCAATTGCACAAATTAATTTATCTAGAGTAGTTCATGGCAGTTTATACAAAACTTCTTCTCCAATTGAAGGCAAGAAGACAAAAGGGATGCTCTAGCTCAGAGGGAGTTGGTCAATGAGGCAGAAGATTAGGAAGCAAGGCTGAGGAGTCGCAGCTTTCTGGAAGACGAGATCAGAGAGAGTAGAGGTGATGGCTTGCACAGCTCTTTTTTTTTCTTGTATCGCTAATACCCTGAGCAGACACTTTGGAAGCATTGTTCTGTGGACAAGGGGAAAAAAGTTACCCTTTTGAAATAAAGTTCATGATCAAATACAATAAATTAAAAACAAAAAAATTAAGTATAAAAGGATAAATAATAGCTAAAAAAAAATTTATGTGCTCTCAATTTAGAATGAAATGTTTTATCATTGTATTCCTTTCGAATGTGGGGTTTTAAGTCGAAAAACTAGTTTTCTTAAGACTTCGCAACTTTTATAATACGGATCTTGTAACTCACACTATATGTAGAGGTTAGTATTCCAATCAAAACGGTTGGTTAAAGCATTGCTTACTCTGATATTGGAAAGCCAGGGTTTGTGAGTTCTATCCTGGCAGCCGACTAAGCACCCAGCATGTGTATGCAGTTAATGCATGTTAAATCTGTTTTAACTGAAAATACTCTCAATGGTTGTGGTATGGAAGTTAGGAGAGAAGGGTACTAGCTTGGGCATTAGCCGAATTGTCTGACTAGGGTCAAAATTATGTTCCATTCCTGCCGTGGCTGTTTAAATATAGAATCCTGAAAAACAGCTTGGCCATGGTTGGGTGAAATGTACAAGAGTCGCGCTTGTCGTGATAAATCAGACATATATATAATTTTGTAATTGTCACTCTTGGTATTTAATAATAATTTTGTGTGTTCTTTGAATAATTCATGTAGTGTTCAAGTTTTATACATTTATATCTTATAGACTATATAAAACCATTTTAATTTTGCGAGTTTAAATTGAATATCCAATTCTTTGGCACAACTTTATGTAATACAGTACACTCCCGATTAACCGGGTTAATCACCGAGACAGGTCGCACGTACAATCAAAAAACACGGATAATCCGAAAACTTCTTTTTATTAAAGAAAAAATCCATATCAGTACAAAAAATATCAAAATTACTGACATTTGCATCCTGTATAGCATCAAACTAGGAATTTTCCTTTTAAAAAAATGTGTAATGCGCCACATATTGACACATATTTTATGAACCATAGTAATGTCACCGTAATAAAATCCTCCTATACAATCTAATAAAGTTTCAACAGATTGTAGAGCAGCAGAAATTGTATTTCCCTCATTTATTACATCTTCTGCATCAGTTACTATCATCACTATTTGATTTAACAACATAACAATGTCTTCAACTGTCAAATACTGGAAGCCAGGCTCACATGCATCACTTTGAAACCAATCTTCAAATTTTTCTTCATCAAGAATTTCGAAACCTTAGATTTCTTTCGCTTGTTCGAGAATACTGTTATATTCTTCTTGAATATCTGAAGAAGATTATTCATCAAGCGGTATGATCTTTCTCCACGATCATGATAACATAGACGATTTTACCTTTGACCACGCTGCTGATATTCCATATACTGCAATCCAATAACGAATATTGCTTTCCAAGAATTTGGAAATGTTATAACCCCGGAATGAGCACGGGTAATCTGCAAACCGGATATTCCACACACGGATAATCGAGAGCGTACTGTATTAAGAGATTTTTTCTATACTGTCCTAAAACTCAAATATTTTTTAACATTAATATATTTTTTTTTTTTTTGCATACATAGATGAAAAAATGCAATCGATTTGAAAATAAAAATTTCTCAATAATCTCAGAACTTTGTGATCATATTTTGATATATATATATGTATATATAAGTTCTTACTACTTAATAAAAAATTAAAATAGGAAATCAAAAGTAGAGTCAATAAGATAAAAAAGGCAATTTCTTCTTCTTGGGCACTACAGCCGGTTACCGGCCAAGGCCGTCTCAGTCAGTTTACTCTATCTAGATCTATTCGATGCTGTATTTCTCCATCTACTAACTCCCAAATCCTTTAACCACTTTTCTACTCTATATAACCACCTTGTTCAAGGTCTTCCTCTTTTCTTTTTTCCTCTGGTGTTTGGAAGGTTATTATTTTGAAAGATTTTCGTCGTGATATTGAAATACATGTCTTCGCCACCCTATTTGAGAAACGTTGACCATTTTTACTATGTTAGGTTCTTTGTACTTTGATTGTAATTCATGGTTGTAACGAATTCTCTAGGTTCTCTCCTATTGCACCAAAACATTTTCTTAATATTTTTCTCTCCAAAGTCATCAGTTTCTTTTTGTCAGCTTTGTTAATTGCCCAGCATTCGCTGCCATATAAAACTATTGGTTTCACTAGTGTTTTATACAACTGTAGTTTTGTTTTACAACTTATGTATTTAGATTTGAACTGGTGGTTTCTCAATCAATGATATCAACTGTTAGTCATGTTGATTCTATTTTTGATTTCAATTTGTATGTTGTAATATCTCCCTAACCACTACTGCGCATGTGTATGAGAGTCAGTCAGTGATTTTTAATCGAGAAGGTAGGAAGGAGATCCTCTCCTCTCTTCTATCGAATCATAAATAAAAATGTGTGGGTTTTTTTTTACTTTTGTTTTGTTTAAAATAAATTGCGGTAGTTTTTAAATTCGTTTGTCCGTATGTTTGTTGAAATACGTTACAGACAAATAAAATGGATGCACCTACCGAGATCGAAAATCGTGGCTGAACTGTTGTGGTTCGGTGATTAAAAATCCAATAAGTGCTAATGTTTGATGATGGAAAAAATTAAAAATCCTGTCAAATAGAGAATCTCAATCCTTGAGATCATTAAAGATAGAAAATCTTCCCCGAAGATTAAGGAATGTACTATTTTGTGTGATATTTGTGCTACGATTTCATTTTATTTACGAAACAGCGTTCATCCTGAATGCCAGCATTTCGATTTGTGAAAGAGGTACCCTTACCTATCATCCTTCTGTTTGTTATTACTATGAATTTAGTTTTTTCCTCAGAAAAGACAATTTAAATACACTTAAATAAACTTAATTGATATAAAAGCAATTTTAATATGTTATTCAGAAAAAAAGAATTATCAGTGAAGTACATTTCCATTGATACACAAGGCATTTTATGTTATAAGTATTATATTTCCTTTTACTTTTTTATTAATTTATTTTATATTACTATTTTATTCAAAATAGTTATACTCATTTTTTATCGCTAATTATAATGTTTAACTTAATGGACAGTTACAAATATAAAAAACAATCACACAAATTATATATCACTTTGATGCATGTATGAAAAAAATCTCTTATAATAAGGCATGTTTTAAAATCTTACTTACGCTTAGGATTAGGATACTGATCGCAATCCATCTTCTTCAGCATCCTAAAATTAAAACTGAAATTTTAAATAAAAGTTATATGCCATTTTTCTTTTCAATTTGCATCAATTATAGTACCTAATATTAATAAAAAACATAACATAATAATGTTATGCAATAGTTGGAACAATAATGTTACCTCTTAATGGTTAAATAATGGTTAAATTCTTAACTGTTTAACTTAAATACACCTCAGATAAAATGTAAGGGCTTCTTAGAAAATAAATTACGTTATGGCGGGGTATGAATTTTTTGTAAAAACTTTTCCTACCCTCATTAATTATTATTCAGTAAGTTGTTCCAGAATTTGAACAATGGTTTTTTTTCTGTAAATTTTCTAAAATGTGTACTGCCGTCGGTAATCCTGCTAATTGTGCAACATAGCACATTCTCCCTCCAATGAAGTAACCCAGGTTCAAATCCCAGCAATGGCTGGTCAATACCAGTTCTGCTCCAAGGTCGCACCGACCATACTGGCGTAAAATATCCGTAGTGTTAGATAGATCATAGATTAAACTCCCTTTGCCATCAGGCTTACCGTGGAAGTTTTTGTGGTTTACCTCTTCGTGCAATGCAAATACAGGTTAATTCCATCCAAATGTCCTCCATGAAGGCGTTACTCCATTCAGGAGTTCCCTTGTCCTTTTGGTTGAAATAAAAATTTGCTACAAAATTGAAGGTAATAACAGAAAACTAAAAATTGGGTTGGCTGATTCAGGAAAACTAGATTAAAAACATCAATACTTGCTTTAATGACAGTTATAAGAAACATGTTCAAATTTTATCCTGCAGTGAAACTGATTCTAATGCTTTTGCCTTCCTTTGTATTCACCGTATTTCTTAGTTTGTTTAAAGGTTAAAGGATTGTAATTTGCAGCTAATTAGAAATTTTTTTTATATAACTATCGTTGAACAGGCAACCCAATTTTTTGGGTTTACGACTACTAATATTCAACTAATAGCCTTGTAATTTTGAACCCAAGCCAGAAGACATGGGAACTCCTAAATCAACTATTGGGAGAAATTTGCCTTCGTGGAAGACTTTTCTTGATGGAACTAACATACATTTGCGTTATATGGAGAGAAGACCTCCCACGGTTAGTCTGACGGCAAGGGGACTCTAACCCATGATCCGTCTACAACCGAGGATATTTCACGACAGAATTGTGGTCGGTGCAAGCTAGATTGCGGAATTCGTATGGACCAGAATTATCTGGGATTCGGACCCGGTTCACCTCATTAGAAGGCGATCACTCTATTTCCCGAGCCATCGCGGCGCTGGTAGCTTAATTTGTAACTTAAATGTGCATATTTTATTTTTTTAATTTTTAAAAAATATTATAAAAGTATAATATAGTAAGAGTAATAAATATGGGACACGCTGTTTAATATGTTATTTTAGCATTTTGCTTATTCTAGTATTGAATTTTCTCTGCAATATTTATCAGAAACTAGTTATTTTATCATGATTATGTTAAGTTTTTGAAAATGTTTTTAAATTTTATTGATTTTATGTTTATAAATTAAGAACTTTAAATGATAGAAAAAAAATAATTTTTATTAATGCAGAGATCCTAATTAGGAGAAAATATATATATTTGGGGGGGAGGGGGCAGAACTGATCAAAAATATTTCTTGAGTTCTTAAATACTTAAAAGGTGCTTATTTTTTGTTAAAAACTCTGGCTACCCACCCTGATTGATATAAAATTAAAACTCTGCTAACCTGTGAGGAGTCCTTAATGGCACTTAAATTTTGGTTATCTAAATTAGCTTCTTGTAACTCCATAAGAAGTCTCATTCTGTTTTCATTCTGAAATATATTTGAATACATACATAAATAATATTTCTTAAATATACAATTAAGCCAAAGGCACTTTAAATATAAATCTTGTTATACCTCAATTTTGATTTTTTCTACAAGTCTCTTTCTTTCTAACTTCAGTTTTTCCAATTGATCTGCCGTTTTGCCATCTTTGATGCCCGACATTTCAAGAAAAGCAATATGAGAATCTTTTTCACTTATAGTTGCAGCAAGTGCTTCTTGTCTATGAGAAGAATTATATTATTAGAATATAATTTAATGAAACACATGAATTACTATCATCAGAGATTAAAATATGCCTGAATATACAGCCACATTAATCTATTTTCATTTTATATTAGTAATATATAGCATTTTAATTTTATTGATGAAGAAGAAAAAATATTATTAACCTCCAATGAAGTTACTTGAAAATATAGTTGATAGATGAATGAAATAGTTAAATTTGAACTTTTTAACCCCCAAGCTTTGAACCACTATTTTAAATTATACTGAAATTTCCCTGCCATATAACAGCTATACAACCTGTAATATTAATTAAATTCCCCTTTTTATTAATTGATTTTTTTTTTCAATTTTAAGTATTTTTTATTTTCTTTTAATTTCTTTTAAAAAAAAAATTTAATATTATAAGTATATTTCTAAGAATTCATTTTAAAATAATTTAAATTTCAAGATAATTGAAAATTTAAACAATTTTTATTATTCTGCTTGAATTTCTTAAATAACTTATTTTATATTTTAAGTATATCTTAGAAAAATATTTTAAAATATATAAAATTTAAAAGAATTAAATTTAAAATAACCTCTCTAAAATGTAATTATTAAATATTTTATTTAAGAAATTTGAACAAAATAGTAAAAATTACTTAATTATTATTAAAAATTCATTATTATTAACTTATTATTATTATTAAAATTAGCTAAAAATTACTATTTAAAAAGAAAAACCTATGAACTAAAATTAATTAATCTATAATTTAAAAAAAAAAAAAAAAAAAAACTAAAGAAGTTATTTGTCTTATTGAAATAATTCAAAAACATTAAGAAATAATAGCAAACATTAAACTTTTAATACTGAAAAATGTTGTTTTAAAAATTTATCAAACTAATTGAGAAACCAAATGCTTCATTTAAAAATATAATTTTTGTAAGTACAAACAAAAGAAAATTATATCAAGCATATTTATTTAAAATCTTAAAAACAAACAATTTCTACATGTAATTTTATTTGATGGGCCTGTTCCACGACGAGAATATTTTGGAGCCCGATCCAAATTTATTCAACTTTTAATGAGCGAATTTTCGATTGATTCAATTCATAATTTTACTGTGACATCATTATCCTTTATTTTATAATAATTCTTCTCTCAATTTTAAATATTTCTATATTGTCTTTCTTTAATATTACAATTCACGATTTTTACAAACTTAGAGAACATTCCTACTGAATGTGATTTAACTGCTTAAATTGCACCAATCAAATTTTCAATTTCTAAATGTTCAAAAATTCATATGAAATATATTTTATATATTCATATGAATATATAAAATATATTTCATATGAATTTTTTAAAAAAGTAGCAAAAATATTGTTGACGCAATGGCAAATATTTTGTTTTAATTTGAAAAGTTTGTTTTTAAAACATTGGAATTCTACATTTATTTATTACTTTATTTATAATAAAAAGAGAAATAAAGAATATCTCCACTTTTCTGTTAAAATGAAAACCGATTAAACTGTTAGGTTTGTTTTCGGACGCCATCGTCAGAACAGTTTTGAGCGGGCTCCAAAAGCTCCATGTTAGGAAACTGACCCGATATATTTAACTTATATATTGAAAGGATCTTACTTCAATTCAAGTAATTGTTCTAGGTGGAGCTTCCTCTCAGTTATGAGTATTTCCAAATTCTTTTGTGTTTCAATCATTTTGACTTTTAAAGGAGGACAGTTAGTGCAGCGAGCATTGATACCCTTTTGAAGACCAATAACCTCAGACTGCAACTTCCGAATCTTGAATTTAAAAATACAGAACAAAATCAAAGAAACATAAATATTAAAAACAAAAACTGTATGGTTAAAAATAAATTGACACAGTTCAGAGACTATTAGATTTGGCTCTACGGAACAGATTGCATAAAACTTTAAAACATACGATATGCAGAGCCTGCCACCTAGCCAAATGCGATAAAATCTTAAATTTGACGCATAAAATTGTGTTTTGGAGAATGATTTTTTCCACTGGATAGAAAAATATATATTAAACTCAATCCTCAAAATTACATCAAAATGTATTTTTCTAAACAAATCAGTATTTTTAATTCGATTACAGTCATTTTTGGTAGATGTGCTGCATAACCAATAGAATTGGGACCAAATACACTGGTTATCATAAATTAAGGAAAAATCACAAAAATAGCGATAACTCTTTCAAAAGTAAGCCAAACCGTGCAAAATTTGCATATGTTGTCCACTAAGAGTAGCTGAGTAAAATTGCAATATGCAAATTAGTGGCGCTGCACTCGGCTTACGTCATCTGCCTGGAGCATAAAAGTCCAAGTTTGAGAGAAAGCACACAAATTTTACTGTGATTGCGACATTGAAAATCTGAGATAGCCAATTCGTAATAATGACTTCTAGGCATCATTTGCCTGAAGAACTACGATGGAGAGCCATCGGGAGACTAGAGGCAGGGCAGAGTCAATCAGAAGTGGCCAGATGGCTAAATGTGAGTCCATCTGTGGTTCATAGACTTTGGAGGCAATTTCAAACCACAGATTCGGCATCTAGGAGGTTCAGTCAAGGACGGCCAACTGTTACGACCAGTGCCGATGACCGATATTTGACATTAAGTGCACGCAGGAATAGAACCGCTACTCCGACACATCTTAGATCCTCTCTTGCTGCAGCCACCGGAAGGTTGGTGTCAACGTCAACTGTGCGCAGAAGGCTCCACGAAGGTGGTCTGTATGCGAGACGACCAGCCATTTGCGTGCCGCTCACATCACGCCATAGGAGAGACCGTTTGCAGTGGGCCCGACAACATGTCCACTGGACGTCAGATCAATGGAGGCCTGTTCTCTTTACGGATGAGTCCAGGTTTAGTCTAGAAAGTGACAGTAGACGTTATTTGATATGGAGAGAACCTGGGACCCGTTATCATCCATCAAACATCCGTGAAAGAGATGCATACGGAAGAGGCAGTGTCTGTGTTTGGGGAGGCATATCCTTAGGAGGGCGCACATACCTCCATGTCTTTCCAAGGGGAACCGTGAATGCTCAGGTTTATCGAGACAACATCCTTGATGCTTATGTGCGCCCATATGCCGGGGCAATTGGTGATTGCTTCCTGTTACAGGACGATAATGCAAGACCACACAGAGCTCGCATTGTTGATGATTATCTTCAACAGGAAACAATTACTCGCATGGAGTGGCCAGCTCGATCCCCGGACTTGAATCCTATCGAGCACGTTTGGGATGCTCTAGGGAGGCGTGTATCTGCCATCAATCCGCCCCCTCAGACCCTTGCCACGCTTGCAACTGCTTTACAAGAGCAATGGCTCTCACTTCCTATTGAACTGATAGACCGCATAATTGAAAGCATCACAAATCGCTGTTTGTGCTGTATTGCTTCTAGAGGCAATCATATTCCATATTAAAGGTACTTTTTCTATTGCAAACCGATACTTCCAATTTGTTTATTTTATACATGTGCTAATTTCTATACTACTATTAATGTCTGATAATTTCTTTTTATGTTGTTTAATACCTTACTATGTGTTGTATATTGTGGGTAAGTTTCATAAAATTCCATGTGTAATTTCTTGAGTTATCGCGATTTTTGTGAATTTTCCTTAATTTATGATAACCAGTGTATTATTAGCCTGAAACAAACTACCATAAAATAGTTTTCTATGTGAAAAAAATTAATCATAAAAAATTGTTAAGATTTGTATTTGGTGAAGACTTTCAAAATTGGCAGATACTTTTGATATTTGGCTAATTTACGGAGTAATAATTTGAAATCCTTAATGCAGGCCCTGGATCTGTAAACCATAGAGGCAAGGTTTTAATTTGAAAGTTTATAAACACTTGAGACTGATAGAAAGTAAGAAAAAAGAACAGTTCAAAAATCAAATAATAACAGGATATTTTAAATATTTACATAGTTGAGTGCCCATTGTACTACTTTATTGGCAAACCAAATGGTGAAAGTATACCACAGAAATATCGACTTATACATGCTTATTTTTTTATCAGTATAGCTATTGGCGTAATTTCTAAGTATTTGTTCTGATGAAAACTTTGAATGCACGATAAACTTAACATGTAATTAAAGTTTTATTCGGTTTTTTCAGAAGAACCAGAACTATAAATCTCAGAGCATGTTTAACAACCCTATATAAATAATAAAAACAAGCTACTGCAAAATTAAACAAGTTCAAAAAATTTCGAGGAACTAAATTTTTTAAAATAATAAAAAGACACTAATGGTGTCTGTCCTCAGGTTGCTATGTAATCTTATATGGTTTGCTCGGCAAACCATACTCGCTTCTTATAAATCTATTTGAAACGCATTCATGGGTAAAATCTTAAGAATTTAAATCAATTATTAAAATATTAAAAAGAAATTCCTTTTTAAAAGATTTAATTTTTTAGACAATAATAAGTTATTGAATGAAACATTTTTAAATTGAAATAAATCATGGGCAATAGAAAAATTTCCATCGTGGCAATATTGAATATACTCACCAGAAGAATTTTTTTTCTTTTACCTCATAGCAGTACAAAAACTACTTATTTCAATTATGGAACCAATGTTATGTTCTTCAGCAACTTTGACATTCTTTTTTTGTTATACTTAAGAAGTATGACAACATGACTAATACTCATTTTTAAACCTTTCATGTTAATTTTACTATATACAACAATTGTGTAAAAAATTTATTTTTTGCCATATAAAATTACATTTTTATAATTATATAAAAAATTTTATATCTTGCACTCTAACAATTTTCAAAATATTATTAAATAAAATTATAAATAATTAATAAAAATTATTTTTGCATGTAATTAACTTTGAATAAGTTAACTTTATAATTAAGAGCAAAACATTTCCAATTAAGCTTAAAAAGTTATCAAGATAGGATGAAATTTTAAAAAGTAAAATAAAGGGTCCAAACTTTCGACCGCTCACCTGACCCAACAATTGAGACCATATTATTTGGATAGCGGCAACCCTCCATATTTTGAGGGTAAGAAATTCAACACCATCAGAAAAGAGTACGTTTTTTTGTCTGGTTTCGTTATTAATTTATTTGCATATTTAAGGTTAGGCCTTCAAACAATTAAGATTGAGTCCTAGTATGTGAAAATCCAATTATTAGATTAAAAGCTGGTATCCCACCACTCAGAGAAAACCTGGAATTGTCAGGGAATCTTATTTTGACTAAAAAGTTAAGAAAATTGCAATTTTTTGCAAAAATCTAGAAATTTCCTACATCATACAAAAAAATAACCAGTCTTTGAATCGTCAATTAACAGAAATCAGTTATTGAGATTAGAGTCTAGATGAGTTGTTATGATTCTAACATCAATTACAAATATTTGTTGTAGCTGACCATAGATGTTCCGATCATGGGCAATGTATGGATGTTCTTTCATTCTCAGTACTATCTGTCCTTTTTGTGGGAGCAAGGTTGGCCCAACTAATATGGTGCCCCTGAAAGAGTGTGCCAACAAATCTGCCCTTCAAATGCATGTATGATGAAAGGTCATTCTCCGGGTGGGCATTGGAAAAAAATTACTTGTAAAAATTTCCCATTTTAGTGAAACTTCCATGTTTACATTCTGATTCAATGATGTTTTTTTGCTTACAAAATCTAATATTTGGAATAAAAAATAATGTTGGCATAAAAAATACCATGTAGTTTTCTGATGAAAAACTACATGGTATAGGTAAAACAGATAGCTTGGATGTATAATTAACAACAAGGGAACTGGTGAAGATATACTAAATAGACTAAACAAAGCCTGAAACAGTTAGGCTATTTTCAATAAATTCTAGAAAAACAAATTCAGCTAAAATTAGAATTTTCAATACTAATGTTAAATCTGCCCTACTCAATGGATCTGAGACATGGCCCTGCAATAAAAATAACATGAATATAAACTCCAGGTATATATTAACAATAGTTTAAGAAGAGACTTATGTATCAAGTGGTTCCATAAAATTTGTAATCTAGAAATCCTTAGAAAAGCAGCACAAAAACCCAATAGAACTAGAAATTTAAAAAAAACTAAATTGATTGGTCATATTCTACATAAACCTGAAAAATTTAAAGTAGAACAAGTTTTTAATTGAAACTGTCAGGGGCAAAAGAAAAAGAGGAAGACCTAAAAATTCTTAACGCAAGAGGATTGTAAGCGAATTGAAAACAAAAGGAAAGACATGGAGCGAGGCAAAATATCTGGCCACAAATAGAGTGAGATGGAAAGCTAGGATAAAAGCCCTATGCTCCAATTCGGAGTAAAGAGGAGGATGTATGTATGTGTATAGATAAAATATGGTATGGATTTTCATTGAAATTTTTGTGACATACCTGGAAAAGTCAAGGAATTCTTTGCTGAAATTCTGTGGGAAAACTGTTAAAGTTATTTACAATGTTTAATTTCTTTTTTTTTTTCTTTTTTTTTTGCACACTGTACAATGATTTTGATAGTGAAAATAGTGTTAGTTAGTTAGAAAATAGTTAGAGCTAACCTTTTCATCAGCAGCTTCGATGACATTCTGCTGGTTTGCCACAGCTATCTCTCTCTGAACTGTAATGCGAACACTCTCTCTCACAGCCTCTTCTAATTCTTCAATCCTCTCTTGCTGCTGTAGCACTTGCTCCTGATGATTTATTTTTTTTTTTAGAGAAAGAGAGGGATTTTTTGGGGGGAATAAATGGTTTGATGCAAAAAGGGAATAAATAATGATGGGAATAAAATTAAGAAAACAGACATAAACATAAAAAGGAATTTGCAAAACAAAATAGAATTCGATAGAAAATTAATTAATTTCTTAGTTATAACAAAGGAGAAGATAAAATAATAATAAATACAATTAATTGAAATAATAAAAAAATACATAGTGAATCTCATCAGCAATACAAGGCTGATAGGAATGAAAAGAAATTTTATTTATGAAAATATTAACATTAAAAAAAGCTAGAGAAGAAACTGGCTGGTCCAGATGCCTATATTATAAACACAAAGGGTAAGGGGAAAGGAGAAAAGCAAAGAAAGAAAAGAGTTAGTAAACAGAAAATTAGTTAGACAGAAAGTTATCATTCAGAAAGAAATTAAATGTCAAAATTATAAGCAGTGAACACAAAAAAATTTAATCTGATTTTTTAATTATGAGTAAATTATGCATTTAAAAAATGTGAATTTGAATAATCAAGTGACATTGATAAAATTTAAATACTATAAAAGTTAACATTGATATTTCGTTTCAAAAGTATTGGTTGGTATTGAAATTTTTGTTCAATAGTATTGGCTGGTATCTATACTTTTAGTATACAGTATTGAGGAAATTGTAAATGGCATTTAAAAACTCATTAAATGTTGCTACTATTACAAACAATTATTTTGAATTTTTTCCCTTTGCTTAACCTAAACTCTTAATTAAATACCTGAATTCTGGTTAATCTGAATCATAATAAAATAAATTCAACATCTTTAAGAGATGCTTTGGTTGAGCTATTGTTTTTACCAACGGAAGTTACTTGTATAATTACTGAAACAGCAAAATGATTGATTACTGAATGAAACTGTTTATTGAAACACTAATCAATACTGATAATAATATATCTCAACTGATATTAATAAGTTAAAACTTATATAGAAATTTAGAAACAACATTATAAAATATTGTATAGAATCAATACTTTGTTTTGAGTATCAATAGTCAATTCAATTCAGTAGTATCATTTGATTGTAGAAAATTAAAATTTAAGCAATTTTTAATATTCTCTGCCATTGAATATTTAACACGTTGTTTTATTTTATGGTAGAAAAAACTGTATCTTCAGTAAATTTTTAATTTTGTACTTTATGCTACAACAGAAAAGTACTTAATGCGACCATTAAAGAAAGGATGCAAAAACCTGCCTCTTATTACAGAAAAGTTTCAACTATAAGTTATCTAGGAACAAGAATGTAAACTTATTACGACTTATTTGTATAAAAACAGGGCTTGATAACTGCAAAAGCTGACAAGGGCATGCACTAACAAGAAGCAGTTATACACTTTAAATAACACATAATATACACTTGAAAATATTAAAATTAAATAATTAAAAAATATTAAGGACGATAAATATCAAAAAACAAACCTATATATTTTGATACTTTATCCTCTTAATAATTTTAACTCTTGTTCTTCATTTGATGTTGATTGACTTAAAAGTAAGTTTGGAATTAAGAAAAAATTTTTATATCATAACTTAGTTGATTATTTACTAAAACTATTGAAACATTTAAATTAAATTAAAACTATTAAAATAATATTAAAGGAAAATATATTTAAATATACACAAAAATAATCTTTTCCAAAAAATACATAAGGTTGTGGGCAATCAAATCTTCCATCTTGCAGTTTTGCAAGCTGTAGTGGTATTTGTTGTTGTTTGTAAGCACAAATTGTTTGCTTTGGAAAATAAATCCCCTAGTCCAGTGTTTCCCAAAGTGTGGTACGCGTACCCCCAGAGGAATGGGAACAGTTTAGTTAGTTAAAGTTCTTATGCAAAATATCTTGCAGCAAATGAAAATTTCAAAAAATTTTATTTAAAAATAAAGCTAGCCATGAAAAATTATGATTACGTATTTTTCTATTGGTTATTTTTTTGCAGAGTTAACAGTTAGTGGTATCAACAGCCAGTTGTGATTTGTAACTTTATTGCAATTTTTTTATAGTACAAAATACGTTCATTAAAGGGTACACAAAAGTCATAAGTTTGGGAAACACTGCCCTAGTCTATGGTAAGATACTAAAAGATGTGGGGCACTTACTGCTGTAAGGGTGAAAGAACAGGAAGATAAGCTTTCGATAGATTTATGGGGAGTTGATATGTATAAAGACTTATTTTATAACATTAATTGGCTTGTGTCATTAAGATTTTTCTGTTGGTCAGCCATGGCCTAACAGGTAAGATAAATGTGGAGTTTTGCATAAGTTTTTTTTTAATCTAATTTTGTTAGTGGGACCCTGGATATCAAAAACAAAGATAGAGTTACCTGGCATCGAATTCTAAAGAAGGCCAGGGCCCATCCATTCCATGATTTATGAGGGGGGAAATGCAAGTTTAATCAGTACAAAATACTTTTAAAATGTAATGATTTTTAAACACCTGTGCTTTAGAGGCATCTTTAGTAGCTTCAGCTTCTCTTCTCCTGGCTTCTTCTAACATCTGAGCATTTTTATTTCTTTCTGCTTGTTGGCCCCTTTTTGCTCCTTGAACTTTGCTTTCTTTGTCCTTCATTCCTCTGAATTGGGGGGAACAGAGTTATAAATCAATTTAACAATGACTACTCAGTATTATGTAAAAATAGCGCCACTTTGAAGTATAAGAAAACCCAATACCTTTGATCTTAAATGTGATATTAGCTTTCAAATTGTCCAAAACTTAACAATCTTACTATCATAGAATACTTTTTAATCTATCTTTATACTGTGTAGTTCCCTATTGACTCTTCAGTAATCACCATATGTATTTTGAGAATCATTCTCCAAAAATGAAATAAAAAAAAGTACACTTAATGGGGGTCACAAATTAGTATTTCAGCAAGGAAAAATTAAAAACACTATCAAAATCTGAAGAAAAATGAAAGATAAAACACATCCAATCGTTTTTTATTGTTGCATGAAACTTGAGGGTGTTTTTAAAAAATCACCATTCAACTCCTTTCAGTTTTCCAAGGCAAAAGCAATCAGGCACGTTTTAATGATTTGAATACACCTTCCTCTATAGTGATTTGTTTTATTTTTCTCACCGTTATAAAAATTTTCAATCACTAATGTATATATATATTTTTTTTTTTACTTTCTCTTTTGCAAGGATTAAAAAAAAATATATATTGAAGGTGGTGATTACAAAACACTCTGTATTTTGTTAGTATCCTGATGAAAAATAAAAATTTAAAAATAAAATAAATAAAAGTGATTCTAAACTGAATAACCATCATTCGGGTCAATTAGAAAAAAGAGAAGAGATTGAAATAAAGTAAAACTAGTTTATATGAGGATGGAGAGAAGAAACCTCTTTCCTTTAAATCAAACTCGACTGTAAGTGGAATAAAGACAAGGTTAGGGAGGATAAGGCTCTGCAATTTCGTTACCAACGGCATGATTGCGGCAATATGGACAATACTGCACACATGCCGCCTTTACTTCCCATACACGCTGGTACCTATGGATCTGAAGCTGGATGGGCTTTAAGCTGCCACTGGGGATCGACAATTATTAGCACAATTCATATGGCTGGCTAGTTTACAAACAATCTTCAAAATCAATAGATCGCAAATATTTAAGAAATGTTACACTTTGATTCCAACATTATATTTATTAATAATTTTTTTTCTAATTTTATAATGAACTTCGATTTTGATTAAATTGCATACTCAGCAAAACAATTTTGTAAAATATTTTTGGGTGAAGAAAAAATAAATTTTTTTTTTAACAGCCGACTAGGTGGCTTTGTGGTTAGCGTGCCTGACTACGGAGCTGATGGTTACGGGTTCGAATCCTGCTCAAGGCATGGATGTTTCTTTCTCTCTGTGTTCTTTTGTGTGAATGTAACCCACCCTATAAACGGTTTTGTGATTGTATGACATGGGCGACGCTACTCCACCACCGTGGCTTAGCCATAGGTGCTCACTGGGTAACGATAAGAGAGTAGCAATTCTGGCATTTCTGAGGCCAATGGGAAATAGCCCCAAGTACCCGCCATTAACCAAAAAAAAATATAATATTTGTTTAACATTTTTTTTTAATTGAAATATAGCGAAGTAGCTTAGAAATACAATCTTGCCGTTTTTAATCAACTTTTGTAATTCTTTAATCTGTCCATTTAATTGGTACTTTTTCTACTACAGTCATAATCGATAAATCACAAATTATATGTTAGAAATGTTATACTTTGATTCAAACATTATATTTATAAAAAAAAAATTCTAATTTTATAATGAATATTCGATTTTGATTAAATTGCATACTCAGTAAAACAATTTTGTATAATATTTTTGGGCGAAAAAAACAGATTTTTGTTTAACAATTTTTTATATTTCAAATGTAGCAAAGTAACTTAGAAATACAATCTTGCCGCTACAACTTACTCTTGTAGTTCCTTAATCTGTTCATTTAATTGGAACTTTTCCTTTTCTACTACAGTCATAACATCAAGTAATCGGTCTAACTCTGCTTGTAGCCTCTTAGCATCTTCTTTGGATTTTATTGATTCTTTTTCTAGTTTGTCTTTTTCTTTAGATAATTCTTCACAAAGTTTTTCTAATGCTCCCAATCGTTTCTGATCTTCAGCACTAGGTCCACCAGGTCCCTAAAAAAATTTTTTATCTTATTTTGAAACATTATTTAAAAAAAAGGTAGATAAAAAAAAATTAGCTAAAAATTTGAATTAATCAGCGTCTAATCAACATCATATTTGGCATGACAGTCCAGGAAAGGCCAATGTCCTTCTGAAGATTCCACCCGAACAATCTATTATTTTTTTAACCAAACTGCTCAATTTGTGTCTGTAGTTCATGGAAAAAAAGTCAATGGTGACTAAGTAGAATTTCATTTCTCCAAGTTTAGTTTTCACTTTCTGAGGAAAGAAATTTAAATTCGAGAAGTGAACTTCAAAACAAAGATTAAATTTGTAAATTACTGCCATTCTATTTTGCAGATTTTTTTTTTATAACTAACAAATTATTTTTGTAAAATAAGTCCTCGAGAATTATTGCTTGAATTTTAAATCCAAAACATTATTCTACATTAATTTTCAAATTTTTTACACTACATACTGGTTAGTTAGAATAAGGTTTCTAAAAATATAAAAAATAAAAAAGGCTTATAAAATATATTGCATTTCAATTTGGATGCACTTTTTGTTTTTTGTTTTCACCAGTATGTCCAAAATTCATGCCAAAATTAACACCTTTATTGTTTGCATGAAAAGGTGAGGTTCACCCTAAGACAATCTGGATTGGTCATTCAAATGCTTATTCTCCAGAAAAGCTCATTTTTCAAATTTTATTTATTTTGAGTTGAAAATCCTTTTTTACAAGCAGTTGCAGTTACTGGCAGCATTTAACAATAACAATAAAATTCCTGAATTCAACTTTTATAAAAGTCATGTCATCTTCTTTACATTCATCATTTTTTAATGGAAATCTATCATCTTCATGAATTTATGATGAATAATTTAATCTACTAAGAATTCTATTGGTTTGATTCTTTTTCGAACGCATCCAGAACGCCTTTACGCTTCCATATGCATATTGGTGAACTCGGCCATAATTATACACACTCCATCTGAGTTGCAACTAAGCATGTTTGCAACTAAACATGTTGCAACTGAACATGTTTAAGCTAAACTTGTTTGGGACTGAACCCAAATTTTTTTAACCTTTTTCACGATTCCTCATTACTAATCTATGATTTGTAAATCATGATAAGCTATTTTTAAACTGTGTGAATACAAAGTTTGATATATAATATCGATTGCAATATATCATTATTCATAGCATTATATCACGCAATTAATAAAGAACCACTTTGCGATATAGTGTTAGGCAAGCATTTGAAATAATTACCTTGCTGTGATATAAAATATCAATTGTAATGAGTAATTCATAGTATTAAGTCACACAATTAATATATGATATAGCATCAGAGAGACAAGCATTTTAAATACATTTGCTTTGATTATTTTATGATAATGTAGATCAATCATAATCATTTTTCAGAGTAAAAGTTTAAAAAAAAATACTTATAAGCTCAGCTAAAAAAATAGCAAGTCAGCCCTTAAAATAAATAAATTTATTAAATTAAAATAATTTTAATTCAAAATAATAAAAATAAATTCTTAATAAAGCTTTCTATTGATCAATTTGTTGACTTTTAAAATAAAATTAAAAACATTCTGCATCTAATAAAAGAAAAACTTGTGATCGCTTTATTACGATCACTAATTACCCATTGGTCAAATGCTTTTTTTTCTTTTCCGGATTAACTCCGATAAACGCCACAACATTTCAAATCATGGGTTGCCAAACTATTTCAATTGATGTTCGTCCTCTTGTCGTCGGATTGGTTTTCAAATCCTGCCTATATACGTGTTTCATGACGTCACGAAATACTTTTCCTTCGTCAGTATTCATATTTATATTAAAATCACCGCCACAACAGTAATTATAAGTTTATAATAATAAAAAAATCTAAAAATGCTTTAAATTATTATTATGTAAATACATTAAAAATGCTTGCTGATGAAAATAAAAGGAATTATAAAAAAATTATCAAACAGCAGCGGTCACCATAGCAACACATGCACACTTTTTACTATAACTCTCGAACACATTTGAAAAGTGTGGTGACGTCCAAATAAGGTGCACACGTCATCAAACCCAAAACAACACCCATTTTGCCAATGGGTAATAAACCAAATGTTTTGGAAAACAGAGTTTCCCTACCATTACCACTCCACTTCTGCCATTATGAAAAAGATATTGATAAAATATACTTTTTTCACTTTACTATATATCTATTACTATCTACTTTGATTCCTGGACAGGGAATTCAAATAAATGAAATTTCCTATCCCAGGAAATAAATCTGCAAACAATCATTTACTGCTATTGTCATAACCCACACAGTGCAGAAAATAACCATTTAAGTATTAACCCTTTATATCACCTTGTTGCATACCTGCAACATACACAAAAAGCCTATGCCTTTGCCCCAACAAATTTTGAAGGACGATTTCGGGGATTGTCGGCCAAAACCAGTGTGCCAAGATGAAATTGGGCACTGGCCCAATTGGGCTAACAAAAGAATCAGATGCAAAAATTCAAAATGCAAAGGATTTACACAAACTATTTGTGAGAAATGTGGTGTAGGACTTTGTTACGACAAAAGTAACAACTGTTTTAAAAAATTTCATATGAATTAAAATTTTTGAATCTTTCAATCTTAGTGCCATTTTTCACAATGTTGCAGGAATGCAACAAGCACTTTTTTGTCATTTTGCATAATGTTGCAAAAGTGCAACAATAAATTTTTTTCCGATAATTTTTTTTATTTTATGTTGTAAAATTTTTTTTTTATTTTTTACATGCTTAGAATGATGTATTCTAATGTATGAGTGATATTTATTAAAATCAGACATGTTGAGATATAAAGGGTTAAGCAACTAGGGTTTGCAGACCCTTGGTCTTTAATATACGTATGTAAAAAAATTATCAATCATACAGTACAGAACCTCTTATCCGGAAATCAGAAAACCGGAACGAAATTCGATAAATTTTCTCGCCTTTTTTTTTTTTAATGTTTTTTTCCTCATAAGATAAGATTTTAGAATTTTTCTTTCTTTTTTAAAAGATGTTTACCTTACCAACATTTTAGAAATAATCATTAGTGTATTACTTAATCGTTTTTTCTTCTTTTTAAGATTATTTCTAAATATTTTTTCTTTAGTTGGGTTTGACAATAAAAAAACAGGTTTCGTAGCGATTCAGAAAACCGGAAAAATTAGTTATCCGGAATAGCGATGGTCCCGATCGTTCCGGATAATCGGTTCCCTACTGTAGAAAGAACTCAAAAAAAGAAATGAAACCTATCCTCCTTTTATCAATCATACCTTTTGTGCTTGAGTTTCTGCTTGTTTTATTTTTTCTTTACATTTTTTCAACATATTCTCTAAATCTTCTATCCTCTTCTGCTTCTCTTCCCCTTGCTTTTTCAGAGTTGCTAATTCAGCTTGCTGTGGACCACCAGGACCTCCTTGCATCTATTATAGTACAAAATAGTACATTGCAATATGAATATTTCTTTAATCTCTTATAATGAATATTCTGCAATCACTACCTTTAATTCTCAAAAATCAATTAAAAAGCATATAAATGACGACAATTAATTTAAGAGAACAGAAATATTGCCAAAGGCTGAAGAATCATTATCAATGCAAATCACATTTAAATTGGGATTAAAAATATCAAAATTAATTTTATTTTCAGTTAAATTGAAAGAACACAAAAAGGAAATATTAGAAACCTTTATACCTTCAATTAGAAACTATATAATATTAAACCCTCAATTAGAAACCCTTTCTATTTCACCGAACAATAAACCTGTTTTTGATAACTTGACGATAATTCACCTCGATAATAATTTATCCAATTTTGATAAGTTTTTTTGGTTTTTTTTCACTTTACTGTATAGTTTTAACAAGCATAGTGATTACATAGTACAATATATATTGAAGCAACACAAAATATAAATAATAATACAATTGAAGAATTTATAAAAAAGACATGTTAAATGATATTTTAATGAATTTTAGGTAAAAAAAAAAACTTAAAATGTACAGAAACATCAAGACATTGATTATAGATTCCCTTGAAAATCACAATATTATAAAACTTTTCCAAACAAATTAATGCTCTATTATTGTGCTGGGTCATATAAATTTGAAACCCAAGCAATTTTCACTCTTGCAAAATATCACTTAACATCTCTTTCACTAAGGTTTTCAATTTTATACATTCTAATAAAATGTACAGCAGCAAATAAAGATAAATGAATAATAAAGATAAGAAAAGTCACAATTAGCAAAATATAAAGAAAATAACTTAAAATATGCATAGGGTAAACTTAAAATATTTATGTAAAATCCTAAAATAGCCATGCTTACTAAACAACCAAGTATAATCTACAATATTGAACGAAAATATAATGCAGTTCTACAGTGTTGAAACAAAAAAAAAAGGCAATGCAGCTCTACAATGTTGAACCAAAAAATAATAATGCAGCTCTACGATGTTGAACCAGAAACTATAATGCCCTATGAAATATACTAGACAGACACTGACCTGGCCTCTTTCAATCTCTTGTACGAGCATTTCTAATTGAGATTGGAATCTTTCTCTTTCCACACCAAAAGATTTTACTTCATTTTGAGATTTTTCTAAATCTGCTTTTAGCTTTTCGACTTCTTGAGCATTCTTTTGAGCCTCTGCTTTTTGCTTCTCAATTAGTTTTTGTAATCTGACATTTTCTTTTTCTAATTTTTCAGTAGCTGCAGGTTTAGCCAGATTCTTTTGTACCTTCTGAAATTCAGCTTTCATCTGCTGATTAAGTTCCTTGCTCTTCTGCAATTCAACCTGACAAGCTTCCAGTTCTTTTTGGAATGTTGCAATAGTGTCTCCAGATTTGGCCAGCTCTGCACGAAGTTCTTGTTTCTCAGTATCACCTCCTTGCAACCTTTTTTCAATTTTATTAAATTCTGCTTCCATGCTCTTTTTCACCGTTGTCAAATCAGCATTTAGTTTATCTCTTTCAGCCCTTAACTTTTCGATTTCTTTTCTGTCTTCGGCCATCTGTTTGTTTAAATTGCCTAAAGTTTCAGCATACTGATTAACTTCAGTGCTTAACTTTTCGTTCTCAACTAACAAGCTTTCAATTTTTTCAACAAGCTTCTGAGTTTCAGTTTCAATACTCTTTTGGCTCTTGGACTGCTCGGATTTCAATTTCTTGTTGCTTTCTTTCAACTTCTTGCATTCGTTTTGTGAATCACTAAGTTCTTTCTGTAGATTTGCTATTGCTTCATGGGATTTCTTCACCTCCGTCCGTAATTCTTTCAATTCCGATTCTGTACTAACTAGTTGTTCTTCAACCTTTTGGAATTCGCATTCAACAGTTTTTTGGGAAACTAAACGCTCACTTCTAAGTTTTCTATTGTCCTCCCTCAATTTTTTAAGCTCAGATAAATATTTCTCCACCTCTTCTTGAAGATTCGAAACTGCTTCATAAGATTTTGCTAACTCATTTTTAATTTCCACATTCTCGGAATTTTTATTTTCTAAATTGTCTTTTAAAGTTTTAATTTCATTTTCCATATTCCGTTGAGCAGAGTGGTGAGCTTGTTTCAAGTTTCTATTTTCTTCTTTAGTAAAATCAAGCTCTACAGCAGTATTTTCAATTTTCTTTTGCAAGGTTGATAATTTTTCGTGATACTCACTCAGTTCGGATTTCAATTTCTGATTTTCAGATTTTTCAGTTTGCAGATCAGATTCTAATCGCTGGACATCACTTTCTAAAGTTTTCTTAGATTTTGCATCAGATTTCAGCTTTTTGTTTATTTCTTTAAGTTTCTGATAATCTGTTTGATATGTTTCAATTTGCTTTTTCAAATCAGAAATATCATCATAAGACTTTTTAAGCTCCATTTGTAGTTCTTTAGTTTCCATCATGGAGTTTTGTAAATCTTCTTCTAACCGTTGAAATTCGGAAGAAATACTTTTCTGAGTGGCGTTTTGTTGTTCCTCTAATATTTTATTTCGTTCTTGAAATTTCTGCAGCTCAGTTTGAGTGTCCTGTAGCTTCTTTTCTTTCTCTATTAACTTTTCTTTGACCTCACTCAACTCTTTCTGAGCATCTCTATACATCTTACCCGTCTCAGAAACTGTCTTCTTAGAATTCTCAAGTTCTTTTTGAACATCAGTATACTGTTTTTGTGTTTTATTTAAAGTTCCTTGAGCTTCGTCTAGTTGTCTTTGGCTGTCAATATATAACTTCTGAGTCTGTTCAACCACTTGTTTGTATTCATCAATTTGACTATGGAACTCCTTATTTTCCCTATTAAGTTTCTCAAATTTTTGTTGCAATTCCTTTAATTCCTTATCAATGTTTTTAGATTTTTCAATTTCGAGTTTCAACTTGTTTTCACAATCTTTTAATCTTTTATTTTCAGCTGACATTTCATTTATTTTATGTTGAATATCAGATATCGTTTCCTGACAAGTGGTAAGCTCAGTTCTTAATGTTTTGTTTTCCTCATTAATATCATAAAGAGATTCAGTTTTCTGAAGTTCACTTTTTAATCGATTTTCAGCTTTTTCTAATTCAAATTTAATTTTCTGGTTAAATTCCTGTGCTTTAGTTAATTCATATGATTCATCACTCAGCTGCTTCTCAAGGGACTTAACTTTATCATTCATTGCTTTGACCTTATCTTCCAGAAGTTCTTTTTCAGACGATATTTCTTTAAGTTTTTTATTAAGGGCACTTGTATCATTTGCATAATCTTCTTTGGTATTTTCCACACTGGCATGCAGTTTTCTTATTTCGTCATCTTTTCTTCCTATTTGTGAGCTTATACTTTTTATTTCACTTTGAAGATTGGATATCATTTCATATTGTTTAGACAACTCTTTTTTAGTTTCACTAAGTTCGCTCTGAGAATTTATAAGCTCATCTTTGTATTTTCCTTTCTCCACATCGACTTTAACATATTTTTCTAAGTCACTCTTTAGTTCTCTTATTAAATTATCTGCATCATTTTTCTTGTCTAAAAGTTCTTCATACCTTTTCTGTGAGTTGGCAATATTATCATATGATTTTGATAGCTCAGCCTTTAAAGACTGATTATCCTGATTCATTCTTCTTAGCTCAATTTCAACTTTGCTATAGTCACTTGCTTTTTTCTCAGATTGCATTAGATCTAATCGGTATTTCTCAATTCTATCTTCCAATTTCTTAACTTCCTTATTTAAATCATCTCGTTGCTTCTGAGTAGTGGATATTGACTCGTATGCTTTGACCAGTTCCAAACGTAACTCTTTATTTTCAGCAGCAGAATTTTGTAGTTGGTCTGATAATTTATTGACTTCGTCATCCATTTTTTCCTTCAGAACTTCACTGTCAGTTCTGAGTTTCCTGTTACGCTCCTCGTGAGTCATGCAGTTATTTTGAGAATCTTCTAATTTCATCTTTAAGTTTGATACCTTTTCTTGGAGAATTGATAACTCTTGTTTCAGGTCTACATTTTCCGTACTCAATGTTTGGAGTTGATCTTCCATCTTTTTACACTCTTTGTCCTTGTCTTGAGATTTTTCAAGCCTAATTCTTAAGAGACGGTTGCTTTCTTCAGCTTTTTTCAGTTCTGCATTTGCATCATCTAGTGTCTTTTGAATGCTGGAAACCTTCTCATACAACTTCTTTGTTTCTGCTCTAATTTCAGAGTTCTCAGAATTAGCTTGATATAACTTTTCTTCTAGTTTATTGTAACGGGACTGAGAGAGCTGACTTTTGTCTAATTCTTTTTTTAATTTATTGATATCATCATCTGCTTTTGAAAGTTCTATCTGGTATTTGTCAAGTTGTTTTTGATGGCTTGAAATTGTTTCATAAGACTTAGCAAGCTCCATTCGAAGTTCTTTCTTTTCAGAATGAGCATTTAATAATTCTTCTTCAACTTTTATAAGTTCACTCTCAACAGTTCTTTGAGATTTAGCCTGTTCAGCTCTGAGTTTTATGTTTTGGTCTTCTACAGTTTTTAATTCTCTTTCTAAGTCATCCAGTCTTCTTTGCAAGTTAGATACAGTTTCATAAGTTTCTGCAAGCTCCATTCTTAGCTCTCTGTTTTCTGCATTAGCACCAAACAGTTGTTCTTCTATTTTTTCCAATTCATTTTCAGCCTTTTGGGATTTTATTTGCTCATTCCTTAATACTTTATTTTCTTCCACTAGTAACTTCACATCCTTTTGCACTTCCTCTAATTGTTTTTGAAGACTAGATGCGTCCTCATATGATTTGGCTAACTCAACTCTTAAGTCCCTTATTTCCGCATTTGCACTCATAAGTTCTTCTTCAGTCTTAAGAAGTTCTGATTCAAACGTTCTTTGAGAATTGGCTTCCGATTTCAATTTCCTGTTGTGTTCTTCTGCCCTCTTCAGATCAACTTGTGAATCTTCTAACTGCCTCTGGATGTTACTAATTGTTTCGAGAGATTTAGATAACTCTCTTCTTAATTCTTTGTTTTCATTCATAGTTTCTTCAAGTTGCTGTTCAAGCCTCTGCAACTCCCTCTTATGCCGCTGCAATTCCATATGAGAATAATCCAACTCAACTCTTGATTTTTGCTGATATTCTTCAGTTTTACCTCTTACTGATCGATGGTGATCCAGCTCTCCCAATACTTCTTGTAATTTTGCCTCTAATCTGTCTTTGTCATCAGCAGAACGGCGAGCATCTGTTAGAGCTCTGTCTAGTTTGTCTTTTAATCTATCTACTTCCCTTTGTAGTTTCTCAACTTCTCCTTTTCCAGAAGACTGATCTTTGAGGTGTCTGGCCAAAGATTGTTCAGAATCTTCAAGTTCTTCCTTTAATTTAGTAATTTCTATTTGAAGTCTACTGTTTTCAGCATTAGTTTTGTGCAACTCTGCCTCAGATTTGTGGTGAAGAGCTCTAATGCGTTCTGTTTCAGCTTTAGCCCTTTGAAGATCTGTATCTGAAGCATGGTGAGTAGTCTGTAAACTATCCAACTGAGATTGTAACTGACTTAGTTGAGATTGGTGGGCTTTACACTCACCCTCCAGAGTGTCTCTCTCTACATGTGCTTTTTTCAAATCAGCTAGTGTTCTTTCATATCTATCGGTTACTTTTTCCAATTCAAATTTAACTTTTTCAACTTCCTGTTTTTGTCGATCCTCTGAGGTGGCATGCCTTTCAGCTTTCAACTCAGCTACTTCAAGGTCATGCTTCATTCGCTCAATTTCCATATTATGCTGATGTTTTAATTCTTGATATTTTTTCACTTCATCTTTAGTAAGTTCCAATTTGTTTTTTAATTTATCCACTTCAATATGCAGTTTGGAAATTTCTTCAACGTGGTGATCTTTCTCTATCTCTACCAGATGTTTCTCATTTGATATCTTATCCACTTCTGCTTTAACTTTGTTACACTCGTTTAGAGTTTTCTCTTTATCCCTTGAGCATTTTTCCAACTCCATTTCAGTCTTATCATGTTTCAGTTTTAATTTTTCCAATTCATCTTTCAATGTTTCAATTTCAAACATAGCTTTTTCTTGATTGGTATGATGTTTAAGCATTTGGCTTTGATATCGTTCAACGTCTGATTTCAAGTTGGCACTTTCTATTTGCAATCTATCCTTTTCTGCATGCGTTCTATTCAATTCTGCCTGTAATCGTTCGACTTTTTCTTTCAATATTTCAATTTCTTTTTGAGATCTTGATAAGTCTTCTTGTGACTTCTCATGGCTAGATTGGGTTTTTCCAATTTGAGTAGTCACTCTATTCAATTCATTCTTTAGACCATCAATTTCAGATTGCAGTTTCTCTAATTGTGTTTGAGCTTTTCTTAATGAATCCTGAGACTTGTCATATTGCTCTCGCATGACATTTAGTTCCATCTGACAACGATCCAATTCCAAGCGAAGTTTTTCTTCAGATTCTTTGGAAATAGTTAGTTGCGCAGCAGTTCTGGAATGCATTTCTCTAAACTTTTCCAATTCATCCACAGCACCTTTATAGTCTTCTTTAGTTTTATTTGAAGAAAGATTAGATTTTTCTAACTCCAAACTTAATTTTTCCATATCAGTATGCATTTGATCCAACTTTGCTTGTAATTTATAAATATCTGAATGCGATTTTTCTGATTTCTCTGTCAGTTTCTCATATTCTCTTCTTGCATTGTCTCTTTCCTCTTGCGATTTTTGCAACTGAGCTTGTAGTTTCTCAACGTTTTCTCGATAAGATTTAGCTTCTTTTTGGGAAGAATCGTAATCATTATAATATTTCTCCAGTTGATTTTGAGTCTTTTCAAGGCGATCTTTAATGATGTCATATTCAGCCTGAGTATTTTCCTTTTCTTTTAAAGCTTTTGTGAGTTGCGCATGTAAGGAATCTGATTTTTCTTGAAGTTTTTCTAAATCTAAGTTAGTGATATCTTTTTCCTTTTGTAGTCGTTGCAGTGCCGCAAGAGTTTTCTCATATTTCTCTTGAGATTTTTCTGCTTCCACTTCTATCATTTCTTTTTCTTTCTGGAATTTTAATGAATTCATCTGAGCTTGGCTCAGCTGAGACTGTAGATTGTCTAATTCAGATTGAGCCCTTTCTCTTTCTACCTGCATACGTCGCAATTCTGCATTCGCCTTATCCAACTTCTCTTGAATACGATCTGAATCCATTTGTGCCTTGTCTAATGCAGACTGGGTTTTTTCATTTTGAGACTGACTCTTATTCAGTAGTGTTTGAATTCGATCCAGTTCAGTGCGGAGTTTTTCTGCTTCTGCCAGTGCGGCATCTCGCTCACTCTGTGAGCGCGCAACTGTTGACTGTACTCGATCATACTCCTCTTGAATGCTTTCTTTGTCAGCTTGAGCATTCTCTAGTTTAGCTTTCAGACGATATATTTCACCTTGAGAGCGCTCTATTCTTTCTTGAAGTTGCTCGACTTCCCCTCTCGAACGATCTTGCTCAGCCTGGTGCATGCGATATTCCGCTTGAACTCTGCGTAGTTCAGTCTGTGCCTTTTCTAAACGATCTTGAATACGTTCATATTCATCAGATTGGTACATTTGGGACATGCCAAATGAAGTCTGATTTCTATCAAAATCGGATTTCAAACGCTCAGACTGCTCTCGCATTCTCTCATTCTCCAGGGCAAGCCTAGCAAACTCAGTGCGGCTGCGGTCAGATTCATTTTGAAGCTTCATCATCTCTGACTGCATTTTATCCAACTCTGCTCTGGCCTGACCTAATTCAGATTGAGAATTTTCAAGCTTAACCTCTATTCTATCTTTTTCTGTGGCTGCTTTCTCCAATCTCACCTGTAACTTTTCCATGTCGCTCTCCAGTGCATGCATTTTCATCTTATACTCAGCTATCTCCCTCTCGTGAAGCTCTCGTTCTTCGTTCTTCTCCTGCTCTGCACGGTCTCTTTGCTCTCGGAGTTGTGTGATCTGCTTGTCCTTGTCCCCTATCGCTTCTTCTAAACTTGAAAGTGCACCTTCAGAAGAGGAGTGATGGGCCTGCATTGCTGTCAGTCGGGCACGTGCCATGTCCACCTGGTTGTCTTTCTCTTTCAGAAGGTCTTCTAAATTTTCAATCTAAAATAAAAATACATATTTGAAATAAATTGAATACACGCTGAGCAAAATTAAAAAACAAGCAGCATAACTAGGACCAATTAGCTGGTTTGTTTCTGTACTATACATAGTTAATACAGAGACAACGGATGAATATCACCTTTTGTTGCCTGGGAACTGACAAGGATATTTTCGTACAATATTATAATAATTGCCTGATTAATGAACATATTTATTTGTGCTTATTCAGTTGTTTTACTACCTGCAAAGAGCTAACCCAACTAGTTTTAATATTTAAGAAATGTCCTAATGAGACATAGCATGAAATTCTGTGATTGCATTCAGAATTTTCTGAAATAAGTGTAACACAAGCATCAAAGAATATAATAGGTATTATAGTCTGTTGTGTAAATCATATACATTCAAGAAAAGGGCCTTCTTTCATATTTGCACTTAAATTTATGAATGAAAAAATACTAAAAATTTGGTGGAAATATAATCCTAAACACTTGTACTTTAAAAATGCCCATCTTTTAAGAACTATATATGAATATTAGTATGTAGTATATTATAAATTGAAAACCAATTAAAAGTAATTATCAAAAATGGATATAAATGTCATCATTAGTAACTATCGTATCTCTTAACTGGGGTGACTAACAGGGGATGAGGAATAGAATTTTAAGGCATAAATTAGATTTCACAAAATGTTTAAGACTACTATTTCTAAATTTTTGATGATCTGAGATTTTTGGAGATATGTACCTTTTTTTTAAATTTTTCACCCCATTTTCTTTTTGCAATTTTTTACAGCGTTATCTAAAAACCAAAATGCAAAGACCCATACGTAAAAGTGGGGTATTTTTTTCTGAAGAATCCAAATCTGCCATAAAAATAGAGGTTCATTCGTATTTAAAATTTTGAAGTTACCTGACTGAGATTTAAGACTAGAAGATTGGAATTGTGTCATGAAATTAATTTTATAAATTTATTTACACAAGAATTTTTAAATTTTTGATCTTATGCTTATTTTTCGAAACATTTGACAGTCCGTACTTTCTCGATACCCTGTAAAAACTAAACTAATAATATTATCAGGATTGCCACAGAAAAAAAATGAACAATATAGTTGCTTTTAGTAGCCCAAAGTATGAAAATAGTTGCCGAAAACTATGAAAATAATTGCCTAAATAAGAACAAAAATATGACTAAAATTTTATTAAATGACATAATTGTCATATACCATGATACATTTAGTCAAGTTCGTGGCAAGCATGATAATTTTCATATAAACATAAGTGCTCTAGCACAAAATGTTTATATAAAAAAAAATTTTATATCTGCGGAAAATTAAATACTTTTAATTGCTAGAAATCATTCAAAAAAAATTTTTTTCATTAAAAAAACATACTTTTTATAAAAAATGTTCAGATTAACAAATAATTGATTTAACGAGTTTTGATTTATGAGTATATATATATATTGTGAAAAGTGATTATTAAAATTCAAAATTCATGCATCGTAATATCGTTTTTAAATTTAGGTTTTTTAAAATCAATGCAGAGTTTTGCAGCAATAACTGTATAAAAGGTGATCAAGAAACAAAATAGATTAACAATGGAATCTAAGCAAATTGAGCGTGTTAAAAAGTGATGACTCAAATTTGCAATTCAAAATTTTTTATTTTTTTTAAAAAAAAAAACATTCATTGTGTTCAGAAACTACCGTGGGCTGCAAGTTGTCAACTAAAAAAACATTGATAGGAGTACAGAAAAGTCTCCCAATAGTCTCCTCTTCCTGAAAATAGTTGCTTTTTTAGCCCTTTCAGGCAAAAAAAAGTTGCCATAGTCGCCTCATGTTGAAAATAGTTGCAAATATAGTTGCATTTTAGTCACCTGTGGCAACCCTGTATTATTAACTAATATAAAAACTAACTTGAATTTAAAAATTTACTAAATAAAATCCTTAATTCGTTCGTTCATTCAATGATAAATCCATGAGTTAAATAACTATCAAGTAAGAAGAAATTACTGCAACAAGTAGATTGAATCAAATTAAACGAATAGTATAAAAACATTTATGCATCTATAATGAGTACAAAACATATTTTAAAAAAACAACCTTGGATAAACTTAACTTACCTTCCTCTGAAGAACATTAATCTTCCTATCTTTGATTTCCATGTGATCTCTGAGTTCCTGTACCTCTTGAGTTAACTTATTGCGTTCCTGACTAGACGTCATCGTCTGTTGGGTTTTCTTCTCAATTAATTTGTTCTTCTCTTCCAAACGAACTCTCAACTCCTCCACCTTTTTTATAAAATATATATAAGGAAATGATATTATATGAAGTATTTTCAAATAATGTAAGGTCACACAGTGATAAATAAATTGGAAAATATTTATACAAAATGTAGGATAAAAATATTTTACGCTTAAAGGTTTATTGAAGTTTATAAAAAAAAATTAAGGATTACAAATCTGTAAATAAATAAAACCTTAAGAGTACAAAATTTAGAGAACTTTATTACTTACAATCCCATAAAGCACAATAAAAACTAGATGAATAATTTTTGCAGTATCGATATGATAAAGTATGTTTATTGGGGGAGGGGATGAAATTAAAAGAATCCTCATTACACACATCTGTATTGTTCATTATAATTCATTCAAAAGTCAGAAATTATGAAAAACATTTAACACAGTATTATACAAAAAAAAGCTTTCTTTTGAAATGCGGGAAAAGGAAAAGTCAAATTTTAGAAAGCTTCAGAATAGTAATATACAGTTGTAGCACCTCATTACTGTTGTAGTGTTTTACATTGATATTAGTACTGTTGCAGCGTACCATTTATTTAATAAAACCTTATTTATCACATAGTAGTGACTTACATCGGCTTGGAGCATATTGTAATGTTCTTCTTTGGCACATAAAGATTCTTTTAGTACAGCAATATGTCTTTGGTAATCATGATGTTGCTCCTCTAATGTTTTCATCTTGGCTGTCATCGCCATTATTTCTTGGTCCCGCCTATTTAATTCTATCCTCAGTTCTTCCATCTGTAAAATAAGAATGTTTCAATTTATTTAAGAATAAACTGTAAAAAATTCAAGTAACTTTAAAGGTAAATATTACTATAAAATGTAGAATATATATAGTACTATTCTACATTTGCAGTTTCTTTACAGTAAATTATATAGGGGAAAAAATAAACAAGAATATTTTAAATATTCGTTTAAGAATTGACTATAAGAATATTCGTTTAAGAATTGACTATAAGAATATTCGTTTAAGAATTGACTATAAGAATATTCGTTTAAGAATTGACTATAAGAAATTTAGGTAACTTTACAAAACAAATATTATTATAAAATGTAGTACTATTCAAGCTTTACAGTAAATTACGTAGAAGAAAAAATAAATTAAACAGTTTCAATAAAAATTTGTTTTAGAATAAACAAAAAAAATTCATCTAACTTTTGGGATAAATTTACTGTAAAACAAAATAATGCAATAAAATGTAGTATACATACATATTTATAGTAAATTTCACAGGAGAAAAAATAAATAAGGACATTAATAAAAATTTGTTAGAGACTAGACTAAAAAATTTATGTTACTTTAAATAACAAATATTACTGTAATATGCAGAATATCGTATTATTTAACTTTTACAGTAAATTATATAGGATAAGAATGTTTTAATAAAACTCATTTGAGAATAGACTAAAAAATTCAGGCTACTTTTGGGATAAATTTTACTGGAAAATATAGTATGTACTGTACTATTCAATTTCAGATTAAATTATAGGAGGAAAATAGTCTTATGTCAATAGGTAGATTTCTCCTCTTACACTATGAGGACCTGCCCAGTTAATTAAAGCAAAATAATGAAAATTGAAGAATAAATAGTCGAACACTTTAATATTACTGAGTTATGCTGATATTTGTTTACACGTGAAAAAATTGATATCAATGTTTCACAACAGATAAATATTTTAATTTCAAATAAATTAGAGTTCAAAATATATTGCAATTATTGTTATCAGAATTGCAATTATTGTGAAGAAACACACAGGTTTAGCTAACATATTGGCATTCCCATAAATAAAGATTTAATCACAAGTATGACACAGTTATTTAGTACAAATTATCTTCCTCCAAAACTGTGATGGTCATGAGCTGGTTAACATAAACCTAGTTTTAAAAGTTTTCATAAAAAGAAGTTCAAAAGGCTTTTAATCACATGACCTAGATAGCGGTTCTTAATTCTTCCCGACTATAGAACCCTAATCAATAGACCTTGTTTTAGTGGAAACCCGGCTTTATAAATAAACTTTATTAGCAATTGTGAACATATGAACCAAATCAAATTAATACTACTACTTATAGTATGAAAACATTTAACAGAAAGAATGAAAAAAATTCATCACTTTATCGAGAATAGTCAATAAATTTGGCTTCATATCAGATGGTTGAACCCGTTAGATCAGGAGCAATATTAGGTTTATTCTTTAGCTCATAACCGAAGTATAAAATAAATAATGGACATAGCTGCCAACATGGATAGGAAAAAATTCAGTAGATTTTACAAAATAATATAAATTTTCTGACAATTGTTGCATAATGTATTAAATATTTTATGCATAGGGAATTGTAGGGTTTTTATAGTCATCAAAATAGAAAAACTGCAATATTTTCCAGTTATAATGAACATTAAATGAACTTGAAATTTTATGTATGTTAACTGATAATTTTGAATGGAAAGACATTTAATTCATCACAGATAATTAATATTTATAAGTTTATTTAAAAAGGTAGTTCTGAATAAAAATAAAATGAACATTTTAGGAAAAAAGTTTTAAACTAATTTTTATAAATATAAGGCTAACTTTATTATATATAATACTTATTTTTATATAATACTTATTTTTATAAAATACTTATTTATATATAATACTTTTTTTTTAAAAATATAATAGGCAAGCAATAATCTGTGCAAAAATTCTATTTCAAAAGGGATTCTTTAGGAAACTCACTCAATTTTGGGGAATTTTCTAAAATATACAAAAACCAGGAGAATTTTTATTAAACCAGTAGACCAGAAGAAACTGGAAAAATCTAGTAGTCTACTGGAAAATCAAGTAGAGTTGGTATGTATGAATGAATTATTGATTGGATTTAAACTCTCGGAACCCCTGTGAATCTATTATTGCGGAACCCTAGGGTTGAGTAAGCAAATAACATGTCTCTTGTCTTACTTTGTTAAGTCTTACTTTGCTAAGATCTTTGTCTCTGGATTCTAGCATAGCTTCTAAATGCCTGTAGCGTGTTTCAGTTTCAATCAATTTAGTCTTAACTCTTTCAAATTCTATCCTGTCTTCCTCATGTATTTTACCACCTGATAAGAAAATTATAATAAAATCACATTTAATAAAAATCACATTTGTAACAAGTTCTACTTATAAATTAAAGAATAAATGAAACAATAGTTTTAAAAAATACAAATATTTAAAAAAATATAACTTTTGTAAAAGTTCTATAAGAAAAAAAAGTATTACACTGAATAACTTTTTTTGTAACTATCAGATTTTCACGCACTAAAATGAAATCTCAATGATTCATGAGATCAACCTTAAATATAAGAAAACATTTGTGCCTATGATAACTTAAATTACGAAAACAAATACAATATCATACTTAGTCTAAATAAATATGTCATTTTCAATGAATCTGTATTTGTGACCCTCAAAATATGGAGGAGCCGCTTTATTTTGTGTAAATAATTATTTTTCGGAATTAAGGTCTAGACTAGCGTCACCAGCCACTAATGGGCGATCATAACACAAGAAACAGCTACCAAATTATCAAACCTTAGTAGCCGAAATCAGCGACCATATTACAGATAATAAAAAATAAAAAAAAAGACTAGAAATACTGGAGGGGCCAGGATAGCCTGGTTGGTAGGGCACTGGGTCCATGTCCAAGAGTTTGTGGGTTAGATCCCCGCCGGGTACTCTGGGGGTACTGATCCAGGAGTTTTCTTGTCTTCAGGATTAGTTCAAAATTACAAGGTTAAGGAGTTGAAGTAGTCGTAAACCCAAAATTGGGTCGGCTGTTCAACGACAGATATAAAAATACGCGAAATTTAAGATGATTTCATCGCAAATCCACGTCCTATTTCGATCGTTTTTCCGGTAAATTTTTTTTCCAATATCCACGTGTTCTTTAAAATATTTATATTTAAGATATTGATTATAAACACAAGAATATCAAATCGCAGCTTTAAGAAATCACTTTTCGATACTCGATTCGAGACATTTCTATCACTTTTTCGAGATTTATTACTACGGATTTAAAATTCACAGTTTTTAAAATTGCTATGTTTTTTACAGGGTGCGTAGCCAAATTATTCACCAAAAAATAAGCACCTTTTCAACACTTTTCAAGCACTCAAAAACAATTTTTAAGCATTTAAAGAAAATATCATAATTACGCAGGGTTGGAAAGTTTTTGACAATTGACGTTTTTATCTTGTTTTAACCGTCATGTCAAAAAAAAAAAATATTTGGCATTGTTTTTGACAATTGTCAAAAATTATGAAATTTTGAATCATGTAAAACGAGTGGCGTTTTCGTACGCTACGGACTGACAATACGCCAAAATAGATTGGGGTTGAAATAATTGTGAAAACGCATAATTCGAAGCGAAAATCAACATGAAGGAAAAATCTCATTTTGAAAAAGGGAAAAATTAAGCACTTTTTAAAAACACCGAATGAAAAAAGCATCTTTAAGAGCTTTTAAAAATTTTAAATAAGCAAATTTAAGTATCGATTCGCGCCATAATCCCATCCATCCTTTTGATGCTCCCGATTTGCGATGATTCCATCGTCATTTTGCAAAGTTTGATTCTCACCTTTTCGTACGTTATTACTACGGATTTCCTCATAATTTTTAAAATACCAATATTTTTTATACGGTAATACAATACGCGAAGATCGAACCGCGCCTGTGAGTTATTACTTTTCGATGAACTCTATTTGGGAAAATTCCACTGAGAATTTATTTTATTATCAAATAAATATTTTTTTTCCCCCTAAAGAAATATATTAAATAAACAACCTTGGTGATGTACGAACACTAGTCAAAAAGTTGCTAAAATTTTTTATGGCTCTGGTAGTCGTAGGTAGGTAGGTACTTTAATTACGTCGCACTAGAGCTGCACAATGGGCTATTGGCGACGGTCTGGAAAACATCCCTGAGGATGATCCGAAGACATGCTATCAGAATTTTGATCCTCTGCAGAGGGAATGGCTTTCCTGCATTGGTAGCCCGATGACCTGCACGCAAATTCAAGCACTTTATGGTAGAACAGTTTAACGAGGACCGATATCACGCACTCTCGGTCCCAACGCAGGCTGATCAAAGTGGTCACCACCCACTTACTGATTGCACCCAGTGATGCATCTACTGGGAATCGTGTCTTTACAATCAGTCCACTGCGGGACAGCTCTGGTAAGTACTGGATACTAATCGTAATTGCTAGTCTAGAACAATTACTGTTAAAGAAATCTCAAGAAATGTTAAAGCGGTTCAAAATTATAAAACTTCGGATAACAATCATAAAACTTGTTTATCCAAAGGAAGTTTATTGCAAGTTATAATTTTTTAGAATTTATTATTTTATTTAAGAATGATAATAAAAAAAAATTGAATGGTATGCCAATTTTTGCTTCATTTTAAACTGCGTAATGGTACAATAATGATTAGATAGTCCTTGAAAAATAGATAGAATCAGATAGTCCTTTATATCTTTCAATTCAAAATTTTTGGGATACTTATTAAATAAAATAAATAAATATTTTTAAAAAAAAATTTTTTTTTTACACGGAATTAGCTTTGGATAAGTAAATTTTATAATTATGTACAAGAAATTTTTCGATCTGCTTAAAAATTTTTTTAGATATGGCGCATTATGTAAAAAGTTAAATTAACATTAAGGGGTTTAAAGATCTGACTGGTTCTGTCGTAAGTTTTGTCATTAGTTTTTCAAATTGCGGCAACCCCATTGTTTGGATAGTCAAATATCCAAAGTCATTAAAGAAAAAGTAAGTTTTTTTTTTTTTTTTTTTTTCCAGAGAAAGTACGTTTTTATGTCTGAAAGTATGAAACTTAAATAATAGTTTAAGAAAATTTTAAATATAAAATAATTTAACAAATATAGACAAATAAAATTTCTTTCACTAATTAACATGTTTGATGTCACCTATTGGAGAAATTCTGATCATTAGAGTGAAAGATATTCATGACAGGATGATATTTATTCTCTTTTTATTTATTTTGCTCATTGTACAAAAAAGGAAAAAAAAAAACTTAAAAATTGCATACGTAAAATTTATTATTGGATTAGATTAAATGTATAATTAAACTGCATAAGAGCAGGAATAGGCTATAGTGTGGTAAACTAAAATTATTTTACACAATGAATCAAATCAAATGATATTATAAACTAAGTAGTAAAATTTAGTTTAGTCGTCAAAATCAATTTTAGTTTTATGCAATTAAAAAGAAGATAATTGGTTTAGAAAGAAAAAATATAATTTTGCTACAATATTTTTTATTAAATTATTTTTTTTTTGGTGGGGGGGGGGGAATAATTTGCCCATTTGCAGGCTGAGCTTTATTTCTTAAAAATAATGTTAAATATGAGTATTCCCCCCCCCCAAATATTTCATTAACGTATTTAATTTTTTGAACTATTTTTAAAAAGTAAACATCTGAATTTGGGAGAAAAAAAAGTTTAAAAACAATGGGGGAAAAAAATTTCTGTTTCAGCAAGCATCGCTGATCCAAACAGGAAGGAACTACTATTTATCAAAACTGTTCAAGAAGGTTAAGGAATGACAAAATACTTTCCAAAAAACTAAACAAATTGAAAACAAAGTAGATTAAACTGGTTTTGTAAACAAATGCCTTAATTCTAAAATGGGGAAGGTTTGTGTTTGAAGTTAAGACTAACCTATCCAAAATTAGCTTAGTATAAAACCTAAATTACTGCAATACTTAATTTTATTAAAAATACAAGTAAAATTTAATAATACTACCACCAACACATAACAAATTTATAGAATATATATCAAATAATGTATAAACATTTACTAAAAAATTTTTATTAATTATTTAAAAAAAAGTATCCTTTACCTACTTCTTTTATTTTCAATATTTTTTTTATTAAAAAAAACATAAATAAAATTTTATAATACTACCATCAACACATAACAAATTTATAGAATATATTTGAAATAATGTATAAATATTTACTAAAAAAATTAAGTTTTATTAATTATTTTTAAAAAAAAGTATCCTTTACCTACTCCCTTTATATCCATCAATTTTTTAATGCTTTCATCACGGGATGCTAATGTTTGTTTTTGGGTTTCTATCCTAAGCTCTAATTCCTAATAAAAAGAATAAGTTAAAATATTAGAAAAGATAACACGTAATCACAGCTCATAATATATAAATTTAAAATCCATGTAAAAAAAAAGTATATACATAAGTCAAAAAATTTTTAAGCAGTGAAAAAGAAAATGAAAACTCTAGCGAAGTCTGTCCACTCACTAGTGAAGAAGGCGAGATGAAAACTTCAAAACCAACTTGATAACCTAAGGAAACTTAGAAGTGTTACTTTTGTTGTTTCCGTCCCGTATTCTTCATTGTAATTTGTTAGATTTTAAAAGTATTTTTGTTTTTTTTTCGTACTATAATATTAATTTGCTCCAAAGAGTCATTTTCCCCTTTATTTTCGGAAAGGATTCCAAAAATAAATATTAAGTGTTGTCATAACGCAACACTCTGTACATATAAAATTTACAAAAGATAAGATTTAAAAGTATAAAAATAAAAAAAACAAGAAATTCAAAAAGATTTTGGTAAAGAAAGATTTAATTTTACATCAAATTTATAGCTTATAAGCATCTGAACTAAAATGTCTACATGAACTACATGTCGTAGAATAACAGATGAACTACATGTCGTAGTTCATCTGTTACTACATGTCTAATGAACTACATGTCGTAGTTCATCTGTTATTACATATCTAATGAACTACATGTCGTAGAATAACAGATGAACTACATGTCGTACTTCATCTGTTACTACATGTCTAATGAACTACATGTCGTAGAATAACAGATGAACTACATGTCGTACTTCATCTGTTACTACATGTCTAATGAGCTACATGTCGTAGAATAACATATGAACTACATGTCGTACTTCATCTGTTACTACATGTCTAATGAACTACATGTCGTAGAATAACAGATGAACTACATGTCGTAGTTCATCTGTTACTACATGTCTACATGAACTACATGTCGTAGAATAACAGATGAACTACATGTCGTAGTTCATCTGTTACGACATGTCTAATGAACTACATGTTGTAGAATAACAGATGAACTACATGTCGTAGTTCATCTGTTACTACATGTCGTAGAAACACAGATGAACTACATGTCGTAGTTCATCTGTTAAGATGAACTACATGTCGTAGTTCATCTGTTACTACATGTCTACATGAACTACATGTCGTAAAATAACAGATGAACTACATGTCGTAGTTCATCTGTTACTACATGTCTACATGAACTACATGTCGTAGAATAACAGATGAACTACATGTCGTAGTTCATCTGTTACTACATATCTAATGAACTACATGTCGTAGTTCATCTGTTACTACATATCTAATGAACTACATGTCGTAGTTCATCTGTTACTACATGTCTAATGAACTACATGTCGTAGTTCATCTGTTACTACATGTCTAATGAACTACATGTCGTAGTTCATCTGTTACTACATGTCTAATGAACTACATGTCGTAGTTCATCTGTTACTACATGTCTTATGAACTACATGTCGTAGTTCATCTGTTACTACATGTCTAATGAACTACATGTCGTAGAATAACAGATATTGTACTAATTAAACGGTGGAAAAAAAATCTGTATTTGTGAGTTAGTCTGAGAAATTTGTACAAAATTCTTACTGGAAATTTAATTTCAAGAAAGGAATTTTTTAAGATTTTAAGGAAAAATGTTTCTCTCTAAAGCGGATGTGGATAAGCAATGATATAAATACTTGTAAACCAGAAAACATTTTTTTTCGTAAGAAAACTTTCAGAAATTAAGTAGAATTTTAAAAAGAAAATTCTATTTTTTTCCGAAAATAGAAATTTTTTTAAAATAGGTTTGTTCTCGAAACATTATTAATTTAAACGTAACATAATATCAGTAATTGGAGAAATATACAGAAAATGTGTTGTTGGTGTATAAATATGCAATACGAAAAAAAAAAGGTTTCTTGAAATCAGACATTTAAAAAATCAATATTTGTGTTTTGTCTATAAAATTTGAACAAAATTCGGAATTTCAATTTTAAGACAGGAATTTTTTGACATTTAAAGGGAAAATTTTTCTTTGTAAAACGAATTTTACTAATGAAATGATATACTTGTAGATCATAAAAGAATACTTAGTAGAATACTTGTAAATCATAAAAGTTTTTTTTTTTTCATGTGAAAACTTTTATAAATTAAGTAGGATTTTATATTTAA